>CM019826.1:128276270-128297760 GCA_009763385.1 Coix lacryma-jobi var. lacryma-jobi | reverse complement strand
CAAGAACAAGAAAGTGCACCGGCGGCAAGCGGCATCATCTCGATCGAGTACATATATTGAACTATCAGTTTGTTGTCAGCTAGAAGAGCCGTGGCGTCCATGCAGAAGAGCCACGAGGAGCGCGCACAGTCCGCGGCGCAGAAGGCGGCGGTCGCCGACGACGAGCTCCGCGCGTCGAGGCGGGACCAAGTCGGGGGGAGGCGCCGCCCGTCATTCCCCGCGGCGGCGGCGGCGTGGCGGATGACGCCGCCATGGGCAAGGCCGGCGAGAGGAAGGACGCGGTAGCGGACAGTGCGAGGGGCGCCATGGACGCCGCCGCGGACAAGGCGCGTGGCGTCAGGGACGCGGCGGCGGACAGGGCCACAGGTGGTGACAAGGCGGCCGGGGAAGACGAGTCGGGGGACGTGATGCTGCGGGTGAAGGCGGCGGACCAGATGACGGGGCAGGCGTTCAACGACGTCGGCCCGATGGGGGAGGAGGGCACCGGCCTTCCAAGGAGACGCCGTTCATCAAGCTGATGGCCGCTAGCTGGATCGGGGAGCTGACCTGGCCGGGGGTTGTGCTTCACTGCTTCTCATGTAAAAGTAGCATCCAACTATAAAAATCGTTATAAAAGAACTACAATAAATAAAGAGACGCGACGGACCTACGATACTCTTTTCCCCCCGAAGTTCATATATATACAATTATACAAACTCGAAGACTTTTGGTTTTGTATTTCCAACAGTCACGCGTGCATATATATATAAGCAAGCATCGCTCGAACATCATTTATCTGGTCCGCTTGAACGTCCGAAGTTGCGCAGGCTAGAACTGCCTATATAATACACGTGCCTATATACGTGCACCTTTATCTATGCCCGTTCTGTTTCAAACTTTCAATCTAAGATCTTAATAAATGTACACTTCCAGCGGCGTATTGATTCCGTCCGTGCTCAAGTGCTTAACATTCATCCTTCTCAAAACCAAAATTAAATATATATCTACTTCGAGGTATTAAAATAATTGTGTATATCTTGCTTCTCGAAGAATTGTGTATATCTTGCTTCTCGAAGGTGAAATATCGTCAAATATCATTAACATAATAACATCCATATGAACATGTCCATCTCAAAATACGATATAGGTTCTTTTTTACGTCGATAGGCGGCCGAACCAACGCGTCGAGCTCTTTTTTTTTCTTCGTCTACGTCATGCTAGATGAACTAAGATGAGCTCGCAAAAACGATGATCGAGAGCAAAGGAATTTAAGAAAAGAGATCGAACTGGATGTTACTTTTTTTTCTCTAGAATGGTAGGATTAGGAAGATTTCCTCTATTTTCCCTACGGTCGTTTCCCTATATTATCTGAAGGAGTGAACAATAGCTGAATCTCTAGGAACTCGAATCCTATATGTTTTCCCTGCATTTCTCCTCCAATGCAAAAGGAGCCCAAGACACGCATCGGATTCACTGACATATGTACTGTTGGATATTATGGGCTTGGCCCATTTATTTAATATCTACAATAAACTCTATGGTCCGTACATACGCACTAAATATTTAGTACCGCATGAGAATTTAATCGAGAGATGGCTTTGCTTAAATATGTAACCGTTGACCGGTTCATTTGAGAAGTTAAGAGGGTCTCACAAGGATGCCACACGTGCGCACGCGCCGCCGCGCCGCCCCCGGCCTGAGCCCGTGCCCGTGCGCCTGCGCGTGGCAGGCGAGCGGACGGATGGGCGGGCGTGACCTTTATTTTTGTCACTCAATTTTCATTGATGGCTGTCAGTTTCCATCTTGGGTTGACATGATTGAGGGGAGTTTCCAGTAACTCCCGTGACTCTTGGCTTTTCGCTTGATCTCTCCTCTCCTGCACGCGTGAGCGCCGGCCTTTGGCTCTCTCCCGGCAACACACCACATCCAGTAGCAAAGTCTGTTCTTTCCGTTCCGTCTTCGGCGAGCACCAGAGATGGAAGAGTAGGCCTCCGGAACGTTCCCGTCTTCGTTTCACCTGCTCGGGTGAGGACGGCGATTACGTTTTTGGGGAGTGTCAGCAGCGGCGACACGACTACTCGCTGTTCATCTTCCTGGAGCGGCGATCATCTTCACTGCAACCCTCTCTGCACTGCACCGAGCGGGACGACTACATCAACAAAGCACCATGGCGTTCTCCGGTGCGAGCGGCTCTGCCGCAGGGTATAACTTGTCCTCCGTTCTCTTGTTAATTCCATTGTTAATATCATCATGCTTGTGGGTATTGCTATGTTCATCTCAAACATGCTATGTTTGATTGACTCTGTTAGTAACTATCTGCTAGTTACTTTTATTATTGTGGCAATTATACTCGCTATTTTTGAGAACATAATAATATTCTGTGAGATGATGTTTGTGATATTATGCCTATGCAATTTGTTTATACACATCATTTGGTCCTGTGAAAATGATGTTTATCATGATCATCCTTGTTATAAACTGTTCTAGAAATTTAATCTGTGATGTCATGCTATTCATCATTGCGTCATTTTTATGGATTAAATTAAATATGAAAATGCCTACTTTTCAACAATCCAAAAACGTAATTGTAGGCCATTTTCATCGGTTGGCTTTGCGGGCATGTTGAAACCGACGCCGTTTGAGGGCACTCACTACAAGAGGTGGCGTGAGAAGGCCATCCTGTGGCTGTCGGCCATGCGTTGTGATCATGTGCTCAATGACCAACCTGCTAATGCGATGTCCGAAGTGGACGAGCAGGCTTGGGGGCACGCTGACATCATGTGCAAGGCCGCACTGCTAAGCATCATAGCCGACTCTCTGGTCGATGCTTACATACCACTGCCGACTGGCCGAGCTGTGTGGGAGGCTCTTGAGGCTCGTTACGGTCTCTCTGACGCCGGTTCTGAGCTGTACATCATGGAGCAGTTCATGACTACAAGATGACTGATAGTCGTCCTGTAGTCGAACAGGCCCATGAGATACAGGGACTGGTAAAGGAGTTGGAGCTGTACGGCTGTCCTCTTCCTGACAGGTTTGTGGCAGGTTGCATAATTGCAAACTGCCACCTTCCTGGACTGATTTTGCTACTACCTTGAAGCACAAGAGGCAGCAGTTTAGCATTGCTGAGCTGATTGGCACTCTTGATGTTGAGGACAAGGCAAGAGCGAAAGATGTCAAGGGAAAAGGCAAGGTCGGGGCTGGTGAGGCGACTACTAGTGCACATGTGGTGCAGAAGTTTCGTCCAAAGCCACAGAAAAAGAAGAAGTTTCAGCAGGAGCTTAAGCAGAAATCCACTACCTCCTTCAAGAAGGGTAACAACAAAAAGATGGGTTTGACAAGGAAAAGATGAACTGCTTCACTTGTGGGAAGCTAGGGCCTGAGGCTAAGTGGAAGCCCCACCGAAGACAGTAACACCATTGAGAGAGATGCAGGCACTTCTGGGTATGGTAATTTATCTGCATTTTCAGTTTGTTCCTCACCTGAGTGGTGGGTTGATACAGGTGCAAATATTCATGTATGTGCTGATATTTCCTTGTTTTCCTTTTACCAGGCAGGGAGGAGTGGAGCCTTGCTGATGGGGAATGGCGCGCGTGCTGGTGTTCATGGTGTTGGTACGGTCAATCTGAAGCTCACTTCGGGAAAGACCGTGCAACTCAAGAACGTGCATCATGTCCCCTCAATAAGGAAGAACTTAATTAGTGGCTCTTTGCTGTGCCGTGATGGCTTTAAACTTGTCTTCGAATCAAATAAATGTGTAATGTCAAAGTATGGAACTTTTGTGGGTACAGGCTATGAAAGCGGAGGCTTGTTCCCGCTTGTCGTTGGTTGATACTCTACCTCCTGTGGTGAACAATGTTATTAATAATGTTAATGTTGAGATGAATGTTTGGCATTCTAGATTATGTCATGTTAATTTTGGTTTGCATGTCCCGCTTAGCTGGTTTAAATTTAATTCCTAAATTTGATGTGCTAAAAGTTCTAAATGTCACACTTGTGTTGAGGCTAAACAACCTCGCAAGCCTCACAAGGCTGCTTGCGGCGAGGGAGTTGGCACCAATTGAACTTATCCATTCCGATATTTGTGAAATGAATGGATTTTTAACAAAAGGTGGTAAACGGTATTTTATTACTTTCATAGATGATTGCACTCGATATTGCTACGTGTACTTAATTAAACAAAAGATGAGGCGTTGCATTATTTTAAAATCTTTAAAGCCGAGGTTGAGAATCAACTTGATAAGAAAATCAAACGGTTGCGGTCCTCGATCGCGGGGGAGAATATTTCTCTAATGAATTTTCCGAGTTATGCGCGGTGGCATGGTATTATTCATGAGAGGACACCTCCATACTCACCTCAGTCCAATTGGAATTGCTGAGAGAAAGAACCGCACTCTAACTGACTTGGTGAATGCCATGTTAGAGATAGCTGGTTTATCTAAGGAATGGTGGGGGTGAGGCAATTTAACTGGCCAATCATGTCCTAAATAGAGTGCCCACAAAGAACAAAGAAATCACTCCATTTGAGGAATGGGACAAAAGAGAGTAAATCTTTCTTACTTTCGCGTTTGGGGTTGGTTTGGCCAAAGTAAATGTGCCAATCAACAAAAAGCGAAAGCTTGGACCAAAAGACTGTAGACTGTGTTTTTCCTTGGCTATGTCATCCATAGTGTTGGCTATCGATTTTTAAAATAATAAAACTCTAGCGTTCCTGATTATGGCTGTTGGACAGTCATGGAGTCTAGAGATGCCACACTCTGTTGTAGAATGAATTTCCAATGAAAACAAGTGCACCTAGCGGGATCTAGTCATAATTCAGTCCCTGAATTTCATGAATCAGATATACATGCTGATGACCACACACCATGAGCTTGAGCAAAAATCCTGAGGAGAATAATAATACTGTCACTCGAAGAAGTAAGAGGCAAAGAGTTGCTAAAACCTTTGGAGATGATTTTATTATATATCTCGTGGATGACACTCCCACAACTATTTCTAAGGCATACTCCTCCACTGATTCTGGATATGTGGAAGGAGGCAGTGCAAAGTGAGATGACTCCATTATCTCCAATGGGACTTGGGAAGTGGTTGACCGTCCATTTGGCTGCAAACCAGTGGGCTGCAAGTGGGTATTTAAAAAGAAGCTGAGGCCTGATGGTACTATTGAGAAGTATAAGGCAAGGCTTGTTGCTAAGGGCTATACACAGAAGGAAGGTGAAGATTATTTCGACACTTATTCACCAGTTGCCCGACTGACGACCATGATCGTGTGTTGCTATCCCTGGCTGCCTCACATGGTCTTTTCATTCATCAGATGGATGTTAAGGACGACTTTCCTGAATGGGGAGGCTTGAGGAAGAGATCTACATGGATCAACCCGATGGTTTTATTGCAAGGGGTCAGGAGGGTAAGGTGTGTAAGTTGCTGAAATCCTTGTACGGCTTGAAGCAAGCTCTAAGCAGTGGCATGAGAAGTTTGATCAAAACTTTAACATCAGCCGGCTTTGCTGTGAATGAAGCTGATAAATGTGTATATTATCGGGTTGGGTAGTGGAGATGTTGTCATTCTGTGCCTATACGTGGATAACATACTAATCTTGGCAACAATCTTGATGTGATTAAAGGAGTGAAAGACTTTTTGTCTAGTAACTTGAGATGAAAGACTTGGGCGAGGCTGATGTCATTCTGAACATTAAGCTCTCAAGGGAGGAAGGAATTGGTGGGGGTAACTCTCATGCAATCTCATTATGTGGAAAAGGTCTGGAAACCGTTTTGGGTATGCTGATTGTTCACCTGCACCTACTCCGTACGATCCAAGCATAATTGAGAAAGAATCGCAAATTGCACGAGACCAATTGAGATATTCTCAATAATTGGTTCTCTCATGTATCTAGCTAGCGCGACCAGACCTGATATCTCGTTCGCCTGTGTGCAAACTGAGCCGGTTCAACTCGAATCCGGGAGATGCTCACTGGAAGGCTCTTGAGAGAGTTTTGCGCTACCTAAAAGGTACAATGAGCTATGGCATTCACTTTTCCGGGTATCCAAGGGTACTAGAGGATATTGTGATGCTAATTGGATTTCTGATGCGGATCAGCTATATGCCACGACTGGATATGCGTTCCTACTTGGAGGTGGTGCTGTTTCTTGGAAGTCTTGCAAGCAGACTATCTTAACGAAGTCTACATGGAAGCAGAACTGACCGCATTAGACCACTGCTAGTGCTGAGGGCTGAGTGGCTCCGTGAACTCCTGATGGATTTGCCGATGGTAGAGAAACCAATTCCGGCAATTTCCATGAACTGTGATAACCAAACTGTGATTACAAAGGTAAACAGTTCTAAGGATAACCTGAAGTCCACAAAGCATGTGAAAAGACGTTTTAAAGACTGTCAGAAAATTGAGAAACTCCGGAGTAATTGCATTGGACTATGTCCATACATCAAACAATCTGGCAGATCAATTCACTAAGGGACTGTCACGCAATGTGATAGAAGGTGCGTCAAGGGAGCTGGGGTTTGAGACCCACATAAAGTCACCCATAGTGGTAACCTGTCCTATGTGATCGGAGATCCCGTGAATTAGGATGGCAAAACAAGCTGGTGGTTGGCTGAGGGAGAGACTCCTTAGAATTAAGCTCAGTTCATTGGAGATGCACCGTCTCTCCAATACTGTAAGGCAGGTTGATTAAGTTCTTAATGTGATCCGAGCGGCTTGGTAAAGCGGGGATGTTGTCCTACAGAACATCCTATAAGGAACACACCTATTTGAGCTCGATTGCTAGTCACAATCTATGACATATGGGTAATCTCTAGATGCTCATAAAAGGCCCCGAAGTGTGACTTATATGCTTCAAAACAAGAGGGAAGGCACTTGGCTGCCCAGTACCAGTTAAGGGACTTAGTGAAACTCATCTCACACAAGACTGTCAATTCAAGGCTTTGTCCATTGTTCAGTTGTGGCTGAGTGTAACTAGCTTTCTAGATGGATGTTCAACTTAACAGTCTCCATCGAAACACTGGTATATAAATGGAATGTGGTCTTGAGAATCGATGCAGCGTACCTAGAGTTTGGTGGGGATTGTTGGATATTATGGGCTTGGCCCATTTATTTAATATCTCAATAAACTCTATGGTCCGTACATACGCACTAAATATTTAGTACCGCATGGAATTTAATCGAGAGATGGCTTTGCTTAAATATGTAACCGTTGACCGGTTCATTTGAGAAGTAAAGGGTCTCACAAGGATGCCACACACGCGGCGCCGCGCGCCGCCGCCGGCCCGGCCCGGCCCGTGCCCGTGCGCGTGGGCGTGGGCGTGGGCGTGGCGTGGCGTGGCGAGGCGAGGCAGGCAGGCAGGCGAGGCGAGCGAGAGGACGGATGGGCGGGCGTGGCCTTTATTTTTGTCACTCAATTTCCATTGATGGCTGTCAGTTTCCATCTTGGGTTGACATGATTGAGGGGAGTTTCCAGTAACTCCCGTGACTCTTGGCTTTTCGCTTGATCTCTCCTCTTCTGCACGGTGAGCGCCGGCCTTTGGCTATTCTCCTCCCCGCACATCAGCCTATAAGAAAACCCCCAATCTCTCGGTTAAGCCTCCCGGCAACACACCACATCCAGTAGCAAGTCTGTTCTTCCCGTTCCGTCTTCGACGAGCACCAGAGATGGAAGAGTAGGCCTCCGGAACGTTCCCATCTTCGTTTCACCAGCTCGGGTGAGGACGGGCGATTACGTTTTTGGAGAGTGTCAGCAGCGGCAGACACGACTACTCGCTGTTCATCTTCCTGGAGCGACGATCATCTTCACTGCAACCCTCTCTGCACTGCACCGAGCGGGACGACTACATCAACAAAGCACCATGACGTTCTCCGGTGCGAGCGGCTCTGCCGCAGGGTATAACTTCGTCCTCCGTTCTCTTGTCAATTCCATTGTTAATATCATCATGCTTGTGGGTATTGCTATGTTCATCTCAAACATGCTATGTTTGATTGACTCTGTTAGTAACTCTTTGCTAGTTACTTTTATTATTGTGGCAATTATACTCGCTATTTTTGAGAACATAATAATATTCTGTGAGATGATGTTTGTGATATTATGCCTATGCAATTTGTTTATACACATCATATTTGGTCCTGTGAAAATGATGTTTATCACGATCATCCTTGTTATAAACTGTTCTAGAAATTTAATCTGTGATGTCATGCTATTCATCATTGCGTTATTTTTATGGATTAAATTAAATATGAAAATGCCTACTTTTTCAACATGTACACGGTGGAATGGATAGAGTTGAGCTTGAGCACAGAGCATGCGTGGGTACGTACGTGTCAGCTCACCACACACGCGGCGCGCGGCGCGACGCCCCTGGGCATCAGCGGCCGCCGCGTCACCAACTGATGGCCATCGTTTTATTGGCCGCCTCGCGCTGACGTGCTCCGGCATCTCACCCAATCAACCAGCAACTATCGGTCGAACCATGCAGAAGAGCCGCGAGGAGCGCGCGCGGTCCGCGGCGCAAAAGGCGGCCGACAAGCTCGCTGCATCGAGGCGGGGACCAGCAAGTCCACGAGGCCACCATGCCCGTCAGCCCCCATGCCGGCGGCGGCGACATCCTGAGCGGCGTGCATGGAGAGCTCGCGGACCGTCATGGGCGCCGTCAGCGGCACCTTCTCTGGCAGCGGCGGCGGCGCCCGGCGGGACGACGACGGACGACGACGGTGCTGCTCTATCGCCGCCGCTCGTGGCGCCACCGCATCAGCGGACATGGCGACGGTGGCGATGGAGCGCCGCCAAGGAGTACGCGGTGGAGAAGAAGGAGGGCGCGCGGCAGGCGCTCGCGGGCGACGCCGTGTGGGAGGAAGTGGCGAGACGGACGAGCGGCGTGGCAGCAAAGGCAGGACGTGCGGCGGCGCGCGGCCGAGGAGGCGCGGCGCGTGCACGAGCACGAGCCATCCGAGGAGGAGAAGTACTCGCGCGCTACTCATCCGTTTCTTCTTTCCTCCTACTGCATGGCATGCATGCTTTGCAGTCCGCTTGCGCGTGGATCATTCGGCTCTTCTTCTGGATTTTTGGACTGCGTGGTGCGTGCATTGGTCGGGGCGGCGACGGAGAACATCTACGGGTAGGCGAAGGGCGCGATGGGCGCGTTCTGGGAGAAGATGGGTGATGCCGACGGACGTGGTGGAGAGCAAAACGGGCTGAGGCGGCCGGTGCCGGGAGGCAATCGCCGGCGCCGGGGGATCGGGACGACGACAATCATCGTGTGAGCCTGCTGCTGAGGACGACGTGATGCTGCGGGTGAAGGCGGCGGACCAGATGACGGGCAGGCGTTTCAAACGACGTCGGCCCGATGGGGGAGGAGGGCAACTGGCATGCCACGACGGCGCTAGGGCCGACATGTTTTCTATTCCGGACGTCCAGTAACGTGGGCATCGTGGTAGCAGCAGACGTGTCATGCAGACATTATGCAGCGAGCGATTCCGAATAGCCTTAAAACGAAATAGTGTGGGCGAATACAATACAAGCATTATCTACTGTTGTTAGTAGCCCGAATATAGGGTAAACTAGCTACATCTGATGACACTTTTCTAATAAATATTGTTTTATGTTCCGAAAAATATCTTAACTACATATATATATTAAAAAAATATTAATATTTAATATACATAATTAGTGTTTTTATTTTCTAAAAAACTGGAGTCGGCTGGCGAGCATGACGAACGGCGGTGCGTTGGCGCTGCTGGAGCTCGATGGGTGTTCCTGACGTGTCCAAGAATAAAGCTGGTGGTGCTCCTATGAAGCCTTCGCCTGAGAGAAGACCAAGGGACGATCGGAAACACGAGCAGAAAGGAAGAGATCGGCAAGCGAACCAGAAGCAGAGCCTCAGTGAGTAGAGAGATCACCACACCCACCTGTAGCCTCTCACCCACCTTGTAGCATAGCAGTAGCGAGCGTGAGCGAGTGCCTCGTCTGTCCCGAGGCAAGCTTGTGCTCCGTCCCTCCGGGGCTTCCCGAAAGGGAAAGCCGTATGTAATCGAGTCTGTTTTTAATGGAGTAGTCGGTCCTTTGAAAATACCTGCTGTTCTTTGGCCTGGTCTCACGAGATGAGCGTCTACGCTAGGGACCCTATAGGAGAAACTCTGCGCGTGGAGGACCCAACCCCTCTACACCACGGAGCTGATAATGATATTAAAAACTTGTGAGGCCGGGAGGACGCCTACACCTCACCTCACATGGAATATATTGAAGGAATATATTAATCAATATCAGCGCTAATGATCATCGGTACGATGACTCATAATGGTGATGATGATGCTGCGTGCCGTGGGACTTGCTCCTCGCTTGTTCCCTAGGCAGCAGTATAATAGTGGCGTGATGGCCGCGGGACTTGCTCCTGCTGAGTCCCGAGGAGTCAGCCTCAAAAGCATCGGCGGTGCTCATCAACATGGCCGTGCTAATCTTACCTGCCGAGGCAGGTGCAGCGCAGCTGTGAGATACATAGACGCCGCTAGCAGTGTGCCTGGAGACGGCTGGCGCAGCATGACGAACGGCGGTGCGCTAGCACTGCTGGGAGCTCGATGGCTGTCCCTGACATGTCCAAGACTAAAGCTGGTGGTGCTCCTATAAAGCCTTCGCCGGAGAGAAGACCAAGGGAGGATCGGAAACACGAGCAGAAAGGAAGAGATCGGCAAGCGAACCAGAAGCAGAGCCTCAGTGAGCAGAGAGATCACCACCCACCCACCTGTAGCCTCTCACCCACCTTGTAGCATAGCAGCAGTAGCGAGCGTGAGCGGGTGCCTCGCCTGTCCCGAGGTAAGCTTGTGCTCCGTCCGTCCGGGGCTTCCCGAAAGGGAAAGCCGTATGTAATCGAGTCTGTTTTAATGGAGTAGTCGGTCTTTGAAAATGCCTGCTGTTGTTTGGCCTGGTCTCACGAGATGAGCGTCTACGCTAGGGACCCTATAGGAGAAACCTCTGCGTGTGTTTTGTTCTCGTTTAGCCTGAGTCTGGCGCCTGTGAGAACCCTTGTTGCGCGTAGAGAAGTGTTCCCTTCGGGTGGAACTGCCTGGGGAGACGGTGGTTGCTCGTCGAACTGTGTCCTGGCTGGGGAATATTGGGGAAAGACGGTCCGTTCCTTTGAATATCGGCTCGAGAGAAGTATGGCGAGTACCGAGTAGGACTCACACACCCGAAGCACGCACGAGTCTGTCGTCTTGCAGGCCTCGCAAGCCTCCGAGATCCTGTACACACGCACGTCGTCCGCATATCATATACAGATAATATACTCAGCATATACTGAAGCATACCTGAGTAATAAATATCTGATACTAATACACAGATACTGTATTTTACTCTATATACCAAAAATTATATACTCTGAACATACATATAAGTTGCTTGATATAATATATATAAATATAAATAGCTGCTTTGATATCCCTGGTATCAAGCAGCTATATAATATATATAGCTGCTGTGATATCCCTGGTATCGGAGACAGGTTGTCAATCATTGAAAGATTAAAATATCTTAATTTAGAGGTGAATACAGGAAAGCTGGTGAATACAAAAGAAAATATTAACATAAGGCACAGAATACTATGGAAGAATCCAGTTTAAACCATGAGATTAGTGAGTGGAATAAGAAATTGAAAACAAGTACAAGGTGAATATTTTACTAATATGTTAAAAAGATTGGCCCATAATAAGAGAAAAGAGAATTATTTGTAATCAGAGGAATAGAAAACCAAAAAAGATTCAGAGAGAATAATATATTAAAAAGAACAATTTGGCGTCACAGACCTAAAGAATTAAAGAAGACCATAATTAATACGAATCATGATTTGGTCATTACAAAAATAAATAAAGCAAGCCCAAATGAAACTAGTACTATGTCAAATACATGTAACATGAATATAGTACCAGTCCACAAATAATATACCACAAAAGGAGAAAGAAAGGAGTTAATTGATAAACCACTCAGTTAAAGGTTACGAAGAGTTATATAATAATATAAGTAAAGATGAATTAAAATTATATAATAATATAAATGAAGAAGAATTAGATTTAATCGAAGGAATTGCAACTGAGTTAATGAACCAAGTAGAATGTAATCATGATTGGATTAGAGGTAAAGGGTGACTATAATATAAGTGTGCATACTGCATCTACTACCCAAGTCAAGACAATAGATGCACATGCAATATTTGTTTAAAACAAGCTGTGTTTCCTGTCTTGAATCAACAAACCAAAAATGGAGACAAGAAGTAGAAATAGAACCTGAAGATAGAATCTTGTCCAGTAGAGTTAGAATTCTAGAAAACAGAGTCAACTCTCTGCAAACAGAATTGGAAGAGATAAAATATATGCTAGCTCAAAATAAAACCCATGTAGTTACAGAATCAGGTAAAGATAATATTGGTAGTACTGAGCTTAAAGACCAAATGGTAACTATAAAGGACAAAAAAGGTGACAAAGTAATCCAATTAAAAGATGCAATTACAAGCTTTGGAAATAGATATATCGTCAGATTACCCTTTAGAGAAATATTAGGGATTAGAATACCAATAAAAATAATATTGAAAGCCAAATATTACCTATAAAATATTAGCATTACTAGATACCGGTTGTACGAAGAATATCATTCATGATAATATTTTGCAAATGTCCAGAAATTGTTGAAACCATATCTGATAATAAAGCCGAAATATCAATCAGATATGTCTGGCACAAAGAAGCTACATAATCAATTAGCATACAATATAGAAGCATATATAAATGGTACCAAATATATTATAGATGAAATTACAATTAGAGACCTATCCATGATAAATGATGATATGATTCTAGGCCTAAGGTTTTTAGCAAAATCTCCTACAAACTACTATTATACATGAAGCAGGTGTTACGTTTGTTCCTTACCAAGATAATATGCCATATATTTCCGAAATATATAAGCAAAAGAAAACTCTAGAGACATATAACAAAGATATTAAAAATAGTTCTAATGTTAAAATTACTGAAATAAATTCTGAAGAAAGAAAACTTAGTGCGACCTAGAATATATCATATAGAAAATACTGTATAGAGTGCATTGGGCTACAATCATTCGCTCCAAATTGGTACAGAGATATAAAGTCCAAAAGTGATATAGATAAAATTGTGAGAAGACTAGAAGATATACAAATTATTGGAGAAATACCCATAAAATATTAGGATAGGAACCCTATTATATGTAAAATAAATATTATAAATCCAGATTATATAATTAAAGCATGTCCAATAGAAGCTACCCCTAAAGATATTGAAGAATTTAAAATGCATATAGAAGAATTATTAAAACTAGGAGCAATCAGAGAAAGCAAAAGCCAACATAGGTCCACTGCCCTTATAGTAAGAAATCATACGGAAGAAGTAAGAGGAAAATCTAGAATGGTTATCAGCTATAAAAGACTTAATGATAATACGATAGATGATGCATATAATATTCCTAATAAACAAGAATGGCTCAATAGAATACAAGGTAGCAAATATTTTTCTAAGTTCGATTTAAAAGCCGGGTTTTGGCAAGTTAAAATGGCAGAACACTCTATACCTTGGACAGCATTCACATGCCCTCAAGGTCATTATGAATGGCTTGTTATGCCATTAGGATTAAAAAATGCACCAGCACTATTCCAAAGAAAAATGCAAAACATATTTAACGAATACCAAAATTTTATATTAGTCTATGTTGATGACTTGTTAGTATTCTCAAAATCCTACAAAGAGCATATCTCTCATCTCGAAGCTTTCTTTAGAAAGGTAGAACAAATGGGTTAATATTATCTAAAAAGAAAATGGATATATGCAAGGAGAAAATTAATTTCTTAGGTCATGAAATAGGAGAAGGAAAAATATATTTACAAGAACATATTGCTAAAAAGATCCTACAATTTCCTGATAAAATGGAAGATAGAAAGGTTTTACAGCAATTTCTACGAATTGTCAACTATGCAAGAAATTATATAGACAGCCTAGCAAAACTTGCTGGTCCTTTATATGCTAAATTAAGGAAAAATGGTCAAAAGTATTTCAATTCTGAAGATATAAAATTAGTCCAAATCATAAAAGAAAAAGTTAAAAACCTAAAACCATTAGAATTACCACTAGATAATTATTATTTCATTATAGAAACAGATGCATCTAAGTTAGGATGGGGAGCTATTTTAAAACAAAAGCCTAATAAATATTCTGCAAAAACTGAAGAAAAGATATGCAAATATGTCTCAGGAAGCTACAAACTAAAAACAGTTAACAATATCGATAGAGAAATACTTGCGGTTGTTCATGCAATAAATGTCTTTAGGTTATATTTAGGTTTCAAAGAATTCACGGTCCGAACAGATTGCGAGGCAATATGTAGATATTATAATCAAATTAATAGTAAGAAGAGTTCCACTAGAAGATGGGTTCTCTTTGAAGATATTATTACAGGAAATGGTTATAAAGTAGTCTTTGAGCATATTAAAGGCAAGGATAACAATTTGCCTGATATATTTTCTCGTGCCTCTATATTACAGGAATGAAGAAAGCAATGGGCTTTGCTGGCACTGAATATTTTACCTTCGGACAAGATAATAAGCTAAAGGTGGTCATATTATCTTAGATGAGGTTCAAGAATGCATATTAGATAATTTCTGGTATCAATATAATAATAAAAGAGAAGATAAAGGTTATATGCTCTCAATATTAAATAGCTTAGCTGAATATTTTGAAACCATAAATGATATGCAAAAACCCGCTACAAATATAAAAGCACTAACAAAAAGGCCTTTATATTTGTTATTTAATGGAGAAAGGCCAGGATTATATGTTACATTTGAAGAATTAGTCACTATGAGAATGGAAACCAGAGAAGGACTTTTTTGGAAAAAATATTTTGATATAAATGAAGCCTTAACTCAGGCAAAAATAAGATGCGGTCTCAACTACTATATAGAACCTGCAGCAAAAGAATATATCCAACGCCATAAAATAAGTCAAAATATAAGCATGGCAAATACCACACCCAATACAGTAAAAGAAGAAGGATCCTCCTCAAAAGGATCATACAAAGAAATATTGGTCAAAACAAGGGAGCCTCTAAATGAAGAATTCATTTTCCAAAAGATTGGAGAAAAATTTGATAAAATACATCCAATATGGAAAGGGGAAATAAAACAAGAAATATTAGAAGAAGTCAGAGAACAAATAAAGGAAACTTTTGATAAAATGAAAAAAGAATATGATGATATATACAAGTTATTTGAAGATGATGTCAAATCCGATGGCAACATGGATATGGACAAAACCCTAATATTGATAAGAATATCAATCTCCGCGCGTGGAGGACCCAACCCCTCTACACCTCGGAGCTGATAATGGTATTATCAGTTGTGAGGCCGGGAGGACGCATACACCTCACCTCACATAGAATATATTGAAGGAATATATTAAGCAATATCAGCGCTAATGATCATCATTACGAGCCCTCATGATGGTGATGATGATGCTGCGCGCCGTGGGACTTGCCCTCGCTTGTTCCCTAGGCAGCAGTATAATGGCGCATGATGGCCGCGGGACTTGCTCCCTGCTGAGTCTCGAGGCGTCAACCTCAAAAGCATCGGCGGTGTTCATCCATGGCCGTGCTGATCTACCTACGCGAGGCGGTGCGCGCAGCTGTGAAATACAAGATGCCGCAGCAGTGTGCCTGGAGACGGCTGGCGAGCATGACGAACGGCGGTGCGCTGGCGCTGCTGGAGCTCGATGGTTGTCCCTGACGTGTCAAGAATAAAGCTGGTGATGCCCCTATAAAGCCTTCGCCGGAGAGAAGATCAAAACACGAGCAGAAAGGAAGGAGATCGGCAAGCGAACCAGAAGCAGAGCCTAAGTGAGCAGAGCAACACCCACACACACCTGTAGCCTCTCACCCACCTTGTAACATAGCAGTAGCGAGCGTGAGCGGGTGCCTTGCCTGTCCCGAGGTAAGCTTGTGCTTTGTCCGTCCGGGGCTTCCCGAAAGGGAAAGCCGTATGTAATCGAGTTTGTTTTAATGGAGTAGTCGGTCTTTGAAAATCCCTGCTGTTCTTTGGTCTGGTCTCACGAGATGAGCGTCTACGCTAGGGACCCTATAGGAGAAACTTCTGCGTGTGTTTTGTTCTCGTTTAGCCTGAGTCTGGCGCATGTGAGAACCCGTGTTGTGCGTGGAGAAGTGTTCCCTTTGGGTGGAACTGCCTGGGGAGACGGTGGTAGCTCGTCGAAGTGTGCAATGGCTAGGAAATATTGGGGAAAGGTGGTCCGTTCCTTTGAATTTCGGCTCGAGAGAAGTATGGCGAGTACCGAGTAGGACTTACACACCTGAAGCACGCACGAGTCTGTCGTCTTGTAGGCCTCGCAAGCCTCCGAGATCCCTGTACACACGCACGTCATCCGCATATCATATACAGATAATATACTCGAATAGCACCAGCATATACTGAAGCATATCTAAGTACTAAATATCTGATACTAATACACAGATACTATATTGTACTCAATATATCAAAAATAAATACTCTATATATAAATATATAAGCTGCTTGATATCCCTGATATATATATATATATATATATATATATATATATAATATATGGTATCTCGTACTCCCCGGGAGTAATTACTCCCTCCTAGCAACGCACAAGAATCATCTAACGTTTGACCGTGGGTGGGCAGGTTCTCTATCGGGTTAAAAAAACAGACCCGTTAAGCCAACCTACGCAGTATATAAGAAAGTTTAGGTTACGATATCCAGGGTATTCGGCGGCGGCGGCGGTGGCGGCTTTCAATTCACTGGCCTGGCTCGGGGCGCTGCTGTGTGACATCTTGATGCGCCTTGATTAGAAGCGCATTCAGTCGATGGGATCCAGGTAGAGAATTCTGTGATCGATTTGTTTATTCCAATCAAATGTCCTCTTGCGCCTTGCAGATCCGGATGAGCTGAGGTGGTTGATTCTTCTATGATCTTGCTATCGCACCCACTAGTACAGAACAGGCCTATTGCCCCGGGCCATTTTGGCCTTTAGCCCCGGACATGGAGCCGGGGCTAAGGAATCGGGACTAAAGCCCCGACCTTTAGCCCCGGTTCCATGGCCCGGGGCTAATGGAGGGACCTTTAGCCCGGTTGGTAACACAACCGGGACTAAAGAGGCCAGCCACGGTGGCCCGGCTGGAGGCCCCTTTAGTCCCGGTTGGTGTTACCAACCGGGACTAAAGGGGCCTCCAGCCGGGCAAACCGTTGCTGGCCTCTTTAGTCCCGGTTGGTGTTACCAACCGGGGCTAAAGGTCCATCTGCTTTTTTCTTTTTTCTTTCTGTTCTTTTCAATTGGTTATTGTTTTTTTTTTTTTTTTTTTCTCTTTTTTTTTTTTTCTTTTTTTTTTTTTTTGGTTTTACAATTACATTAGGTTTTCTAATACGTATTCTTCGCTGCTAATATATTCTATTATATTAGGCCAGTTTCAAATACACGTATTATTCTTCGCTGCTAATAAATATATATAAACACATAAAATTTACAATTACACACAAATGAAATATGAAACTATACATATATATATATATTATAGAGCTAGCTATACACACATATGTACATAAAATATACAACATTATCCATCATGCATGAACTTGATATTTACACACAAATATAATACCGTTCCTAACTTAGAGGTCATACAAGTGTTCATCTTGGTTTGGCTTCATTGGTTCGTCTTTATTAAACCAATACTCGGTGCCAGACTTAAGGACATGGTCATTAAGGAAGCCCGCGATGGTCTCTTGAATTGCTTTGAGGCGGACCTTATCCATCACCTGGTTCTTCAACCATGTCTCCTTCAATTTGGATTAAAATAAAAAGAAAGTATTAACATACATAATATTTATGTAATAGCAACAAAAAATAAAATAAATTTATTTACATGTTACGTACTTGCTGACTCTGTAAAGGAGTTCTTTTTTCATACACCGTCAGAACTCGCAAACATAGTACCCACATAAATTGTTTCCCGGTGACTGCCGTAGAACCCACTGTACAATATGTAAAAAGAGTACTCTCGGTTGAGCGTGCGTCTGCTGAGTGATGCTAATTAAGGTAAAGAGGCGGGGAGGTACTCTACAACTTACATTTAGGAGTAGAGGATCAGGAAGTTGCGCTTTCAGATCCGGACGGTGTTTCTGAACAAACCAAGTCCAAACCCTTCACAATAATTGGAACGTTAATTAACTATTGCAGAGTTAAAGAGCTATAGCAGAATCAATATTTAAAGATCACATTACCCTCGGATAATATTAATCATATCTTGGTAATCTTCTTGTGGTTTTCTCAGAGAGTCATAGATTAGCAAACGACTCTCGTGGAGATCGATCACCATTAGAATCCAGTGAAAACTGCATTTATGTTTATATAGTCAACACATATATATATCTTTATGTCAACCTATAATAAAATGTGCATATGATAACAAAACTCACCTAAAGTTGTAGGGGAATAGTATATATCTTTTGTCCCTTTGGTTTACCAAGAACCTCCGCAAATTACTCTCTGTTTGAGTTTTCCATGCATCCGAGTGAGTATTGCTTGGGTGCTTGAAGACGATATATGGATCGATGAAACCAATCTCCTTGTCATTTTTTGCCTTAGTTGTCTCATCATGTTTCTGCACATGTTTACAAACGCTTGCTAGCAGTGTGAGGATAATTACTTATACATATACATAAGCTAAAGTGAGATTATTAAAGGAAACAATCACTTACAGGCAAAAGCAGCTGACGAGAGATTTGTCGAGAGCGTCCATGTGGCAGAGCTGATGTAACTCATTAAACTGAACATATATGATGTCATCACCACGGAAGTAATCATGGTCTCTAATTCTGACGCAAATGTAGTCATCAGCTTTTCTGCCACACGCCGTAAGGTACCACTGATTTAGCAAGTGCATCTGTGTACCAAGATCCCTCAGGGCCGCTGGGTTGTATAGACTTTGGCCATATACATATGCCCTCTGCCATTTATCAACTTCTGGAGCACTTTTGATGCCTGCTTCTCCGAGTATGTTTTCCACATTCAAACCAGTTTCCTCGAAAAATGCGAGCAGTTGCGCAGGATCAACGTCTCCATATGCTCGTTGTATGATTTCCATGTTTGTACCGTATTCATTATCAACAACTAGATCTGGCACTGATTGCTTCTCTTGTTCCCCGAGCTGTGGGACACCCTTTCCTGCTCTCTTCTTTGCCTTCTTGGCCTCCTCAAGTGATTTGCTAAGTGTGCGATCATAGTCTGATTTTGGCGAAGCCTTACGGGCAGCACGTACCTTTTTTTGGTGAGCGTCCACAGTTTGCCTTAGTTTTTCAGGACGAACAAAAAGGTACGGCTTCTCCGGGTTTCGCTTTGCTCGACCACTAGCAATGGCAGCTTCGAAGAACTTGTTACAGTCTTTTTGCACTGCAGCGTCAGTCTCCTCCTCGGTCATGTCATATGCAAGTTTTGTCATCTTGGGAGCTGGTTTTCTCACAGGTGCTTTCTTCTTCGGAGGTGGTGGGGCTGACGCCTTTGTTTGTGTGACAGGCCTCTTCTTTGTTGGCGGTGGAGGTGTTGGAACCCGCCGTGGAGATGGGGCAGGTGGCGGTGTCGGAGCCCGCTTTGGAGGAGATGGTTGGGTCGGTGGCGGTGTTGGATCTCGTCGTGGAGGAGATGGGGCCGGTGGCGGCGTTGGATCACGCCGTGGGGGAGATGGGGCCGGTGGCGGTGTTGGATCCCGTCGTGGAGGAGATGGGGCCGGTGGCGGTGATGGATCCCGTCGTATTTGATCTTGATCATCATCGTCCGCAACACTGTGATCATGTGGTGAATGTAGAATTGGACTTAGGTTGGGGGATGTCCTGCTGCGAAAACAACATGGTATGAGTATCCATTTATACTATTAGCTCACCAATACTATTAAGTTTCATTCACTAATTTCATACACACCTAGGGATAGGTTGTTGAGGAGGAGGAGGTGATACGCCAGGAATTATGATATAGCGCTTGCGCCAACATATGAATGTCTTCTCCGCTTCTCCTAATGTATTCTCGCCATCACCTCCTTTAATGTCAAGTTCGACATTCTCGTAACCTTTTACCACCCTGTCCACCGAGACGCTAGCATATCCAGGAGGTATTATTGCTCCATGACTTCTTGGTGTCTTCGTAGGATCGATAGGAGATACAACACCTATAGCCACCATGACTGTGGTATTCCCCTGTGGAATGTGCAGTTCACATGTCGTGAGAGGCTCGGTGATGTCGTCCACAGGAAAGCGCAGTGCTGCGTCTGGGACCTCTGTGGAAGCGCAACTGCTTTTCATTTGCTCAGGGGGCTGATGTTGACTCCCGGCTCTGATGCAGATTGCCTTTGCATTGCTAACTGCACTTGCCTTTTTATTTCCTCGTTCATTCTACCTTCAAGTGCTTTTTCTCGCTCAACTGCTTCTCCCGCCTTTATTTTTGTTTTCTGTGTTTTGGGTTTTGAATTAGGTTTTGGGTATATTAATATGTTGTAATACTTGTTATTTGCATAGTAAATTCAATATTTGGCATAAAATTACTTAAAAATAACATTTGTGTTTCCTTTTACCTTATTGTATAGTAGAAAATTTTGTAACATAAATTCTTTTCTTTTCTTATAATAACAAATATAAATGTAAAGAAAAATTTATATTTTGTTAATGCAAAAATAAAATGTTAAATTTAAATATCTGAAACAACTGGTGCTCGATAGGAAAATATTTTTTGTATTATATGAACGTTAAATTTTGGGTTGTTTATCTTTTATTGTCCAAATAAGTTGGCACGGGTGAGGCAACCAATAAGTTTATGTTTTTTCGGAGATGGTTTGCTACTTTTTCCGGTTTAACTGAATTACCGCACACTTGCACCCAATAATTATAGGTTCAATTGGGCCTACCAACAAAATAATCCAGAATGGAGCCAAACTTTTACCAACTTTTATCTCATTCGACATAGAAAAAATGTAATAATTAAAATAATGATCAGAAAAATCTAACACCACTTGTGGGGCATCAAGTTGGGCTCATATGCTTGCCAAAAATAAATCAAGTCATTTCGACAACGACATCAACGAACCATGACTATGCATAATCATTATTAGCTGTAATATATAATATTAGTTAAAACATCACTATATATATATCAAGCGGGTACACTGGTGATCTTTTTCTTGACGTATGTTCCTTGGTCATGATCATGTCGTAACCATGGAGTCTCCTCAGCATTTAGCAGGATGCTTGGGTCTTTGGTAACACTGAAGGGCGGTATTCGGTCATCCCTTTCATAATCTTCTGACATGTCTGACTTGTCCTCAATTCCCACGATGTTTCTTTTTCCTGAAAGAACTATGTGGCGTTTGGGCTCTTTGGTTGATTTATCATCATTTTTCCCTCTCTTGGGTTTTGTAGACATGTCTTT
>CM019826.1:128260252-128275770 GCA_009763385.1 Coix lacryma-jobi var. lacryma-jobi | reverse complement strand
ACTTTATCGTCCAGACTTAAAACCTCCTTATGCTTGATTTCTTGTCATGTGCCACCTTTGCGTTCTCTCCTTGTAAATCTTGGAACTGTTTGGTAAGCATTCCTCCCCTCCCTCCATCCTTCTAGTTCTGAGATTTGCATTTTGATGGTTCTTTCCAAGCTAGAAGAGGTCCATGTTCCATTTCTTGATTTGCCCAATGAGCTCTTGAATTCCAAATTCAACTGGCAAGTTGGCTGTTTTTCCATATACAAGCTGATAAGGTTGACATGCCTATGGTGTTTTGAATTGCATGTTCGGTTCCCATAGTGCATCATAAGCTTGTACTTCCATTTCTTTCCTTCTCATCCACAGCTTCTGTAAGATGTTCTGATTTGCCTTATTTGATGTCTCAGCTTGACCGCTTGTTTGAGGATGGTATGGAAGTTGCAAACATTGTGTTAACACTATATTCTGCTAGGAACTGTCTGAAGGACTTGTCAATGAAGTGTGATCCTCCATCACTATGACCTTCTGGGTGTTCTGAACCTTGGAATATTATTCATGGAACATCTTCTTGCATGCTTAGAATCGGCGGCTAGACATAGGTAATGCTTCTACCCATGGTTGGACACGATAGTCAACTGCCCCAAGATATATTCAGCATCTCCAGACCTTTGGAATGGTCCCCAGTAGTCAATTCCCCAGACAGTCAAATAACTCTATTTGGGAGGTTGTTCTGGAGTGGCATTAGCATCACGCGCATTGATGTTTCCATGTTTCTGACATCTTAGCCACATCTTCTAACAAAACTCCTTTGTATCTTGATACATCGTCTGGCCATAGAATCCACTTTGCCAGACTTTGCATTTGTATGGAATGCTGCATAATGTCCTTCCATAAGGTGATGCATGACATCTTCTATGATTTTCATGCTTCAGTCATTGGGAACATCTCCGTAGCAACCACATCATTGTTTAGACCGATAGAATATGCGATCATCCCACAAGTTGGCACGAGCATCATACTTGAGCTTCCTCTTATCTGCTCCTGGTGGAAAACATAACCTGCCAACCATAAAATTCACAAATATCCGCGCAACCAAGGGTCGAGGTGTTACTGCGAGGCAGAGTGTCGTCCCTTAGAAATCATAATTAGCTAAGGTCATATGGTTTCCTATATATCAAGCTAGACAAGTGATCTGGCTACTGAATTCTCTACTCCTTCTTATCTCTTATTTCTATGTCAAATTCTTGGAGATAGAAGAATACATCTATATAAGTCGAGGTAAGCATCTTTCTTAGTGAGCAGGTATTAAGAGCCAGAATGGTCTGAATTGATGATTACCTGTTGCTCCAACTAGTAAATCTAAAACTTGTCTATTGCAAAGGAACAACTGCCAACAACTCTTTTGGTCAGTGGTAGCATAATTGAGTTGTGCCCAGTCAAGGTTTTGCTAGCATAAAGATATTAGCATAGTGCTTTTTATCCTTTGTTTGGCCTAAAACGGCTCCAACAGCACACAAAGTCCTAGCATCACACATGATCTCAAAAGGCAGCATTCAATCGCGGTGGTTGGATAAATTGGAAGCTTGATATGGAGTGCCTGCTGAGGCATTGAAAAGCTTCTGCACTTCACTATTAAAAAAATGAAAGGTGCATCATTAGCTAGAAGGCTAGTTCAGGGTCTTAGCAATTTGGGGAAAAGTTTTTAATGCAACGGCCTATAGACCCTGCGTGGCCTAAAAAAGCTTCTTGATTCCTTTCAAACATTTGTTGGGAGGTGGAAGTTGTTCAATAACTTCGATCTTTGCTCTATCCACTTCTATCCCACGTTCGGACACCTTGTGTCCTAAGCACTATCTTCCTGAACCATAAAGTGACATTTCTTCCCAGTTCAGGACTAAGTTCTTTTCTTCACACCGTTTGCTTAGAATCTGTCAAATTCTTAAGACAATCAATCGGAGGTTTTTTCATTAGACTGTAAAGTCATTCCATGAACACCTCCACAATTTTCTCAATCATGTCAGAGGAAAATAGACATTCATGCCACCGTTGGAAAGAGCTGGAGCATTGCCACAATCCAAACGACATTGGTCGCGTATGCAATAAGTTCCATTATGGGCAAGTAAAAAGTGCGTCTACTTCTGGGTCATCGTTAGGTGGATCGGGATTTGATGGATATTCCAGAATATCCATTCAAGGGAAAAAAGAAAAGAGTTCTTGCAAGACCGTTCCAACACTTTTCATCAAATGAAGGGGGTAATATTAACGGAAGTGATGCTTTCTTTGTAGCCTTGTTGAGTTTCCGGTAGTCAATTGCAATACGGCCACCCATAGTGACAGTTCGTTTGAAGGAGATAAGTTTCATTATTTCTCATCTAACAACTGTCATTCCTCCTTTCTTGGGGACAAACCTGAACAGGGCTAACCCACTCGCTATGTGGGCAACAGGATAGATAATCCCGACGTGCAAAAAAGCTTCAAAGACCGTCTTCTTAACAACTCTGCATGGGCATTTTTAAAGTCTCCGCTGTGGTTCCCTTGAGAAGTGATGAATTGAATCAGGACGATCGGTAGGGATACGATGAGTGCAGAGAGCAGGACTAATCCTTGAGGTCAGGGGTGAGGTACCTATGGCTGATTTATGTCTTTCTATGATGGTGACAAGCCTATGTGTTTCATCTTGGGAAAGCTTGTCACTTATGATGACAGGAGTTTCTCGATTATTATTAAGGAAGACATATTTCAAACCAGGCGGAAGGGGTTTTTAGCCTCAACTAAGGGTTGTGTGATGCACCTCCCAAGGGGTCTAGTCTCAACAGGCTCGGCCAGCTCTTCCTCTTCCTGGTGAAGTGTGATCATCAGGAGTTGGTTGGGCCAAGTCTTCTGGGGATGCTACCATGACTTCCTCAATAGGATCTTGTTCAGGCTTGGGTTCTCCCATCACGTTATGTGAGCGTGGTGGGAAAGTGAGACATTGATGGTAGAGTTCCCTAGCTTTAAATTCAAGAGGCTTCGTTTTGGTCGCTCTCGAAAGAGTGTTCCCAAAGGTACACCAATCAGGAAGAAACGTGTTCGAGATGTCAAAAGATATGAAAATCTAGAAAATACTCGGAGGCCTCTTATGCGTAGCATAATTTAGTCCTTATGACCCCCCATAACTTTTTAGTGTGACTCCAGATGGCAATTCTTAGAAGCTTATGAGATGGGATCACAGTCTCGTTAGGGGGAAAAGTTCCTCGGGCCAAAGCCTTGGAAATTATGTTCAACCCAATGGTAGGAATATAGTGAACCTCTATGGTTAGTCCGCTTAAGGTTGCAAGATATAGCCTCTAAGGGGGCAGTGATTCGGGCTACCTCAGCGGATAACTCCGGTATTGCCAACCACTCATGGCTTTCATGATGGCCTGAAAGTCCTTTAATGTGCTTCTAAAAAGGAAAGCATCATAGTGTGGACTATCGTCATCCACAAGTGGTGTCAAGTGGACTCGAGCTTTACTTGAACTGGTAGACTCGAGGTATCCCAAAATCTTCAAAAAGATCTACCTCGAGTTTCAGAGAAGAACACCGAAAGGATAGGGTTCATCATTTTCTAGAGTGTGGGGTGTTTTCTCTATAGAAGGTTCTGTGGCAACCCAAATTATTAGAAAGATTGAGGAATTCCAAATTCGGTTGTGTGTTCCTCCTCGTGTTGGTCGGGGATGGGCTCAACTTCTTCTTCTAGAATTCGTCAAGATGCCAGTGTAAGGAGTGTTTTCAAGGATTTTCTCTAGGATGTCTCTTCCTTCACTAACAAGTTTATGTGAGAATGATCCTCCAGAAGCTAAATCAAGATGTAGAGCAGCTTCCTTGTTAAGACCACGATAGAAGTGAAAGTGTAGGACATGGTCTGGCAAGGAAAGGTTTGGGCCAGAATTGGTAAGGCATTGAACCTAGCCCAAGCTGCTCCTAGTGTCTCCTTCTCCTTTTTGTTTGAATGTAAGAACTTTGATTCTAAGATCAGCCGATTCGAAAAAGAGGGAAGAAAGCAAGACAAAAGTTGTCTCGAAGTTCATCCCATTCCCATTTATGCACCTTACGGAATGGTCATACCATTTTCTCGCTCTTCCCAAAGGGAGAACGGGAATAGTTCCATTTAATGGTCCCTTGTGTCATGCCGGCAATAGTCCGACAAGAATACAACTGCTCAAATTCCCTAAGGTGGGTGTATGGATCTTCGTCTTCTGACCCAGAGAAGGATTTCTCCCGAACCATGGCTATAAGAGCAGGGCGAAGCTCATAGCCATCGTAAGAATGGGGTGTGTGATGATGGTGGAGGCTCCAACAAGTCGCCCTTTGGAGCAAAGAACTTATAGATAGGAGTGAAATCCATGTGGTGATGTGGTGGTGAGGAAAAGGTGGTAAAAAGAAAGAAACGTGGATGAACTTGGCTCGATTCTAGAACAGCTACCGTTCCCCGGCAAACGACGCCAGAAAGCTTGTTGGGTATTTTTAAATGCACACAGATAATCCGCAAGCGCACGGATACCAATGTAGCTTTCACCCGAGAGTATTCCAGGGTATCGATTTCCACGGGGAACGTGAGAAGTGCACTAGAAGAATTAAGAACGTCCAATAGAAAAGAATGATAAGTGGTTAAAGAGGGATTATAAGGGTTTTCTAAGCGGGTCTATCTAATTAAAGGCTACTATACTTACTTACATCGGAGGCAACAGGCCCTTTCCAACTCTCGAGAAAGACTGAGAAGAAGGTAGTTGGGGGAAGGCTGCCGAAAAAGCTCTACGAGAACACCAACCCTAACGTGGTGGATTACAAAGACCTGACAGAGTTGTCACCTCTGGGGCTACCACAACTATCCGGAGGATTGGGCGCAAACTCAGGTAAACCCTAGTCTAGACCCCGCGTCTACACTAACGTTTACTACTCTAATTACCTGCGGATAAACTAGAGCACTCAATACGAGCAGAGATCCAGTAAATAAAATAAAGTAAGAACTGAAATTGAATATAATACTTAGAAAATAATAAATGAAGAACCTGGAGATTACTTGAAGACGAACCAGATGCTGCACCAATACAATGTCGAGGGAAAATCCGACAGATCCGGCTCCTCCTCAGCTCTCCCCTTCTCCTCTCTCTAATCCAATATCTAATTACAACTAGATGAAACTAGACAACTAGAACAAGAACTAGAACTAGAACTAATTCTAGATGAACTAGAAGAGATCATCTAGAGGGACCTCTACTTCTACTTGAAAACCCTAGTTTCTGATGTGGAGATGAATAATGAAGATGGAGATGCCTGAAGAGGGGGGGTCTGGGTCTGGTTTTATAGCTCGGAGCGTGGAACGTGAGCCCTTGGATCAAACCGACCTTCAGGGACGGTGGAGATGCATCCTAGGAGGCGGTGGAAGAAGGTTCCAAGAAGGCGGAGGCGAAACCGGCTCCGTGGCCGACCGGTCCGTCTCCAAGTGGGACCAGTCGGTCTGGCCCAGTGGGCCCACATGGTGGGCGCCTTGTGGTGTCTTCTGGTGTCTTCTAGATCCTTCTTTTGCAGATTTCGTCGCGAAATTAATATCTTTTCATCCGGGACTCCGAATATAGCAAATGATATGTCCGTTTCGATCGTCTCGACGAGCCTTTCGCAATGGTGCACTCCAATTCATCACTTGAGATACTTTATACGGTGAAATATTGATGTCCTACAAAACAAGTGAGAGCACCAAAACTCGTGGAACTTATTAGTTTCAAACCATACAACTATGCTTTGTTATTCATTTAGTGTCATTTCATGCAATAGTTGATGGTTAATTATGAGCATTAGTGAGCATCAACAATGGCCTAGGACAATTCCTTCCCGCACCATGAAGTGACACTTTTCCCAGTTAAGAACTAGGTCCTTCTCTTCACAGCGTTGGAGGACTTTGTCTAAATTGGTTAGGCAATCGTCAAAGGTTTTCCCATAGACCGAAAAGTCGTCCATGAATACCTCCATGATTTGTTCAATCATGTCGGAAAAGATGGACATCATACACCGTTGGAAAGATGCCGGCGCATTGCAAAGTCCAAAGGAAGTGGGAAATGATCTTTCTTTGTGGCTTTATTCAGCTTCCTATAGTCTATACACATCCTCCATCCAGTGACAGTGCGTTGAGGGATTAACTCATTTTTCTCATTCTTAACGACTGTCATGCCTCCTTCTTGCGAACTACTTGCACGGGACTTACCCATTCACTATAAGGACTGGATAAATAATTCCCGCGTGCAAGAGTTTCAGAACCTCCTTTTTCATGACTTCACGCATAGCGTTATTAAGTCGTCTTTGTGGCTCTCTTGAAGAGGGTATCTCAGGATCGAGAGGATACGATGGGTGCAGAGATTTGGACTAATTCCCTTCAAATCTTGAAGTGAATAGCCAAAGACAGATCGGTGTTTTTTCTAAGACAAGGGTCAACCTACGGACTTCCTCTTCGGATAGCTTACTGCTGATGATTACGGGAAGTCTCGGGGTCTTTGTTTAGAAAGATGTATCTCAGGCCTTCAGGCAGAGGTTTTAGCTCTATGGAAGGTCGAGATGGCTTTTTCCGATTCGTTGAAGCGAAACGGTTCATCTGTCTCGGCTTCTTCTTCAACAAAGAACTCAGAATCTTCTTTAAAATCAGGCTGAGCCAACTCATAAAGGGTAGAGGTTCTAGCTTGATCGTGAAGGTCTGGTTCTGGTGGCTGTTCGGCAATCGAATTCAATGCACGAACGGAAAGGTACTTAGTACTCTTTTCCACCGATTTGAGCATTAAAGTGCTCTTGACATGGTCCTTGCAAGGCAAGTATGGACCACGGTTGTCCTAAGAAGACGTCAAAAAGGACTACATCGAAATGTAGAAATCTAAGACCATGTCCGCTCCATCTACTTGGATGGGGACCATCTTTAGGATTCCTTCACTTTCCAAGATGTCACCATGTGGGTCTCTTAAACACCGTTTAGTTGGATGTCGTTGAAGGTCGGGGAATGTTCTGGATACGTAATTACTAGCGAGAACATTAATTCCCACGACAGGGTCGTAAAAGGCAAAGGCTCTTTCTCCCGTAATTCGACAATCTATTACGCTAGGTACTTTATCTATGCGAGGGATGTTTTCTGATACTTCGGCTTCCATTGTCCATTCATGACTCATGACAGCTGAAAGTTCCAAAAGACGCTCTCGGCTATAGATTCCATCAGAAGACTCAGGAAGTGGTTTGTCGGATGGGAGAGCTTGAACGGAGTAGTTCATAGCATTTCCGTAATCCTCAAACACATCATCCTCTATCTTGCCCAAAAAGTCCGGAGAATTTCTCTCCCAGATGTGGACGGAATACGCTCCGCTAAGTCCAGCGAGCTAGACGCGGGCTCTTCTTGGTGTTCTACGGTCAAAACTTGGGTTTTCTACGACTTCTTCCTCAGGGATTTCATCGGAAACTTCAGTATAAGGAGTATTCTCGAGAATTCTATCAAGAACCTCCTTTCCACCTCGTGGAGAAAGATGAAGAAACGCTCCACCTGACGAATGATCAAGGTGAAGAGCGCTTTCTTTCTCTAGACCGACATAAAAATGCTGAAGGAGCACTGGATCGGGTATGGCTAAATTGGGTCCTGAATTGATTAAACAAATAAAACGGTCCCAAGCCTCCCTTAAGGTCTCCTTTTCATTTTGTCTAAAGGTCAACACTTCTACTCGTAGTCGTACCACTCGGTGGACAGGGAAATACGTCAAGATAAACTTGGTCCGTAAAGTTTCCCAGTCTCCTCTGGCACTTCCCACGGTTCGAGCATGCCATGTTTTAGCTGCTCCCGTCAGAGTGAACGGAAACAGCTTCCACTTGACAGCGTCAGGTGAAATGCCCAGAATGTTCAAGCATGCACAGACTTGCTCAAACTCACGTAGATGTATGTAGGGATTTTCTGATCCCGTAAACATGCTCTCCTGAACTTTATTAATAAAGTCAGGGCGCAATTCATAACTATCGGCATATATAGGTTGTGATGATAAATGTGGCTCTAATCACGAACTCTTAGGAGCTACGAATTGTAAGATAGATTGATTCTCCATGCGGAGAGGGTAAAGATGATCCTAACTCTAGTCTCAAAAATCAGCTACCGTTCCCCGGCAACGGCGCCAGAAAAGCTTGTTGACACCTGGGGTGGCACACAGAAGAAACCGCAAGCGCACAGCTGTCAGTTGTAGCTTTTCACCTCAGAGTATTCCGGGGTATCGAATCCACGAGAAACGCGAAGTGATTTTGAGAAAACTAGGGGGGTAAGGATATCTAGGATAGTTGAAGGGAACGGGCACTATCTACTGGGGTAGATCCTAGTTCTATTAGACTTCTAGTGATTTAAGTTCTTTTACTAGTGTATTGTGGGCGTACTAGCCTTTACCACTGACTTAGGTTGAACGCTAGCACAACGAGCCCTACTGTTAAACTAGACCAACTACGTGGTGGAATTCAAGGCGCACAGGGCTGTCACCACCTGCTTGCTACCAAAGCTATCCGGGGGCCTAGCCGTATTCACTGGCAATATATAGCCTAAGTACCACACTTAATCTATATACTACTACTAGCCTTGTACTAGAACTAGAGCACTTGAAAGTAATATCAAGCAATGAAACAAACACACAAGTACTGAAAGTAAATACTGGAAGATAAAATAAGATACTAAGTTACCAAAGTTGAAGCGCAGAGCAGAGAGAAGCAGGGGTCTCCGATAACTCCGGAGCTCTCCAGACTTCTACTCTTCTCCTTTCCAGCTCCTCTTCTAGTGACGCACTCACACTCTCTCTAATCTCTCTATCATAGCAAGTGTGCTACTCTACCCAAATGGTGAGGTATGGTGTGAGGCTCTGCGAATGAGAGCTCAAGGGGGCCTATTTATAGTGCTAGGGAGCTAGGGGGTACTTATAGAGTGAGGGGAGGTCGGTTAGGGTTTAGGGGGGTGGCGCCCGCCACCTCACTGCCGTCCGTTGCAACCGCCATTCATCCAACGGTCTTCATTTGCTCTCCCAAGTCGGTTTGAGGGCTGGTTAGGGTTTAGACACGTGTCCAAAGCCCACTATCCAGGTGACACTCTTCTTAGCCCTTGGATCAAACCGCCTTAGTGTGCAACGGCCAAGATTTGAGCTTGAGGTGACTCCCATGGATCGATGACGTGGCTTGGGCCACTTTTGGCACGAGTGACCTGGCGGCCGCCAGTAATAGGTGGCGGTCGCCACCTTGCTCAGGCCCAAATGGGCCAGAGTGGCTTGGCCTTGCTCCTGGTACTCTTGTTGACCCAAATTCCATTATTTCCTGCATTAAGATAAGAAACTATGCACATGTGGAAATAGGTTAGTTATAAACCAAATCTTCTATTTTTTATGTTGTTTTACCTTGGTTTTGGGTGAAATGTTGATGGTGAAATGATGCTTTAAGCACCGTCAACATAGCTCCGCCCCTGATCTGATATGCATACATAAATGATCGGCGCTGCCGTGGCCAAAATGCACATATGCAAATTTCTTTTGGGTATAGAGCCAATTCACATCTATACCAATTTTATCATGAACCGGGTGGAGCCAAAATGCGTCCACCAATTTTTATACCATAAATCTTAATTGAATGGAGCCAAAATTGCATCCATCAATTTTACAATGAACCGGGTGGAGCCAAAACGCGTCCACCAATTTTTATATCATACCGGGTGGAGCCAAAACGCGTCCACCAATTTCACCATAAACCATAGCCGGGGTGGAGCCAAATCGCGTCCGACCCAATTTCACCATATACCATAACCGGGGTGGAGCCAAATCGCGTCCGACCCAATTTCAACCGCGGGAAGGAGCCAACACGCGTCCAAACCCGAATTTCACCAAGGCACATATGCTGGCATTTTACACCTTTACCGGGGCTCGTAGCCCATGCACAAAGCGCGGCCGTTTGACCCTTATACCTTTACCAAAAACATGACGCCCATATAGAGCACCCTCACTGGCCCTGTTTGTACCAGGATAGAGGACGCAAGGCTCGCCGATGAAGTTGTCGCAGACCGGAACGGAGGTAGAGAGAGGTAGATACAGGAGCCGAGCTCCTTGATTTGTCTCCGATGAACTAGAACACAAACAGGAACTGCAGGCTTGGAGGAGCAGCACGAAGGTGCATCTCACCTTCTCACGTCTGGCAGCTTGTGAACTTGGATTTCACTCTCTGGTCGATGATTAGCGCGTTGGTGCGATGGCCTGTCTCAGCGTTTGAGCAGCAGCCGGCGGCCTATGGAGCGGAGAACGGAGCGGCCTGACGGTTCTTTGGATGGGAGGCGAGGCAGCCTGGCGGCGGTACGACGCAGCGAGCGGGAAAATTCGGAGAAGCAGCCTGAGGGTACTAGTACGGGAGAACCGGGGCCTCGCCCAAGGCCTTGTATTTATAGAGCCCCGAAAGAGGCAGTTGTCGCACGGCAATTGGCGCCTGTTCGTTCAAATTCGTATTAGGACTGAGGACGCCCGCGCTCGACGTGCAGATCGTGCAGCGAGAAGAGGTTTTTTCCTCACGCTAGTTTGGTCATCGTATTTATTTATTTGAATACTTGACGCGCGCACAAGACTTTGCCTCAGCTGGCTAGCATGTCGACTATTTAATTATTATTAAGGAAAACAGAAAATGCTTTACTTCCTGGCCGGACTCGCACTTGCAGTTGCAAATCAAACACATACGTCAACTCCTTTAAAAAGTATTGTGGGATGCCTGCCACGTACTTGTTTTGATTATATTATTTCCCTTTTTTATTTTCTCTTATACTAATCACCACGTCATATACATGGTACATTATTTGCGTACGAAAAATGCCCTAATATATTTTCTTTCACGTATTCACATGCGATGGAATTTAACCATCAATATTATTTCATTTAATAACTTTTTTTTTCACATATTGTTAGCATCAAAAGTGACGCACTATGCCAATCACACAGCAAGCCGAAGAAGCTGGCTTCGAATGTGGCCCGGATGCTCAGAAGTCCGGTGCGTGCCAGTCAGTTTGCCCTGCAACTAACAAGGGAAAGAAACTGTTAAATACAAAGCTGGAACGTGCCGGGTATGACCAGACAGTTCCAAAATATACGGCCCTGAAGCCACTTACGACGACATATAGCTATGAAAGCTATCTGCCAACAGGTTCAAAGATTATTCGGCAATATGAACAAGATTACGTGAATAACAGGTTGCCGAACACGTTTGCATGAGAATCGTACTTGCATGATGTATTAAATATAAGCTAAAACTTAACCAATCTCGGTTGTACAACCGAGTTGGGGTCCATGGGGATTGAACATACAAACTAAGCACGACTAAACTAATCTAAAGCCGGCGCCTGCCGCACGACACCTGGCTCTATCATAGGTCAAGTGTACTCAACGTGCATGAACCCTCACCATGTGACAATCCAGATACGATCCAATCGGCTATTACGAACAATAGATCTACTGCATAAGAGACTTTACAATAATAAACGTGAAAGAACAGAGCAGATCTATAAAAGATAAAGCCGAACCGAACGGTATCTAGGTTGGGCAAAAGTGTTATGATGAAATAAACATAATAAAACATATAACACAAGGTAACTTAATGAATCTATCAGATTTGCCAAATCTAACAGAGCCGATAACTATTTTTACTCATGACTCAATCCGCCGCACGATACGAGGCATAAGCAAAAACTTCCCGTCATAAGCTTAAATCCGCCGCACGATACTAAGCTTAACATACGAGACTACTTGCACCATATCTAAATCCGCTGCACGATACTAGACATGATAACAAGGTTGCCAGAACTTACGGAGGTCGACGGATCGATGGCCCCTCTCGAAGAACACGACGACACGACTTGGACTCGAAGACGGCACGGGGCCGGGTTGGTTGTATTGATTGTGAACGTTTTTACAATAGTCTCAGGGTTTATATTTATACCCTGGTGTTCTACGAGTCCTAGGAGGACACGATTACAACGATAAAACAGGAAACTTATCTAAAACACGATGCCTTTTATTCTAAGCCTCCCTTAATAGTCGGCACGTGCTAACAATGACGAGATCTTCTGTTGCCGAATCTTCTGATATGCCGTATTTGTCGCAAACCGACTTAGCCTGAGGTAGCCAACCGCAGCGCCATATTGCCGAATCCACCCCCCATTTGACCAGTCGCCTCCACAGCCTTACCGAATCGATTGGATAGCCGACCGTGCTTGCTATCTACCGAATCCCTCAGGTGGTGATTTCTCCCGAACCTGCGCCGTGCTGGCCCACTTGTCATAGTGCGAAAATTCTGTGTTAACACATATTTTGAATGCGACGGAATTTGACCATCAATATTATTCTATTTAATATAGAATAAATGTTTTCATATATAATATTATTCTATTTAATATAGAACAAATACTTTCACATATCTTGGATGGGATAGAATTTGACCATCAACATTATTTTATTTTCATATATTTGGATGAGCCAAAAACTGTGTCAACACTCTACTTGGGGTTGGAATGACATCATGACCATTGGTTGGCACATGATGCATGCTTGGATCATGATTGACTTGCATGAGTGAATCGTCTTCTTCAACTTCCATGGGTCTCACTTCACCGGTCGCAAGCCTCTTTATCACTTGTTGAGAATGTTCTTCTTGATCTACAATTTCAGCATTGACTTGCTCCTTTTGGGAGCCATCGCTTTCATCAAAAGTCACGTCTACCGCTATTTCAATTTGACCGGAGGTCTTATTGAAAACACGATATCCATGTTTTTTAGTACCATAACCAAGAAGGAAACCTTCATCAACCTTTGGTGCAAACTTAGAGCTTTTGGATTTCTTATTAAGTATGAAACACTTGCATCCAAAAACTCTAAAGTAATCCACCTTAGGCTTTTTACCGATGAGAAGCTCGTAGGCGGTCATCTTCCTTATCTCGTGGAGATATAGGCGGTTGATGGCATGGCATGCCGTGTTGACCGCCTCCGCCCAATAATCTTTCTCTGGAGTCTTGTACTCATCCAACATTGCTCTTGCAGCTTCAATGAGAGTTCGGTTCTTCCTCTCCACAACACCATTTTGTTGTGGAGTGTATGGAACCGAAAACTCATGCTTGATGCCTTCATCATCTAGGAACTCTTCAATGTTGGTGTTTCGGAACTCCGTTCCATTGTCGCTTCTCACTTTCTTGATCTTCACATCAAACTCGTTTTGCGCCCTTCTTGCAAACTTTTTGAAGACCCCTTGGGTTTCACCTTTATCTCTCAAAAAGAACACCCACGTGAAGCGACAATAATCATCAACAATTACAAAACCATATTTCTTACCTCTAATGCTTATATAAGCATTGGGTTCGAACAAGTCCATGTGAAGTAACTCGAGGATTCTTGTAGTTGTCACAATATTTTTGGCGGTGTGTTTTGCTCCAACTTGCTTCCCCGCTTCACATGCACTGCATATTCTATCTTTCTCAAAAGAAACATTCGTTAGTCCAAGAATGTGTTCGCCTCTTTGAAGGTCGACCAAGTTCCTCATCCCAACATGAGCTAGTCGGCGATGCCATAACCAACCCATGCTAGATTTTGCCACTAAACAAGTCTCGGACCCCACTCTATTAGTTGAAAAATTCAACTAGGTAGAGCTTGCCCTTTAATTGACCCATAAAAGCAATAGAGGAATTCGTCCTTCTAGAGACTTCCACACCCCTATCCGTAAAGTGACAATTATAACCAATTTCACAAAGTTGTGAGAACAAAATGTATCCTAATGAATTCACAAGTAATACATTTGAAATTGAATGATCATTTGAGATAGCAATTTTACTCAAACCAAGGATTTCTCCTTTGCTATTATCACCAAAGACAATCCTTTTCGATGATGTTTGATTTGATTGAAAGGAGGTTAACATCTTCTTCTCTCCGATCATATGATTTGTGCATCCACTATCAAGTACCCAACTTGATCCACCGGAGGAGTATTCCTACAAAACATGATTAAGCCTTTATTTTAGGTCCCGAGTTGGGACCTAGTGGGTTAGACACATAAGATTTGGGCACCCAAACACTTCTCAAGATTTGGCTCTTCTTAAGAGCACCCAAATACTTCACCACAATCTTTCCATCCTTGTCCCAAAAACACATGTAATCACTAATGTGATTGCGTGAGATATGCACTTGTTGCTTGGGGACCACAACTTGCTTCTTCTTCTTGTTGTCAATTGTGCTTGCGGGAGTAGCTACATTGTTCACTATGCTAATGAGATCAACAAGTGGCACACCCTTGTTGAACTTCACACAAGCCACCCCATTTACCATGTTCCTTCCATTGGCTTTTCCATCATACCTATTATAGCCAATGCCATCTTTGATCATGGGGTGTCTTGATGCCTTGTACACCATGGTTTGTTGCTTCTTCTTGCACTTGCAACCAACCTTCACTATTGTGTTCAACCTTTGAATCTCCTTGTCTTTCTTCTCTAGCTCAACAAGGTTAGTCTCACAAGCATTTATATCAACATTAAAGCATCTTTCACAACCTTTGCTAGTCGATCCTTTAGTTTCATTAGAAATGGTAGAGGTGCTTTTCCAAAGAGTTTCATAGTTTAGTTCAAGAATTTGATATTTATCTTTTAAGGCTTTCTTGAACCAAACTATGTTCATTCTTTAGACTAGCCAAAGAGTCATTAAGTTAAGAGTGTTCCTTGGTTAAGCGCTCATGAGAATCCTTAACTATGGACAACTCTACATTTAACTTCTCAACCTTTTCCTTTTCCTTGGTGAGGCATGCCTCAAGTCCTCGGTTCTTCTCCCTTTACTCTAGGAGCAATTCCCCTTGCGAGTCAATGCATGACTCACGCCTATCTATTTTGTACATGAGCTTCAAAATTTTAGTTGCTGCAGCTTTGCCATGTTTCTTAATTATTTTATCGGCATAGTTTTCATCATTCTCATCATCACTATCACAATCACTAGATGCATGTGTAGGAGAGTTAGGTGGTACCTTATCTCCTTTTGCCATGAGGCAAGTAGGAGTGTGATAGTAATCGTTGGAGAGGTTGGCGAAGAGAGAAGGTGATGAAGAGATGTTGGTGAAGAGAGATGTCGATGAAGCGCGGTCGGTGATGAGCTTTGTTGAAGCAGATGTCTCATGTATCGCAATGGTAGCTGCACTCTTGTTCTCATTGTCATAGTCATCTTCACTTCCATCATCTGATTGCCATTCTTGACCTAGATGTGCTTCACCTCTCTTCTTGTTCTTGTACTTCTTGTCACCTTGCTTGGTGTACCTTAACTTCTTGCCATTGTTTGGATAATCGGCCGCAAAGTGACCAACATCACCACACTCATAGCAAAATCTCTTCTTGTTTGACTTGCTTCCATCACCTCTCCCAAACTTCTCCTTCTTCATTCTCAAGAATTTCTTGTAGTTTCTCACCAATAGAGCTTGCTCATCATAATTGTTGTTGTTGTTGCTTTTATTCTCACAATGCCTCCTGTTGCAATGACCTT
>CM019826.1:128216696-128259752 GCA_009763385.1 Coix lacryma-jobi var. lacryma-jobi | reverse complement strand
ATGTTGACACAAAAATCCGGTCTATAGCGCCAACACACTCGAACACACGGTCCTCAGAGGGTGTACGGAACATGGTTCTGACCTCCTGAACCTTCAACAGATGGCGGTGCCAAATCTTAGTGAGATTGACCTCAGACGTGTCAGTCAATTTGACCTGCAATTGACAAGGAGAAGAAAAAGTTGTCAAATTGTGGAACCTGCCAGTTTGGTGCTAGACAGTTCCAATTTATACGGCTCTGATATAGCCATTGTTAATAGGATATTGACTACAAAGTCAACTCCCAAAAGATTGTATGAAAGCAAAACGGCTATGATATATGTAAAGAAACATTCGGGACAAATAAACAACCGATAAGCTTAAATATATTAGGAAAATAAAGATCTATGTGTACGTCTAAACGGCGTGAAATCAACGTATCGACTAATTGCACAGGCAATTCTATCTGTTAACGGTGGAGTGTTTCCATGCACCCATAATAACAAATAGATTGATAAAATAGTTTAAACATCAACAGTGGGGTGTCTCCATGCAGCCATAATGATGGCTAAACTAGATCACGTCCAATGCAACAAAAAGATCTATTGATTACAAGCAGCCTAAAAGCATACATTATGAAGAAAGGGTAACTGGATCGGCTATTTTAGCCAATGCAGGGTTCATGAGACACAAATAAGATCTATAGAACCATGATTCGACTTAAGATCAAGCAAATCTAATCTACAATATATATCAGTGGGGTTCGAAAATATAGCCATAATAGACATGCTAGATCAAATCTACTTGTTCTTAGATCAAAATGTGGTTTTATCGGATATCTCGAACGCACAACATGTAACAATCAAGATTGACAAAATAGTCGATGAAAGGCTTGAATCGACCATTTCCTTCATTATGAGCGTGCAAGGCCTCGGGATAGCCGAAACTAGACATATTTTAGGTTTATGCTTCTTTGTCAATCTTGATTGGGCAAGATATTGTTTAAAACATAAAGAAAAATGCTAAAACATAAACAACATTGATAACTTAGTGAATCTATTGGTTTGCCAAAACCAATAGAGATGATAACTAGTCAAGATCGACTAAAGCAAGAGATTGATCAGAGTCAAGACAGTCTTACAAAAGGCGATCTTAAACCGATAACTAGCCATGTCATAGCTTAACAAGAGTTTGGTCGATGCCAAATACAACCTTATTGTACAATGACACAAGCCATTGGTGAAACTTACAAGCAAACCGGAGGTCGGTCGAACCCGATGCAGCCCTGCCTGGTTGAAGGTTCCACTGAGTTCTACGTTACTCCTACTCCTATGGTTTTAGCCGGTGGCCGATGTGTTGATTGATTGGATTCCTTTTAGAGATGCCGGGGTGTACATATTTATACCCTGGTCTTCACAAAGTCCAGACTCAACACGAGTCGTATAAATATAGAAACTAAATAAAAACTACCTAAAAAGATAACTTGGACTCTAATTTTCCTTATTTGTATAGCTCCCCCTTTAAATCTTCACGTGGACCACCGTAACCGATCTGGAGTCAAAGTCCTCCAATATGAAACTTTCTTCGCTTTTGATATTGTCAGTCAATTCCTTCCTTGTCAGATATGCTTACCAAAAACTAGTGTCAACATAGCCCCCCCCCCCCGATTTCGTAGTATGAATTCTTCATGCTTCGAATTATTTCAGTCTGATGGTCCTCTTTTCCTGATGACATTTGATCATAATATTTGAAGGATCCATCGGCTTTTCTTGAAATATTAAAGGGCCGCATCAGCTTTTAACGTTGATAATAACTTTAGTCGATCCTCTTCTTCCAAGAAACCGAGTAATTTTACTGGCAACAACATTACCTTATTCCCAGTTTTACCTTCACATGTGAACTTTAAAGTGTCTATCACACCATCTTGGGTAGTTGAGGAACATAATAGATTAGAATCCCGTCATCCTTACTTCTCTAGCTCAGAAAACTTAGGGTTTTGAAAGATTTTTTAAATTAAAAACATAGCTTTGCTCCTCAAATGATTCTCTCAAATCGCTCAATGTGTATAGTTCCTCACCAAGACATTGTTCCATCTTTTTTATCCTACTTCTAAAAGCTTATGAAGAGTTCAGGTAGGAATAAAAAAAAAGTCGCATACTTACCTTGCATATATCGTAAAGTCAAACCCCGGATCCACGAAGAGAAGTGTCATACTTTTAGATCAAGATGTGCATGTGTATGGAATATATATATTTTGTACTCCTTTGATCATGATCCTCTCTTTCTTTAAAAAATGCTTCTGAGAGTATAGGCTATTTATTCTTACTGGCGGGTATCTAAGCACCCATTGTTTTCTCTCTTTTTGGCGGGTATCGGAGTACCCATTGTTTTCCTTCTCTTTTATCATGCTCTTTGGCATGCTTGTTTTCTTCTTCCTTTTTTTAATATAGCCCACACTATCTTTGGCATATGAATTTTAAAGAGAATCAAGATACAAACTGGAGCATTTTAGTGGATGGAAAAAATATGTCTTGCATAACCCTTAATGTAAGAGTTAGCATTTAATAGGTGAGTGTATGTGATCTTGATCCTAGAAGCATGATAAATCTCTCAACAAAGGTCACAACAGTTTGACAAAACTCAATATAAAAGCAAGTACCATATGTGGACGGTTTGCATTTTAAAAGTATGCATATGGCTCTGGTAGGAAATCCAACATCATTGAGGAGACAAACTATTGATTGTAAGTTTTTATAATAAAAATTCCCAAGTACTTTGCAAAAAGAAGTAAGGCTCCTTTCATCATACCATATCACACTCATCAACTACTTAGACGACATGCTTTCCTTATGATAAATTGTTCACAAGTGGTAGGAAAAAAACAAGGAATAAAGAATATATGAGCCAATCATAGAGGGGCATGTACCTCATAATCGAAAGCACGTTTCCCATTTTGAACTTGGTCATTCCAGCGTGCTCCATGACCATCTTAGCGACCTTTGGCAGCCCATGGTATCTCTAGTTATCACCGATGTTGTCCGAGTGGTGGTGGTCTTTTAATAGTCGGAGCTGATTGTTTGTGCGCTAATAACAATTTTCAGCTGATAGTCTCTTTTCGTCAATAATCACTAGCAGTTCACTCGTTGTGCGTTGATTAGGAGCTGCCCTCCCGTGTTTTATTGGCTATTTTATTCCAAAGGCGATACCTTAGTATCGGCTATTGGCTAGCTCAACAAGTCATAACAGAAATAAATTCCTGTTTAAACTCAGAACCTAACTTAACACTAATATACGTCGGCCTTGGCTTAAATATAAACAACTTCTACTTCATCAGTCGATGTAAAACCTTTACCCATCTTGCTTTCATCCTCATTGACTGGACAATTCATTAAATATATTTTTTTGAAGCCGACTGCTTGGAGACCATCATCAAACATCTTGATGAAACCTTCTTCGTGAACTTTCCTAGAAAAGCACTCCACATCATCAAAGTTCCCATCGTTAGGATCAGAATATGCAATGCTCACAGTTGAATCGGCTGGTACCACTTTCACAGTGTTTCCGATCCACTGTATCACATTTTGATGCATTGTAGATGGAACACAACAGTTAGCATGGATCCAATCTCTTCCAAGAAGCACACTGTATGAACCTTTTGCATCGACTACGAAGAAGGTAGTCGGCAAACTTTTGCTACCAACTATTAACTCAACACAAACAGCACCTTTAGTAATTGATACGTTTCCAGCAAAATCTGTCAATCTCATATCGGTTTGAGTCAGGTCTTCTGCAGTCTTGCCAATTTTTCTAAAGGTGGCATACGACATCAAATTGACAGCTGCCCCTCCATCAACTAACATTCTGTTCAGAGGCCTTCCATCGACAAACTCTTTCAAATATAAAGCTTTTAGATGTGAATATTTTTTGGGCTTTTGAAATGTGGCCTCTTCTGCTTGATAGATCCATTGAGCAATTGCTTCTTCATTATCAGACTCTTCTTCATGATCAGAAGATCTAAACTCAGCAGGTAGCATGAACAAAGCAGCTATATTAGCTGATGACTCTCCTTTATCGGCTACTTGCTTTACTTACCACACTTTGGATTTCTTTTTCTCGATCTCATCATTCCTTAGTCTTTGAACCCGTCGCTTCTGGCTTTTGGTCAAGCCACTAGGACACCATTGTCCCTCTTTCCAAGGATAATCATGATCGGCTAATCTTGCTCCAAGCCGATTATGAACACTTTCATTTTTTATGTGTCGATCTGTCTTTTCAAATCTTAACCTTTCATGTACAGATCGGTCGTTGTCTCTCGACTGCCTATATTCCCAATACTGCTCACTACATTCTAGGAAATTACGAAGAGTAGGAAGTTTCAAACCTTCATTCCAACAATGTCTGAAGAAAGGGCAGTCTCAATGAATCTTTTCTTCATCTCTGACACGCCTTTCTTCCTCACGAGATCTTTTAAATTCCTCCTCTTCAAGCCACTCTTGATATTCTTTTTCATCTCTTTCTCTTTGCAATTGATTTCTTTCCTTCTGACGTTGTCATTTGTTTAACAAGATTCTGACAGTTGGACACCTTCTTGCCTCACCAGCCTTTGAAGTTTCAGGTTGATCATGTTGATCAGTATTCTTTTCTTTCATCTCCTGATACTCCTTGGCTGTGAGTTGTTTCTTTGGATCGACCGTCCCAGCTGCCTTGGCTTTGTCACAAGTCAACACTTTGATCTCACTCCGAGGTGCAGGAGCCGCCATGTTCTGTGGAAAAGGATAGTCATTGATGCTCATACCTTTCGCCTTTTCTAAGCCAATCCTTCCTTTGACAATAGCCCTCTGGATCATATCTCTGAAAACTTGGTAATCGTTAGTAGTATGAGTACCAGAGTTATAAAATTTGTAGTACCTTTTATTTTTGAGCTCTTCAGCCGATGGGATACTGTGATTCCCAGTTAACTTGATTTAACCTTTCTCTAGCAAGTAGTCAAATATCTTGTAGGCTTTAGTGATATCAAAGCTATATTTTACATCTTTCTCGGTACTCTTAGCCTTTGCCCAAGGCATGTATTCGTTGTTTTTCCAAGCCCAGTCCACAACCGCCACTTCATCTTCACTTTCATCACTTGAATTATTATCTTCTTCGTGTAAGAAGAAATGACTTTCTGCGTTATAGAATTTCTTGGGCTTAAAGACTTGATTGTACCGATTCTGAGCATCAATATTCGCCACCTTTTTAGTCAAATCGGTCATATTGTTACAACCAAAGCCAATTTTTTCTCTGATGGCAGGTATCAACCCTCGAATTGCAATGCTAACAACCTCTGAATCTGGCAATGATAAGGTATAGCACTGATTTTTAACCTCTCGGAATCTCTGAAGATACTGACATCCAGTTTCATTATTTCCTTGCCTAGTATCGACTAAGTCTACAAGGCCTTTTTCCAATACTCCAGAGTCAAAATATTTATGGAACTTGTCTTCCAAATCCTCCCAACTCTGAATGGAGTTGGGTGGCAGAGATGAAAACCATGAAATAGCTGAACCAGACAGGGATAAAGGAAACAATCTGACTTTAAGTGCTGATTCATCACCAATTTCCCCGAGCTAGACTAAAAACTGAGTTATATGTTCCATGGTCGTCACTGAGCCGGTTCCTGTGAATTTGGTAAAATCAGGGATTCTATATCTTGGAGGAAAAACAACCTGATCAAACCACTCTGGATATGGCTTCTTGTAGCCAGTCATTGTAGACTTTGGCGTTAAGCCAAATTGCTTTTGAACCAAGTCAGTGACCCGACTCATTAGCTGATCAATTTGATTCACCGGCCCTTGATAGCCGATGTTCTGCCCCCCGAAGGCATTGCCATGATATCCCGGGTTCTCCTGAGCATCCAAGGTATAAAAATCTGAAACATAATGATATCCAGGAGGAATATCACCAGGTGTCACATTCCCTTGATATGGTGGTGCATTGAAATCCCTGGTAGTACGTCTTGCATGGGGAGCTATTTTTGTAGCCGATGAGTATATGTTATTACTCATATTCGGCTGTTGCATTGTTTGCGGTGTCATGCCCCCAGGTCTGACAATCATTTGGTTTCCGTTGCCATTAGGGCCATTGATCTGTGGTCCACCAGAAGTTCCAGCTCCTTGATTGTTTCTAACGGTATATGTTGGACCTCTCCTATCATCGCCTATGTTGAAGGCCTCCTTAATGGCATTCGTGAGACTATTGAGAAAAACTTCATTGTGATTCATCAGAGTAGCGGATATTGCTTTGCTGATCACTTCTTGCATGGCATTGTGTTGGACCTAGACCATTGGATCCACATGTCCATCTAGAACCACCTTGGAAGATGAGACTTCTGGATAATCTTCTTATCCCTGTTTCTACTGAAGCTCAACAGACACATGTAACGATATTGTTCAATAGTTTCTTCTATCATGCATCGAAGCTCATTTGGAAGCTCCTCCATTATCACGTTCAACACGTCTTCGTTACTGATAGTCATGATCAGACGAGTGTGTCCCACCAGACGTGTCAAAAGAATGTGTTGACACAAAAATCCAGTCGATAGCGCCAACACACTCGAACACACGGTCCTCAGAGGGCGTACGGAACAAGGTCCTGACCTCATCAACCTTCAACAGATGGCGGTGCCAAATCTTGGTGAGATTGACCTTGGACGTGCCAGTAAATTTGACCTGCAATTGACAAGGAGAAGAAAAAGTTGTCAAATTGTGGAACCTGCCGGTTTGGTGTCAGACAGTTCCAATTTATACGGCTCTGATATAGCCATTGTTAATATGATATTGACTACAAAGTCAACTCCTAAAAGATTGTATGAAAGCAAAACGGCTATGATATATGTAAAGAAACATTCAGGACAGATAAACAGCCGATAAGCTTAAACATATTAGGAAAATAAAGATCTATGTGTACGTCTAAACGGCGTGAAATCAACGTATCGACTAATTGCACAGGCAGTTCTATCTGTTAACAGTGGAGTGTTTCCATGCAGCCATAATAACAAATATATTGATAAAATAGTTTAAACATCAATAGTGGGGTGTCTCCATGCAGCCATAATGATGGCCAAACTAGATCACGTCCAATGCAACAAACAGATCCATTGGTTCCAAGCAGTCTAAAAGCATACATTACGAAGAAAGCGTAACTGGATCGGCTATTTTAGCCAATGCAGGGTCCATGAGGCACAAACAAGATCTATCCGCTAGAACCATGATTCGACATAAGATCAAGCAAATCTAATCTAGCATATATATCAGTGGAGTTCGAAAATACAGCCATAATAGACATGCTAGATCAAATCTACTTGTTCTTAGATCCAAACGTGGTTTTATCGGATATCTCGAACACACAACATGTAACAATCAAGATTGACAAAATAGTCGATGAAAGGTTTGAATCGACTATTTCCTTCATTATGAGCGTGCAAGGCCTCGGGATAGCCGAAACTAGACATCTTTTAGGTTTAGGCTTCTTTGTCAATCTTGATTGGGCAATATGTTGTTTAAAACATAAAGAAAAATTCTAAAACATAAACAACATCGATAACTTAGTGAATCTATTGGTTTGCCAAAACCAATAGAGCCGATAACTAGTGAAGATGGACTAAAGTAAGAGATTGATCAGAGTCAAGATAGTCTTACAAAAGGCGATCTTAAACCGATAACTAGACATGTCATATCTTAACAAGAATTTGGTCGATGCCAAATACAGCCTTATTGTTCAATGACACAAGCCATTGGTGAAACTTACAAGCAAACCGGAGGTCGGTCGCAGCGGATGCAGCCCTGCCTGGTTGAAGGTTCCGCCGAGTTCTACGTTACTCCTACTCCTAGGGTTTTGGGCGGTGGCCGATGTGTTGATTGATTGGATTCCTTTTAGAGATGTCGGGGTGTACATATTTATACCCTGGTCTTCACAAAGTCCAGACTCAACACGAGTCGTATAAATATAGAAACTAAATAAAAACTATCTAAAAAGATAACTTGGACTCTAATTTTCCTTATTTGTAGAGCTCCCCCTTTAAATCTTCACATGGACCACCGTAACCGATCTGGAGTCAAAGTCCTCCAATATGAAACTTTCTTTGCTTTTGATATTGTCAGTCAATTCCTTCCTTGTCAGACATGCTTACCAAAAACTGGTGTCAACAGAGTAGTTGGAAGGACATTTCCATATTTATAATCAGGCTGAGATTTCTTAATATAAATAGGCCGCTCTCTCCTGCGAAGAGGGGGAGGAGGCCAAGAGGATTACTATTGATTCTTCTTGCTCAATTGTTCACTCACGACCGTAAAGTTTATCATTCGCCTTCTTATGTATCCGCATTCGTTCAAGCAGCGACCCGCTGTTTTAGGATTTCTGCCCTAAAACAACATTCTGGTTTTGCAATTGAGGGAGGTATAAATTGGGCTCATACAATACTTGAGGAAGGTTGGATAGGCTTTTTCCTTTGAAAAAAGTCTATTTTTTCTCCCTCAACTTTTGCAAAAGCCTGTTTTTCCTCTATGAACTCTAAAGTCGGACAAAACATCTCTCTCAACTTTTAAAGGAGTACATCTTACATCCCTGACATAGTTATAAGTGATTTTGGATGGTGGTTTTATCTTTTTTATATATTTTGGTCGAATATTTGAAAAATCATAGTTAATCATGGAAAAACATAAAATGAAAAATTCATTTTTGTTGCACTCTGCATGAATAGATCTACACAGTAAACATATAATTTGGTATTATTTAGTATAAAGTTTTTGTTAGAGCTTTAGATCTATGCTTTTATGTAAATAAAATTGGATTTATTTTAACGAGAGGGCTTTAGATTTAGGGAGCGTATGCTATGGAAACCAGCTTCGTATGCAAACTATGCAAACTCTAATCAGGAGCACAGGATGACCATCCGATGGCTAGAGGCAATGGTGGGATACATTAGCACTTAAACCCCCCACTTATCCCATCCTAATCAATTTTTTTTGCAAAACACCCCTTCCCAACATCGTCGCCGCCCGTCTTCGCGTTCGCTGGAGCGCGACGCCGTCGGGCTTCTGCTGGTGGCCACAACCGCCCTGGCCGTCCTGGCGGGCCATGTTGGCCGCCCCGGCTGACCGTGCTGGTCACCCCGGCTAATAGGGAAGAGACCAAGATCATATGTTCCCGTCAACCGTCATCCACTCGATATAGGAAATCTGTGCAATGCAATGATGAATTCATCATATACCGTACCTTTGGATTTGATGTCAGCCATCAACATATTTTGTTTGATGCTGCGTTTTGTGCCGTCGGTGGCCAGGTACGCTGCTTGAGCGCGTCGTCGCCGAACACACGCGACACGGCGAGGCTGCCCTGCACCCGCCCCACGCCACCACCGTTGTGGCTCACGTAGTCGCCGTCCTCCTCGATGTGTGCCCTCTCCTCCTTTGGGGCGGTCTGCCGGGCAGCCATGGCGGCCGAACGTGGCGAGCGGCGTCGCGGTCTCCTTCGCGAAGACAGGGCGGCGGCGAGCAGGAATACGAACCGATTAGGGAACCGATCAGGGCTTCTGGGGGTGTTTTCCAAAAAAAATTGATTAGGATAGGATGAGTGAGAGGGTTTAAGTGCTAATGTATCCCACCATTGCCTCTAGCTATCGGATGGGCGCTCCTGATTATGGTTTGCATACGAAGCTGGTTCCATAGCATACGTCGCCTTAGATCTATGTTTTTATTCATTTATTTTAATTATAGAAAAGCATTGATTTAAAGCTATAGCAAAAACTTTGTACTAAATTATACCAAATTACATGTTCACTATGTAGTTCTACTCATGTGGAGTCCAAGAAAATTGAATTTTTCATTTTATGGTTTTCCTGTGATTTAACATAATATTTTAAAGATTCATGTGGAGTCCAAGAAAATTGAATTTTTCATTTTATGGTTTTCCTGTGATTTAACATAATATTTTATAGATTCAGTAAAAATAAACAAAAAAAAGAAAGACAAAACCACCGGCGCTATAGCAGAAAGTTGAGGGTGGTGTTTTGTCGGGTTTTGAAGTTAATGAAGGAAAATTGATTTTCACAAAAGTTGAGCATGAAAAATTGGACTTTTCCCTTTTTCCTTTTACCTCAACAAATCTATTGCAGCCAGCATTTGTTCTTGGGCCCCGGTTCGTTAGCCGATCTCCCAAGTCATAGTGCCATGGGCCGTGGCCCAGTCAACTGCTGCAGGCCACACTGGTGAGTCCATTTTGACCTTATCCTCCGCGAGTTCGTGAACTGCGCTTCTTCTCGATGAGTCGATCTCAAACTTGGTGACGATTGCTTCGAGAGAGAAAACTTGGTGACGATAATAACGTGTTTCAAAGTTGTGAAGAACGAACAAAAGAATGGATGAAGTGCGATTTGCATCGATCTAATCTTATGTTTATAGAACGTCCGGTTAAGCGGACAGTTTGGGTTAAGCCTAATCACTAATCCACGTTAAAGCCTTGCTTGATCCGTCGATGAGATCAAGGTATTCTGGTTGATTTGGTTCCCAACACAGGAAGCGACTCGCACATGACAGACATGACATTAAACGCGGGCGCGACGCGAGAGGTGAGGCACGCAGGCTCGTCCATCCACATATCCAGACGCGGCCGCAGCGCACGTGACGGTTTGTCTCGGGGCGGCGACGCGCACATGCTGCCCGCACTGGCCTCCTCGCCTCCTCGGCGCAGGGGCGAGGCGAAGCCGAGCACGGCGTCCGCGCGTCCCTTCCCCCCGCTGCTGCCAGCACCCCACCCACCGGCCACCACTGATGTCCGATCAGTACGTGCACGCCCGCGTGGCGATGCCTCGCCGCGCCCGGGACGGTCTGGCCTTGTCTCGGCAACGGATCGGAGTAATGACTGCGTGGCCGATCAAACAATTATAGACGGCATAAGCGGCAATGATTATGGCGTGTTAAGCCGAGGCCGGAGAGGCCTCGAAAAGTGCTTTATTTTTCTGCGAGCCAGCTCGGTCGGCTTCGCTTGCATTACGATTCACGTCTTCTGCACTCTGGCCCCCTGGGCATATGTGCGTTGCTTGTTGCAGCAACGTTGTCTCCGAGCAAATCTTTGGAGGGATAAGGGATCGCCACAGTCACGCACCTCGCAAAGTTGGAGTGTCCATCCGATCCGGCGCCGAAAGCTTTAATTTTGTCCAATTGTCCTGGCATCAAGTTGCACGGCCATGGAAAGGCAGAGACGTGCTTAGTGCTTTTGAGCTTGTTTGTTTGGTACCACTGAGTTGAGCCTTTATCGTATACAGTGATGCCCAACATAATTACACTACGGAGTATACAACATATGCAAGCTCGGTCGCTTGCAAGTCGGCCTCAATCAATCATCAAAACGGTTGGAGTTGGAGTTGTTCCTTCATTGATCTCTCTGCCCAGACAGGTACTAGTGGAAGTAGTTTTACACTGCACGACGGCGGCGGCAGCAACACCAAAACCGCTCGGCGCACAGGCAGTGCATGACGAGAAACCGATTTTTAATTTGTACTCCGATCCGATCCCCAATATACATGAACATGAACATGAACAAATGGAATTCACGTTATATTAGCTCGATCTGTTCCCTTCTCCCAACCCACCACCACGACCGTTCCTGTGAAAGTCTGAATCCAACCCAATGCAGCAGCAGCAGCAGGAGCAATGCGCATATGGGATGGATCATCATCAGTCGACCATGTCCTCGAGGACGACGGTGGCGAGCGGCGGGTGCGCGTAGGGCCCCTTGACCCAGGTGTTGGCGATGAAGCGGTAGGGCGCCTCGGTGAGGTGGATGCCGTCCCAGCTGACGTGCGCGTCGGGGTCCTCGCAGGTGGTGGCGCCGGGGAGGCCGCACGACGCGCTCATGTTGTAGTTGTACGGCCCGCCGCCGCCGCAGCAAGCCCGCAGAGCGCCGCGCTTGTAGCCTGCACACACATTAGACATTAGACGTTAGTATTAATTATGAGCTCAGGGTCCATGGCATTCGCATTGGCATAGGCATGCACATGATGTTCATCAGAATCAGATAGATCAGATGACAACTTGTCGTGGCAGCACAGTGCCGAGTTGGCCTTGGTGGCCATCGGGCCATGGAAGGATCCATGGACGAGGCACGAGTGGAGCCAAAACAACCCACAACCAGTACTAGCACAGGCTGTGCCAGGATCTGCTCTGTGCTGGTAGGTGAACTGAACTCTCACGCTCACACCAGTGTTGCTCTGGCAGGCCAAGCCCTGACACTACGGCTGGCTGGCTTCCGAATCGCGATGATCCTCTGCCGATCGAGGCCCAGCTCGCGCGCCAACCGCAACGCAACATGGGAACTTGGAAACACATGCAAACACAGGGGGTCACAGGGAGACGACGGACGGAGACCTACCCAAGTGTACAGCCTCCTTGTACCTACTACCGCAGCAGCTCGTACGAGGACGGTGCCTGAGCCTCCCCCGCGACAGGCGGGAGGGAGAATTCACGAGCTTGTCTTCTTCCTCGCTACTAGTAGTACCACTGTTGGACGAGAAAACAGAGCGCGACGGGTGCTCGATCGGTCGGTCGGTCCAGTACTACAGTCAGTGTGGCTACCTGAACACTTGAAAATGCATACGCAGTACCCGGTGGCGCAGCGCGGCACCAGCTCTGGGACTGCCCGAAAACGAACCTCCATAAAGGCGCCCAGTGCTCTGCTCTGCTCGTGGCAGAGGAGGGAGGCCCCAGAGCAGAGCAGATAGATATTCCTATTCCTATTCGGCTATTCCTGTTTCTGTTCGTTGCACGCAGCACATGAGCGACAAGTGCGTGCGTGAGACGAACGAACGGACGGACAAGCTAGAAGAAAGATAGCGAAATCAACAACATGCAAAAACAGCCGACGACTGACCGTAGAGGTGCGGGGTTCGCGCGAACTGGATGTAGGGCGTGTAGTAGTCGGCGTAGACGATGCGGGAGTCCGGGCGGCGGCGCTGCAGTCGGTCGAGCGCGATGCGGAGCATGGCGTTGTGGTAGAGCGCGACGCTGTTGTACTTCTTGAGGCACCCGGTGCGCGGGTCGTACTCGGAGCGGTCGTCGGACGGGTACATGGTGAGCGTGATGGGGATGCAGCCGGCGGGGAGGTTCCCGGGCACCACCACGTGGCGGGCGCCCTGGTCCAGGAGCCGCTCGACGCCGCCCACCAGGGACGCCACCACGGCGGGCACCATCGTCTTCACCTTCTCCAGGGACCAGTCCGCCTTCCACGCGAAGCTGTAGTCGTTGCCCCCGAACTCGCCGAACACGAACAGCGCCCGGCCCAGCAGCGCGCGGCACTCGCCCGGGGACGACGACGAGCACACGCTGCGCTTCACCTCCTGGAACCACTCCAGCTGCACGTTCATCGAGGTGTTGAAGGGCGGGATGCTCCACACGTTGTTGTCCTTGAAGTACTTGAGGTCCAGCGCCGTCGCGCCCATCACCGCGAAGTTGGCGCCCTGGCTGAAGTTGGTGCCCTTGTTGGCAGACGGGGGGAGAAGAGGAAGCCCGAACGCCTCGGCTGCATGCACAAGAATTGCAGATGCAGGCAGGCAGTTGTCAATCAGTCAGCCAGAGCCCACCGCTGGAACTGGAATTCCGGTGAAGAATCCAATCCAATCCAATCAAAACAATCCAATCAACGACGACAGCAACTTAGTAATTACGTACCCAGGAAGTCGATGACGAGGCGGCCGTTGGAGCACCTCGCGTACGGCGGCGGGAACTTGGGCATGTTGGGCAGCTTGCCGGAGTTGATGATGACGAAGTTGCCCGTGTCCGAGAAGGAGTCGCCGAAGCTGAAGATGGCATTGTAGTACTGCGGCAGCGCCTCGCCCGACACCGCGGCGGCCAGGCACAGCAGCACCAGCACCGGCACCGGCAGGCACGCCGGCGGGAGCCCCGAGAAGCCCCTCCTCCTCGACGCCATGGCCATGGCCACTACTCACCAATGAGAAATGATGAGAAACCAGCTAACCAACAGTGGTGTGATTGATTGTGTGAAAGAAAGAGAGCCGGGGGAAAAAGCAAGCAGGGGCTGCTGCGATGCTACGCACGACACTGCTGAGAGGGGGTTTGGATTGTTATATACTAGCAGGGGCACATGGATTACAACTTACAAGGTGGTGCTAATTATGCCTCTGTTTGCTTGCTGTGTTTGTTTATTACATGGGTAGGCCCTCTTGTATATATTTTTTAATTTCTCTCTCTCTCTAGTCTCTAGTCTCTACAGTCTGCTATTGACACCGTTTGATTTGATTTTGTTTGCGGCTGGCCATGCATGGCCATTGGCCGATGTATGGTACGATGCACTGTAATGCTAATGAGGACTAGGAAGAGCATGGCATGGTGGATGGATGGTGATGAGGAATGGAAGATTTGTTTGGGTGGCTTTTTTTTTTTTGACAACATGTTTGGGTGGCTTTGATGGGAAGGCAGCTGGAGTGGGTGCTGGACATGGCACACATGCCTTGCTTGCTTAGTGGGTTGCCTTCTCTGTGCAGGGCGTTCGGTGTCATCTCACCTGGGGACATCTATCACTGCCAGCCGGAATATGTTATCTTCTGTTCCGAGATAATCAAGTAGCCGTTGAGGTGATAGGCATATCAGGACGGTTGGAAATAAATAAATAAAAGGCATATAAAATTCCCAGGATTAAAAATCCAAAACTGTGTCAGGAGATAGATGATCGTTGTAACGGAATTGCCACATACTCCGTATTGAGAAAAATTGTACTGTCACACAACAATTCTTTTTATCAAATTTTAAATTGTGTCTCCTAAAAAATAATTATATTTTTTAAATGGATGGAGGAAGTAATTTAAATTGTACTCTATCCGTATCGTAAATAGAAGACGTTTTGGAAAAGGTTTCGGTCAAACATTGGAAATATAAATTATGAATAACTTTTAAATTATCGAGTTTAAAAATGTAAAAATCATATAAATAAATTTATCTTGAAAAATATTTTCATAAAAGTATATATATATCACTTTACAACAAATATTTTTAAAGAAATAAATGATCAAAGTTATACTTTGGAGACCGTGTCACTATCCTAAACGTCTATTTGTGATACGGGAGTACTACTCGTGTGCCTAAGATTATTGCTTGAAAATTCAGCTATCTAAAATATAGTAACTCGTGTTTTCGGGAAGTGGGGAAGGCGAGAGAAAGATATGGTTATTTCGTAAACCCACCACCTTATATAAGACAAAATCTAAAACTATGAGATAACTTATGCACCATTAAACAAGTTGTTCACAAAGCTCCCTTTTGTCATATGCCCAAACTTATATAAGAATTCTGAAATTACTATGAGACAACTTAAAATGTACTAACTCATCAATTCATTACCGTTAAGTCATCTCTAAATTAGGTGTTACTACACTGTACCGCCTCTATGATGTGTATGTCCAAAAATTTGACCATACAGAACACAAGAGTTGGAATTTAAACTTTAGTGTTCAGACTATAAAAGAAAAAAACACACTAATTATAAGTTCATGGAGAAATCAAGATTTGCCTCTCGGCTTGTTAGAAATGATATTTTTTTAGAAAGGACGACAAAAGCTTTGTCATAAATTTTATTAGACATTAGAAATGGCATTGTTGCATTTTTTTTTGTTTCGATGTACTCTTACTATTCTAAATTATAAGATGTTTTTGCCTTTTGAGATACATAATTATGTCACGTAGTTAGATATACACTAGACATATCTAGATATGTACGAAAATTATTATATCTAAAAAACCAAAAAAAAAACTAGGTCTTATAATTTGGATAGATTTTGTCTTCAACAAGGTCTGCATGCGTGCAGTGTGCTCACGAATTTGACGATTTGTTTTCGCGATGGTTAGATCAACTATGATACCCGGCCCGGATGAGGACGTCGAAGCGTGCACTGGAGAGTCAAAGGGAAAGAAAAGGGCAGGCATCGTGCATCCATACTCGGCGCACGCCTAGTGCTCGTAGAGATAGACCGTAGACGACAGCATGTGCCCCAGCCCCAGATAGCCGCGAGAAATTAATATATAGGATCCGATTCGGCCGTCGCCATCAACAACAAAGCAAGCCACGATCGTCGTGTAACGGGCACCGGGGTGCAGTATGCCACCGGCCGTGGCCCGTGGCGTCGACGCCTAACCGCCTGCGCGTAGAATCGAACAAAAACGAACGGGCACAAATCCAGGTACCACCGGGACGCGCGCATTCGCCCATCCGTTTGTGCCACTTCTCCAGTTCTCCCTCGCGGCCACGGCGGTTTCCTGTGTTCTTCGATCTGCCGGAGCAAATCAAGGCGGGTGAAGAAGGGATGGGGATGGGGGTCCATCCATGGCCAACGCGGGAGCGTGGGCACTACTCACAGTGGTCAATCAGGCTCAGGCTGAGTGCGTGCGCCGTGCGCGCGTGCTTAGCCGATCGAGAGGCGAGAGAGAGAGAATCCGGTTGGTAGAAGCGGACAACGGAGGGACGGGCGGGATGGCCGCACTGCACTGCACGGCCACGCAAAAAGGTTATTATGAATTATGATTCCTCCGGCCGTCCTCAGCTCAGCAGCGCAACGGCTCGCTCACTGCAGCTTGTTTGGCGCTGTCACTGGGACGTGGACAAGGGAATTCGGTTAGGTTATTCTGTTTGCTGCTGCTGCTGCTGCTGATGCGCCGCTGATCGCAGTCTCGATCGACTGAGAGGCCGGAGCGGCAGGCATAGGCATGTGAGGGGGGCACCGGAGAGTGAGGCCATGTTTATGTTTAGTTTCCCCAGGTTCCCCCAAATATTTCTAGATTCTCTGTCACATCAATCTTTAGATGCATGCATGGAGCATTAAATGTAGATAAAAAAAATAACTAATTGTACTTTTAGTATCTACATGTCGAGACGAATCTTTTAAGCCTAGTTGGTTCATGTTTAGACAAAGTTTGTCAAATAACAACGAAAGTGCTACAGTGCGTTTTCCAAATACTTATCGAAACTAAACAAGCCGTGAGAGCGTTGGCCCGGGTTGGGATCAGAACGTTATCGGTGTCAGATAGTACGTACGGTGGACGCTTTGAAAACTGACGAGTAAGAAGACCCCGTTTGGTGGTGTTATTTCCTAACTGCTAGGAGATCGAGGTGCGCCCATAAACAAGTTGGATCACCTGCTGAAAGAAGCACCGGTGGTGATCACTCACTCCATTTTATCAGTAACCTATAGTATATGCTTTGCCTCATTTCTCACCTAAGAAAGGAGAGAAATAGTTACAACTTGGAAGTTATAGTGGCGTATGTGTGATAAGTACAGTACCGACATACGGAGTATTAGTACAATGATCTGATTTATTTACAGATCAGTCAACGCGATCAACTGGACCCGGTGTTGCGCCATACTCCATAATACGTACTCCATACTCGTAAAGAAAAGTCGTTTTGTACAGCGACACGGTCTCCAAAGCTTAACTTTTACTCCTTATTTCTATAAACATATTTATAAAAAAGTGACATATGTATACTTTTATGAAAGTATTTTTCAAGACGAATCTTTTCATATAGTTATCATATTTTTAAACTCAACGACTAAAAATTTATTGATGATTTATGTTCTCAATGTTTGATTTAAATCTTGTCCAAAACAATTTTCATTGTACTAGTATTAAACTAAAACCATCGGCTGATCAGTAAACTAAGGTCAATTTTAGTGGTGAATTTCATTGTGTTGTTTCGGAGAATGTCATGTCATATGAAATAAAATAAAACTTGAATTAAACTCTCCAATAAGAGTGAGATTTTCATTTTAGAGTTTTATAAGCATTAAATTTCATGACTCATAGAGAGTTGGTATCCATGCAAAAAGAGTTCCATCTAGACGAAACTTATTTCTTCTCTCTTCTTAAATACACTGCTATATATAAAAACGCTTACGTGATAGCATATTTAATGTAAATGAAACTCAGATTAAACTTCCACCGAGACTGCCCTAGTACAACGCCACACCACACCGACACATCTCCCCGGCCCGTCTCCACTCTCCAGACGCAGTACGCCGGTAACTATTTCCTAATAACTTGCTCATGGACTTTGGTGCGTATGGGCATTTTATTTCGAGCCCCGAGTTCTTGGTTTCGGCATCCACCATTAAGTGGTGCACCCCGCATTCCATGGCCGTTGTTAATTAGTATACTCCGTAGGAGTATCTCGCGCTAATCGAGTTTATTTTGGTAATGGGCGTCGCTGACGGATCGCTCCATCTCTCGCGAGGGTTGCAGGGCTGTGTGTTGTGAGTGTGTGTGTGTAACAATCAGCGGTGCCTTTGGATTCTTGTCAAACAAATTCTTCTTTTTCCTTCCTGAATAGCAGTTCATGGTACTATTTGTCATCTGAAGCTCACTGTTGTTTATAGCCTGTTGACCACACTTCGTTGGGGTTCGTAGTAGCTCTGCTGCCAAATGGATCGGAGATGCATCTGGCTAATTTCATATATGGTGCAGACGTGTGCTGGGCTGTGCAGTAAAATATGGATCCTCGTGGTCACTGCAGCAGGACCAGGGCCTCGTGGTTTAAGACGGTTTGAGCTCCGTTCCGTTGGCAGAGCGTATATATGGATCATCCCATGCAAGGGCTGAATGGATGAGTTGGCCGGCTCTGATCGTCCCGTCCCGGCCGCCGGGGCGGAGCTATATTGCTCCTTGTGGGTGCGGCCGCACCCACACAAAATTTAAAAAACAGTAGAAAGTACCAAATTTTTACCATATTTGCACCTACAAGACAAGACGCACTTCTCTTAGATTTGCTCTAGCTCCGTCACTGCCGGCCGGCCAGTCCCCCGCGACGTACCAGTAGTGGAGGAGTGGGCAGCCTCAACTCGCGTTCCAGCAGTTTTGTGCTACATGCATGTAGGCATGCAGCAGTTGGACGTCCGTCCGTCCGTAGCAGTTGCTATCGCTCGCAATCAAAAGGAAAGCATGTGCGTCGCCACTATAGCTATGTTATATCCAATTGCACACCAACGTTGTCTGCCTTTCCGTCTAAAAAACGTCCCCTTATTTCTTTCCGTTCTACTAGCAGAAAAGTGCCGCACTCGTTCGCTACGTGCTTGGCTGCGTCAGTGTATCCTCATGAGGATTGACGCTAATTGGTGGAAGGTAGCTGCTTCTATTTGGCTTAGCTTTGCCTCCCTAGTACTCGTAGCTGCTCATCCATCATCATGTCCTCCGCCGCTCCAAGGGGAAAGTGGCTTGATCATGATGCACGACGCGCTTCCTTGGTCCTCGCTAACTAACATCCAGTAAGTAACACGCAAAAGTAAAGAAAAATTAGCTAGGCTAGTGGTGGTGTGGTGGGCAGCACAGCAAGGCCAAAAAGCTGCATTGTGAGGAGGGACGGATGACGAAAAGGCACCACCAACAACCACCGTGGTCACTATCCACAGCCAACGGCGTAGGGATCGACAAATCACAAATATGTGGGTCCCCTACTCCATCCTGCCTTTTCACTGTTTCCCATCCACATGAATTTCACGGCAAGTTTGTCCGACTGCCGTTGGCCGTTGCTTCAGCACTTCAGCAGGGGCTTCAGCTTTACAGTCCGATCTTGCTGCGTCCTCCCCGCCCGCGGCCAGTTGCTGCTGGCCTTTTTTAGACGAGGGGGGTGATTTTTTTTCTCAACTGTAGTATTTTCGTTATTATTTGACAAACTTTGTCCACACATGGACCAACTAGACTCAAGAGATTCGTCTCGACATGTACGTAATACTAAAAATACAATTACTTATTTATTTTACCAACATTTAATATTTCATGCATGCGTCCAAACATTGATGTGATGGTGATGTGATAGGAGAGAGAGTGAAAAAAATTGATAGAAGGCCCTGCTCATCATTACTGCACCCTCTAATCATGGGAGCAAACAAACACCGGAGAACGCAAAGGTGGTGACTGTCGACGATCCTGCTCTGGTCGCGTTGCATTCATCGATTCGGACGTGCACTGAAATCGAACGCGCCCCATGGTGTGCAGTAGCAGGCAGACCAGACGGGGCAAGGGCAACGCCCCCCCGCCCGGACACAACACACAACCACAGGGGCAAGGAAGCATCAAGCGAGTCTCCGTAGTGAGCAGAGGCGTATGCCGTTTTCTTTCCCCTTCTGCCTGTTCGTCCCCAATCCCCAAATTCCCCAAACTCAATCCACCAGCTCCGTTCAATCGCTCCAAAACTGATTGTTATTTTGTCTGCTCCTCTCCAATCGGATGCTGCCTCCGTCTCCTCTCGAACCGCTCACCTAATCTCTCTGGTGCGGTGGTGGGTTTCTTCTTCGTCTTCACCTGTCCCCTGCACTACTGCCCGCCTTCTCCGATGATTACCTCCATTTTCTCCGTCGATGTTGGTGAAATCCCCCAGATGACTTTCCTCCGTCCCCTCTTTTTCTTTTTCCTCTGTTTACCTCCGTCCGCCGTTGAGCCCATCGGCCACCCAGACCCGCCGCACATGGAGCTGTCCACACCCCCAGATCCGCCCAACACCCACTCCGGTGACCCAGCCCTCTCCCCATTCCACTTCGCTGCCTCGTCTGGTGGTAGTCGGCGCCGATCCACGCCGGACTGGATCTGCCCCGACCAGGTCCGGCTTCAGGCAGCCCAGCGCAGGAGCGCGGACTCCGGGATCCACAGCGACTCTCCCCGGAGCGCGACGTCCTTCCTTGGGGTGGTTCCGGCTACGCATCTAGCTGGCGGCGAGGAGTCAGCCAGATCCACGTGCTCTACATCCACCTTCTCAAGAAACAGGAATCGGCCTCAGGCCCCAAGTCCCTGGGATCAGGACGCTACTGGTGGTGGGGGAAGTGTCCGCCTCCCTCTTGGGAGAACTTCCCCAGGCTGCGACTCAGATCTTGTTGTCACTGCGCCATCTTTACTTCGCCGGATTGGTGCGGGACCGGAGTTCATCCGTCTGGTCCAGGAGGGAAGATTTCATGATGCAGCTGTTCTTCGTCATCAGGAACATGTGAATGATCACGCTGTTGTCCGGAAGATGGATCTGACCAATGGTGTTCATCATCCTGTACCCGGCCAGTATCACCAGCCTATAGGTGCGTATGCAGGTACTCATCATCTCAGAAGTGGCCAACTGTCTGCCGCAAATTCGCCTTCATCGAGCGGCGGCTCTACTGCGATGGCTCAGGCGCTAGCCACAAGGGCGCCAGGGCAGCCATGACGATCCTAGCATGGAACTGCCGCGGGTGTGGAGGCCACCTGCACAGTTCGAAGATGCAACATCTTGAACGTCTCCACATATCTACGAAGGCTAAGGTAACATTCATATCAGAAACTAGAAATACTTCTATTTCCCGTACTGCTCTTATAAATCGATTCAATCTGTCCGATGCTTTTGTAGTCCCAGCACAAGGCCAATCCGGTGGCCTTTGGTTACTTGCAAGTAAGCCTGGACGAAAAACTCGAAACTCGCTAGCTCGCTCGACTCGCTCGTTAATGGCTCGGCTCGAGCTCGACTCGTTTCATAATGAGCCAACTTGTTTTATAATGAGCCAGCTCGATTTATAACGAGCCAGCTCGAGCTGGCTCGCGAGCTGCTCGTTAGCTCGTACGAGCCAATTAATTCACAAGCCAACAAACTTAAATTAGCTATCCTAAAATATCCAAGCGTCCAACAATATGGTGGAAATCATATTTATTCTTAAGAAGATATAATCATACAAGAAAAATTATGTTTTTTATATATAGGTATTATTTTTTGTTAAATTTACGTGTACTTTGAGAAATTGTGTTTTTATAATTTGGCTCGCGAGCCAAACGAGCCAGCTCGAGCTGTATAACGAGCCGAGCCGAGCTGCTCTTCTAGCTCGTTAGTATAACGAGCCGAGTCGAGCCAGCTTGCTAACGAGCCGAGCTATAACGAGCCGAGCTGTAACGAGCCGAGCTGGCTCGATATCCAGGCCTACTTGCAAGTGCTGATGCCACTATCGATAGTAGATTATGATCAACACTACATGTTTGCTACTTGTTTACTTAGCAGTTCTAATAAAAAGTTCGCCTTGATCTGTATATATGGCGACCCGCATCATCGTACTACGCATATCATATGGGATAGGGTGCATCAGTTTGTGGTGAATCATAGCACTCTTCCAATCTTATGTACTGGGGACTTAAATGAACTTATGAACTCTAATGAAAAGTTCGGTCCATGTAGGACCGACGCTACTCGTATTAATCGTTTTTGTGATTATGTCAAACAGTGTGGCCTCATTGACTTGGGATACAGTGATCCGGCGTACACATGGACGAATAAGCGCTTCAGCTCCGTCCCCACTTTTCAGCGGTTGGATCGCTCGTTGGGTAATGCACAATGGTGCTCTGTGTTCCCGACTACAACAGTCTACCATCTTCCGATGCTTAACAGTGATCATGCACCCAATCTTACTATGTTGCATTCTTCGAATTTTCGAACTAACAGACCGTTTCGTTTTGAAAATTGGTGGCTTATGGAGCAGGATTATAATCAGATTGCACAGGACAGTTGGAACAGATCGGCCAATCGAGATTTCCACCAAAAAACAAAGTACTTAGCCCATGACCTAAAAAAATGGCGCCGCAGCAAGCCCCGTTTGTCTGATCAGTTAGAAGCTGTAGAGAACCATGTGCTCCAATAGCAGACCTTGCCGCCTCACAGCCAAGATTTTTGCCTGCAAAAACACTTAGCCATCCAGCATCAAAACCTTCTAAATAAGAATGAAGAGTTCCACCTGCAGAGAGCGAAAAAATACTGGGCCAATTTAGGTGACAGAAACACCTCCTACTTCCACCAAGCCATCACCAAAAGAGCTTGGAAAAATAGGATCACTACCTTCAAAATCTGGATGGCTCTTACTCAACAACTCCTCAGCAGCTAGCACATACTCTAATGAACTATTTTCAGAATCTGTTTTCACAGGATCTAAACTCCTCAGGTAATGATACTGAGAATTTGTCTGATATTACCCAAACTGCAGATCAGGTTCAGATGGATCAGAACTACACCCAGTACACTGATTCCATTCCAAATACTGAAGAACTTCATAGCATTCTGAAGAACATGCATAGCAATGCTTCTCCAGGACCTGATGGTCTCAATGCTGCCTTTTATAAAGCTGCCTGGACGTGGATAGCCCAAGATGTTCAAACGCTGGTAACAAACTTCTACTCTAGTGCCTTCATGCATCCAGAAATAAACAAGACCTTCATTGTCCTCATCCCCAAAAAAATTCAACCAGCTACTCCTCAAGATTTCAGACCTATCAGCCTCTCCAATGTCATTTACAAAATCATAGCTAAGTCTCTAGCTGAAAGGCTAAAACCCCACCTCCCTACCTACATTGATCCAGCCCAAACTGCCTTTATCCAAAACAGACATATCTCTACAAACATAATCATCACCCAAGAAATTGTCCACTCCTTTGGTTTAAAGTCCTGGAATCAGCAAGCCTTCATGCTAAAAGTTGATCTTGCTAAAGCTTTTGATCATCTACACTGGTGGTTCATCAGGTTAGCCTTGACTAGACTGGGTCTAAAAACTCATTTCATTGACCTCATTCATGCTTGCATCTCTACTAATACCTACTCTATTCTTATTAACGGTCAACAAACTGAATTCTTCTCTCCTTCTAGGGGTATCAGGCAGGGCTGTCCTTTATCTTCGTACCTTTTTGTTCTTGCTATTAATGAACTCTCTATCAGATTGCAGGAACATCTGTTAAATACCAATCTTGCAGGTATCTCGCTTGGACCTAACTGTCCACCGATTCATTCTTTGATGTTTGCTGACGACCTTATTATCTGTGGTAAGGCTTCCACCCATGAGGCTCAGGTTATCAAAAATGTTATTGATGACTTCTGTGCTGTTTCTGGTCAAATCCCAAATTTACAAAAATCCTCCATTTTATTTAGTACAAATGTGCCTAGTAGTATTAGACATCTCATTAGGCATATCTTTCCAGTGCCTGACCTGCTTCCAAACTCAAGGCACCTAGGTCATCCCATTATTTTCTCTCACAATGACAGGAATAAGGCATATGAGTTCATTAAGTCCAAATTTCGTGCCAAACTAACAACTGTCAAGGCAAACACGATCAATCATGCAGGTCGCCTAACTTACATCAGATCAGTCCTTGCATCAATTCCAATCTATTACATGTCAACAATTCTTTTTCCAAGTCTTTTGTAGGCGAGCTCACTGCAATTATTAGGCAATTCTGGTGGGCTGGAGTTCAAGAGGAGAATACAACCAACCCCATTGCCTTCAGATCATGGGACGACATCTACCAGCCTAAGGAAAACGGAGGATTAGGAATCAGAAACCTTCAAACAGTAAACAAAAGCCTCATCATGCAGGCGGCTTGGAACATTGCCGCAGAGAAAGATACCTTTCTTACACAAGTTCTAAAATCTAAATATTATCATAATTCATCTTTCTGGAATGCAGGAAGATCAGGTCCAAAATCCATTTTCTGGTCTTCAGTATTGCAGGTCAAGGAGGAGCTAGCAGCAAACTCTTTAATCCAAATCCATGCAGGCAACAGCTCCATTTGGTCAACTCCGTGGTGCACAATCTGCAAAAATATCTATGAACACTTGCTTATGCCAGTCACTCAATCTCCCCTTCCCACCACTGTTGCTGACCTATGGCAAAACAACCAACAAGCATGGCATCAACCCTTTATCTCCTCCATTTTTGATAATCAAGCCACTAGAGAAATCTTAAGTGCCAAAATTGTGCCTACTTGTCAAACCAACCAAACAAAAGACATCCTGAGATGGAAGTCGGCAAAAAATGGTATCTGCACCTCTAAGGACATATATAATCATTTAACTATGCAGCAGGTGGTCTCCCTTCCAAATGTAGGCTCCAGAAGTATAAGTCCACAAGGTGCGGCCATCCTTCAACGGGTGTGGAAAACTCGAACGATGCCCCCCCTGATAAAGGTCTTCGCTTGGAGACTTCTCAGAAGAGCTCTATCGACTGGGGAGCGAGTGGCCAGGTATTCTAACAACATTGATAAAAATTGTATTTCTTGCGGCTTACCCGAGGATGATGCTCATTTGCTATTTCATTTTAATCTTCCTAGATTAGTATGGTTCTGCTCCAATTCTTCTTTAAGAACCGATGAACTTCCAAATGAAAATGATGGGGTCCAAAATATTTTGTCCACTATGATTAATGACAATACAACTGATGAACTTTTCTGTAAAATTTTTATAACTCTTTGGTACCTCTGGAAGGCAAGGAATGATGAAAGATTTCACAGACGGACCTGGACCCCCCAACAGGTGAACCATGCTGTGCAGGCTTACATCCAGATGGCCACGCCGGAACTAACGAATCACATCTTCCAGGATCCTTCTTAACCTCTGCAAAATATTACACATATCCCAAATATTGCAAGATTGTCGGTATCCCTTCCTTGTGCTTTACCAGGTACACGATGCTACGTGGATGCCTCGACTGCGCCGGATCAGCAAACTCAATTTCTGCGGCCAGCTGGAATAGGTATATTTCTTATAAATGTACAGGTGCAGGCAACAAAGAAAATATTCATCAAAGCGAGGATCTCCCAAGTCTCCTCGGTCATAATGGCTGAGGCAGCGGCGGTGGCTACAACAAGCTCTATTATTCAGGCACTGGGTTTGCAGGATGTCACTATTCTGTCTGATTGCCAACAGCTCGTGTTATTCCTCGATCAGGATAACATTGACCACCCGCCGGACTGGAGAATCAAGCCTTTCACACAGGTCTACATCAACAGCTTGGCATCCTCTGCTAAGCCTATTCGGAAAATTCATAGGACCGCAAATACTACAGCTCATACCTTAGCTGCTCAGGCTATCTGCCAGTTTCAGGGAAATGTACAGAGGAATTGTTGTTCCTTTGATCATGTCTCTCATTGCCCTATCCTGCTGGCACTTGACGATGTACGCGTCCATGATGTACAAATAACTTCAGCATCTAATAAAATTCGTCCGTGTCAAAAAAAAAAAAAAAAACGCCCCCCGCCCGCTCCAAACCGCCCCAACAGTATTCCTGCAAATGGTCACGAGGGAGGGAGGGAGGAGAAAGCGCCTAAACGGAAGTGGTGCAGAGATTCTTGGTGTCAGCCTGGGGCACCCAAGACCCAACAAATGCATGTTACACTCGCACAGCACAGACACGTCCCCTCCGTCTCCGTTGCAGTTGCAGGTTAAAATTCATCAGGACCAAAATTGTCAGATCGTCGTCTCTGTGATACCACGTAGATGTAGGAGTAACGGCATGCATGCAGGCCACTCCTACGCGGAAAGCAGAACGCAAGGCGGGATCGAGCCGCAGAGGACGGAGTCCGTTCCCGATTTCCCGTCAACGTGTACCAGCTATGCGCCCGCCGTGCGGTCCCGATACGCGCCATCGGCATAAGATCAGGAGGAAACTGAAGCAGATCTGGCCGCATCCTCGGATCTGGAGTAGTGCAGGTGCAGGGCCATAAGGGCGTCCGCAATGGTGTTCAAAACGCTAGCTATTTGATCTCTAGGAAGAATTCTATTGGCTCTCAATGATAACTTACAAATAGCTAGCTAGATGAGATATATAAATAAATATTATTTTGATGAGACAACTTATAAAAGTAGCACTCTTATTGGCTATCGAGGAGAGAGATCAAATAACTAGCTATTAGAAAGTCGCTAGCTATTTGATCTCTCTCCTTGATAGTCAATAAGAGTGATACTTTTATATTATTTTTATACGTCATCTTGCTAGCTATTTGTAAAGTGTTATTAGAGCATTTTCAAGAGACATGCTATCCTTATTTTCTATCCTATATTTAGATTTTTAGAGTAAAAAGTGAACACCAACAGCTATGCTATCTTGTTTTGTAAAATAGCAAGTTTGCTATTTGTAAAATCTCGTATGGTAAGAGCATCTCCAAGAGCTTTTCCAAATCTCACTCTTTAAATCATCATTCAGAGAGTCATTGCCATAAAAATTATTTTCTATATATTTTTACTTTTCAATAGTTTTTCTATATCTCATGCATACTCTAGAGAGCTATTCTCGTATTCTATTAATGGCTAGCGAAAAATCCGCAATAGAAAACAACTATATTTAGATAACCATTTGAAGAAGCTGTTGGAGGGTAGCTTTTCACCGAAATCTCTATTCGTAGCATTTAGGAAGGATATAAAGAGTCTCTTGGAGCTGCTCTAAATATGGCTTGCATGTGCCGCTAGCTATCTAGTATTGCAATAATAGAAAGACTGTTGGAGTTTTCTGTTTTTTTATAGAGTTTTCTATTTCAGAGACTAGCTAAATCATAGGTTTAGTCATCCATTTTTACCAACTCTCTTGGAGTTGCTCTTAAGAGCCAATAGAATTCCTCCTAACTAGCTATTTGACAACCATTAGGGATGACCTAAACCCCAGGAGGTGAGCAGACACAAGAGACCGTACCCTTTGAATTACTGTGCGCAAAATGAGGTGTTAGTTTGACGCGGAAAAGAAAACTCGATCTGTGGGGGTGTCCCTGGATATTACGTATTACAGTGCCCAGGGGGTTGTCATGCACGTATTAGCGACGACCGGCTGCCTGCGGTCCGCCGTACTACGTGCAAGGAGCAACCTGTCCAGGGACGGACTTCTCTGGCATAGTGGCATGGCATAGCACAGTCAGGCATGCACTGCACCCTGAACTAGATCTGGTCCCCCTTTGTCACGCACGTTCGCGTCGCGATCGCATAACGCACTGCACTGCACTGCTAGCTGCTAGCTAGCAAATCTTCTTGGTGGTGTTTATTTTCTTTTCATCAGATTTCAGAGGACCATCGACGACATTGGTGGCTGGCAATGGCAAGCTAACGGCCCTGCCGGTCGGCACACAGCCGCCGCCCCCGCATGGCGACCACCTGGGTCATCATGGACTAGGGCCCTGCCTGCCTGCCCCGGCTCTACGCGACGCGCGCGGGGACGTGCCGCGCACGCGCAAAGAGATACGCTGCCGCGGTGCCGCCAGGGTTCCTCCCGTCCCAACCGCGAACCGGGCTGCTCGCTCGCGTCGCGTGCCCGGGTGCGCGCCGCGGGCCGCGCCGGCTATCTCGGCTTGGTTGGGGACTGGCTGGCTGGGCGGCACGCGGACGAAGCGGTGGCCCCTGGTCACCCAAGCCGTGTCGTGCGCTTGGTCTTGACTGCGTGTGCGTGGCGAACTGGCTGTTGCGCGCCACGCGGCCATGGACCAGGGGGTCGCCTGTCCTGCCTATCTGCCGCGCGCTGACGCCGAGCCCAACCCGATAACCCTTCACCCTGCAGCTAGCAGCGCTCGATCTCGGCCATCGATCTCCCTCCGCGCGAGAGTCGCCCGCATGCGCGTGTGGTGCGGCGTGCCTGCTGTTTTGCTTGCCTCCCCGTAGGAATCCTGCGTGTAAACCGACGCCGAATCCATTTTGCCGTATTATATCAAAAAAAAAATGTAATAACGTGGCGTGGATCCTGGCCACATATAGAAGCCGTTTGGTTCGGCTGTTTTTGCTCGTCATTGGTTCACGGCGTGAACCGATGGCGATGCTTCGCGTTTGGTTGGCTGCAGGCCGTAACCGATCACCGTGTGAACAGTTACCGCTCTATAGAATCTCGATCCCGCTTCCAAGCCGGTGTTATCAGATTTCGCTCCCTCTTCTCACTTCCGATGACGACCTGATCGAATTTTTCTCCAAAGCAACTCGCGAGCTTGCACGCCCTACGCGGTCGGGCCGTCCTGACGACCTCACCGCAGCAATGCTCAAGGGTGGAGCAGCGAGCACCAATCAAGCGAGAGGTGTTGAGACCTGTTCCCGAAGTGAACCAAACAAATTGTGCTATATGTTTCCATGTAACAGGTAGAGTGGTATCTGATTCCATTCCCGTTACCACTCGTCGCGTCGAACCAAACAGCGCCATAGTTTCTCTAAGAGACGTTAGTCTTGCACGATGACTAAAATTGGAAGGTAGTTTATGTTAAGAATTCTCTATTAGATCTTGTTGTTCAAGGCCGAAACCTTTGAACAGTGGTTGTCGCCGAAACACTTAAAAACACTCAGATGAATAGACGAAAGGAGAAAGTAACAGGCAATACGAAATGCTCTTTATATTGTAACCGTAGAATTAGGGTTCCTCTCCTACAGTGTCCCAGTCGGGCTCTATTTATACACGTACACACATTTTCACACGGACCAAAATGCCCTTGCGGTCTTCAGAGGTTGTCTTGGGAAGGAAGGCACATCTCAGCCCCCTCTGAAGACGTGTCGTGGGGCCCACGCACCGCCGACTCAGCTCCTCTTCCGGCGAACGTACTGTCTCCCTCGCTGGAATCTGTCCCTGCAAAGTGGGTATCAACCGACGATAATCTTATTTGGATTACGAAACCGAAATGAAACTTGACGCTTCTTCGCCATGACAGAAATGATCGTCGATAGCACGAACGAAAACAACCTTTCGTCTTTCTGACGATAGGATGCTTTCTCCTTCACACCGTTACCTGGATAGCCACCGTTTTATTCCGGCCGAACGAAAACAAGCATTCATCCGGCTGACGATAGCCCAGACAAGAACATCGCTTCGCTCAACTGGCGATAGCCTGAGCAGAAGCAACTCTCCGTTCAGCAAACGATAGCCCTGATGAAAACAACGCTTCGCTCGGTTGACGATAGCCCTGATGAAAGCAACGCTTCGCTTGACTGACGATAACTTGAATGAAAACAACTTTCTCTTTGGATGGCGATAGCCCGAACGAAAGCAACCTTCTGTCCGGATGACGATACGTCTTGTTCGATCACGCGACGATACCTGAAAGGAGGTACCAGGGGCCGAAACTATTGTCCTTCTCCCAACAGTAGCCCCTCGACGCTCCCTTTCGCCTTATTTGACGAAAAGGACGTCGCTTTTGTCTTTATTTCAGCCAACGGCGCCGTCCCTAAAGCGTGAAACGAAAAATGGAAGCGTATGTGCCTCTTTCGTTTTATTCTTAAATATGTCAAAGAGCACGACCTCTTTTTTTCTCTTTTATTTTTGTTTATTATTTTTTTATTTTTATTTTTTTTTCTTAATTTTTTTATCTTTATTATTATATTTTAATTAAAGTTAAAGCTTCTGTAACCCGTTGCGTCGGTTATGTACTGATTTGTTGGCTAAGTCGCCATTTTCAATTGACGTCCGTTGGTATTCGTGCCACTACGGTTAACTTTTGTCCGCCCTGACCCTATAAATAGGTTTGCCGGTGTCATTTTGCTTCTTCTCTGCCTTTTATGCGCGCTCTTGCTTTCGCCCCTTCGTTTCGCTTGGAGCCTTCCAGTCATCGTTTCGCGCTTCGCTTTCGGCTATTCGGTGATCATGACGGTAAGCTTTTTACCTTTTGTTGCAACCTAGCATTTTTTACTTTAGATTCATCTACCTTTCTTTCGTATTCTCTATTTTTCGGTTTTGTGATTTCGCCCTCTGTTTAGATGGCTCGGTCGGTAGAGACTTCGGCGGAAGCGTCTTCGTCTTCTGAAAACGAAAAGTCTGGTTTGAAATCCGAAGGGTATTCGTCCAGTTCCAGCTCATCTTCTTCCGCGAGCAGCTCGTCGGATTCTAGCCGTCGTGATTCTGTTTCGCCACAGACGATACCAGAACCTGGGATGCCTCGGGATTTCAAGTCCGACCATTCGGAACAAGTATCGGTTACAGATTCCGCTACCGTTTCACTCGTGGGTTTGTTTGTTGAGGACAGTTTCGTTTTAGGCAGATCCCTAGTGAATCATATGCAGATTTGGGACATGGTCAACAAGGGGCTTTTGGTGCCTGATTTCATTGGTCGTTCTCGATTTCGCCCTCCCGACAACGAGGTCATTCCGCGACCGAGACCCAATGAAGCGATTGTCTTTCGCGACTTTTTCATCGCTGGGTTGCATTTCCCATTGGAGGGTTTCGTCACTGAATTGCTTGGTTTGTTCAAGGTTCAGCTTGACCAGCTTACGCCGAATGCTATTGCTCGTCTTAGCGTTTTTGCAATGGCCATGAAGATGGTTGGGGCGCCTCTGAACACGAATGCTTTCGCTCGCTTTTACAAAGTTCAGCAGCGCCGAAACAGGATCGGTGCGTCTGATATAGGGCAGGATGTGTACTCCAGTTTTGGTGCCTACATTTTCGTTCTAAAAAACAGCGAAATTGGAGGCTGCCTAGTGCCAACTTATCGTAACAAGTGGCCTCAATGGGCAAAATTTTGGTTTTACCATGAAGTTTGCTCTGAATCAGATGTGGCCGACGCTGAAGCAAATGGTCTTGATCGTGCATCACTTCTCTTGTCGAAAGTTGCTCCGCTTTCATGCGTGAGACTTCCTTCCTTTTCATCCGTCCAGCCGGAAGAGCGGTGAAGCATTTCTATTGACGGCGGCTCACCGAATTAGTCGAGACTTGGTTGAGGAATGGATTGTTCTTGGTAGGTTTCCGCTTTGCAGCTATACCAAGTTTTTGGAGTTTGTTGACTGTTCCAGCTATCGTAGTCCCAAACTTTCGATATCTCGGCCATTGTCTTACCCAAGCGATCGCGTATTCGTCACATGTGTCGAAACACAAGCCGATAAAGTTTGTGGTTCATACTTGACCAAGGCGAGCGAAATGAAAACCGCTTGCCTTGATGGCAAAAGGTGCCTTAACCGCATTTTTTATTTGATGGGGATTTCTTAACCGCATTTTTGATTTGATGGGGATTTCTTACGATGATCGACCAATTCTGGACGATGAAACCGGCAAGAAGGTTTCGGCGGCTAAACGGAAAGTTGTTCGAAATGTCTGTGGTAAACGTCGGATCCACGAAATGGATGATGTTCGGATTGGAAGGGAAATTTCAAAACCCCTTAGAAAGAATAAGAAGGTTTTGTTTGTTGCTGATGATGGTCCCTCTGGTTTTGTTGATTCAATCGGTAGCCATGGGGTGAGGAACAGTTCCCTTGTTTTTGTTTTTATTAACATTTCTTTCGCATTGCTTTCGCTTTGCCCCGCATCTCAGTGCCATTTATGGTTTGATAAAACTTCTATTGATAAACAGGTGACTTTCGGAATGGTGCCAAAGGAGGTGTCTGCTGCTGTCGCTGCTGCTTTCGATGATGAGGTTTCGGTTCTGGAGGTTCCGACATTTGCCAGGACCTCCAAGAAGCATGGTCGTATCGCCGATGCCGCTCTCCGCGATGACGGGTCAAAACGTAGCAAGACGCTGGCTACGCGAAAGATTCTTTCCGTCGATCGCGACGATAGCAAGGAGAAATTACATTCAGCGACGGCTGATAAAGTTACCGACGTTGCGAAAGGTAAGAGTAGGTTTTATCGCGAATCCATTCGCTTAACTCAAGATATGGTAGAAGGTCGACTGCTTGGTCATGGACGACTTTTTCCATCGTCGAAACCTAGTGATTACGGTGAGATGCGTCTAAAGGGTTACGAGGATGCTACGCTAGCCGGAAAACAAAATTTTTTGACCTCATAAACCAGGAACTACTGCTAGTTATAGATTACGGGATTACCACTAGACGCGCAGGTGCAGCGAAAGACGTCTCGGTGTAGACGTGCGCGTCGCAGCGATGTCGTGTAGATGTTCACGTCCGACCTTCACGTCTCCACGTGCGGTTCGTCCTTGTGCTCCAGATGCAGCACCTCCGAGGTATCCCACACGTGCAGGGAGGAAGCGTCACACCTCCAGACTGCTAGGTCTGCGAGGAGCAATAGGCGCGGGCGTGGGTGGGCGACGGCTGTCTAATAACGTCAGTTCAAAACCCTGGTCGCCCCACCCCTCTATTTATAGGCGTCCCTAATGAGCCTGTCAACGTGGAGGCCCATTAGCAAACCCTAATCCTGGTCTGATTCGAGTCCAACTCGAATCAGGCTTCCAGCCCCTTAAGCGTGCGACCCTATGGGTTCACGCACACATAGACACGGCCCGAGTACTCCTACTCGCCTGATAGTTGATAGTGGCCTCTAGCAAGACGTGTCAACTCCTATGTATACGCAAAGATCATATCTGACGAACCACCACGATCACATATACATAATTCCCTTGCCACACAATATTTGGTCCAACTCATAGGTTAACACTTAACCTAAGCACGGCCATGCATTTTATGATCCAATCATTTGAGTGGTCCAGTGATATCTCTCTCGCATGGAGAGGGGCAAATCCCATCTTGATCGTCTATGTCTCACAACATACTTCCTGACAAACCCGAAGACTATCTTTATAACTACCCTGTTACGAAGTAGCGTTTGATAGTCCCTAAGTAAGTCGATTCATATCTTGAGTACATACCACAATCTCAGGTCTAAGGACATAACGTACATGATGTGTGAAGAGATAATAAGAACATCTCATGCTGGGTCTATCCAGCCCCATGTCATACATGTGCCCACATTATTAGTTTGACATCTCCATGTCTATGACTTGTGAAACATAGTCATCAATTAATACATGTGCTGATCTAATATTCATGTGTGTCCTCACATGAACTCCGATCAGGGACAACTATCGAATAACCATACAAGTAAAAGAGTTTCACAGACAATTCACATAATTGTCAATCAATACAAGTTGTCTTTAATGGATATTCAATGAACATATAATAAATCATGGATACAATAGAAATATCATCATCTCTATGATTACCTCTAGGGCATATTTCCAATAGTCTCCCACTTGCACTAGAGTTAATCTTTTAGATATCTAATACCCATAGACCTCACATGCGCCTCATGCTTAGGCTGTGGAAGAGCCTTTGTCAAAGGATCTGCTACATTCAAATCCGTATGTATTTGGCTGTGGAAGAGCCAATGAACTCTCGAATGAGATGAAATTTCCGCAGTACATGTTTGTTCTTGTGGTGATTCCTTGGCTCCTTAGCCTGCGCGATCGCCCCATTGTTATCACAATGTAGAGACAATGGGCTAGACGCATTTGGAAACACACCAAGATCAATGAGGAACCTCCTCATCCAAACACCTTCCTTTGCAGCTCCACTAGCTGCAATGTACTCGGCTTCTGCTGTAGAATCAGGCACGGTCTCCTGCTTGGAACTTTTCCAACTGACTGCACCACCATTTATTGTGAACACAAAACCTAATTGAGATTGTGAATCATCTGTGTCAGTTTGGAAGCTAGCATCGGTGTAACCATTTACAACGAGCTCCTCCTCACCTCCATAGATTAGGAACACATCTTTAGTCCTTCTCAAGTACTTAAGGATGTTTTTAACAAGTGTCCAGTGACTCTCACCTGGATTAGCTTGATATCTGCTCGCAACACTTAGAGCATATGAGACATCCCGACGTGTACATATCATGGCATACATGATGGAACCAAAAGCCGAGGCATATGGAACCTTACTCATGCGCTCTCGCTCATCAGATGTCGAAGGACACTATTTCTCGCTAAAGTGCATGCCATGTGACATAGGCAAGAACCCTTTCTTGGACTGTTCCATGTTGAACCGCTTCAACACCTTGTCAATGTACGTTTCTTGGCTTAATCGTATTAGCCTCTTTGACCTATCTCTATAGATCTTAATGCCCAGAATATATATTGCTTCTCCTAAATCCTTCATAGAAAAACTATTATTTAGTGAAGTCTTTACGGTTTGCAACATCGGAATATCATTCCCAATCAACAGTATGTCATCTACATACAAGATTAGAAACACAACAGCGCTCCCACTTTCCTTCTTGTAAACACAAGGTTCTTCTTCACTTTGACGGAAGCCAAACCCTTTGACCACCTCATCAAAACGAATATTCCAACTCCGAGATGTTTGCTTTAACCCATAAATAGATTTCCTAAGCTTGCATATTTTTCCAGCATTGCTAGGATCAACAAAACCTTTGGGCTGTATCATATACACGTCCTCTTCCAAATTTCCATTTAGAAAGGCTGTTTTAACATCCATCTGCCATATCTCATAGTCATAATAGGCAACAATTGCTAGAATGATCCGGATAGATTTAAGCATCGCTACCGGCGAGAAAGTCTCGTCGTAGTCAATTCCTTGAACTTTCCGAAAACCTTTTGCGACAAGTCGTGCTTTATAAACTTGGACGTTTCCATCCATATCCTTTTTCTTTTTATAGAACCATTTGCACTCTATGGGTCTTACCCCATCAGGCGGGTCAACCAAGTTCCAAACTTGATTGGCTCCCATGGAATCTATCTCGGATCTCATGGCACTATGCCATTTCTCAGAATCTGGGTCCATCATTGCCTCGGCATAAGTTGCAGGTTCGTCATCGTCTAACAATAACATATCCCCGCGCAACTCATGGATTCTTGCCGACCTTCGTGGTTGGGGCTGGGTGTCTGTTGCCATAGGTAGCTCAACTTGTTCTGCTACATTAGCATCACTTGTGGAGTCAATCCCAGTTGGCTCATCTTGAACTTCTTCAAGATACACCTTCTGCCCTCTCTTATCTCTTTTGAGAAACTCTTTCTCTAAGAAAACACCATTTTGAGCGACAAACACTTTGCCCTCTGAGTGGTTGTAGAAGTAATACCCTGAAGTTTCCTTTGGGTATCCCACGAAAAAACACTTGTCCGACTTAGGTGTTAGTTTATCTGATATAAGTTGTTTGACATAAACTTCACAACCCCAAATCTTAGAAAAGACAAACTGGGACTCTTACCAGTCCACATCTCATATGGTGTCTTAACTACGGACTTAGACGGTACCCTATTTAATGTGAAAGCGGCTGTTTCTAGAGCGTATCCCCAAAATGATAAAGGAAGGTCTGACTGGCTCATCATAGACCGAACCATGTCTAACAAAGTCCGATTACGTCGCTCGGACACGCCGTTTCGCTGAGGCGTTCCATGTGGCGTAAGCTGTGGAACAATTCCACAACTCTTAAGATGATTGCTAAACTCGTGGCTCAAATATTAACCTCCACGATCAGATCGCAAGGCCTTAATTTTCTTACCACGTTGATTCTCTACCTCATTCTGAAATTCTTTGAACTTTTAAAACGTTTTAGACTTATGCTTCATCAGATAGACATAGCCATATCTGCTAAAATCATCAGTGAAGGTTATGAAGTATTGAAATCCGCCTCTAGCTGTCGTACTCATTGGTCCACATACATCGGTATGTATAAGTTCCAACAAGTCAGTCGCCCTCTCAGGAAAACCTGTGAAAGGCGACTTGGTCATTTTGCCCAGCAAACAAGCCTCACATGTCTCGTATGATTCAAAATCAAACGAAGTTAGAAACCCATCATCATGGAGCCTCTTCATGCGGTTTTTACTTATATGACTCAAACGACAATGCCACATATAGGTAGGACTTAACTCATTAAGCCGAGGCCTTTTAGCAGTAATATTACAGATAGACATAGGTGCATCATCAAGATTTAAAATAAACAACCCATTCACAATGGATGCAAAAGCCACAAACATATCATTTTTCGAGATTACACAACCATTGTCTTTACTCGCAAATGAATAGCCATCCTTCATCAAACATGAAGGTGACACAATGTTTCGACTTAAACTTGGAACAAAATAACAATTATTCAACTCCAAAATAAATCCTGATGGGAGGTGTAGTTGCATCGTCCCGACGTTCAACACAGCAACTCTTGCATTATTGCCCACGCGGAAATCAACCTCCCCCTTTCCAACGCTTCTACCTCTTATCATTCCCTTTACCACCGCCATCCTTCATCAAGGATGCTAAGTACACCTTGCAGTTTCATTTCCAGTGACCTTTCCTCTTATAGTGGAAGCACTCAGAATCAACAGATGGTCCAGCAGCGTCAGGCGCAGGAGGGTTTGGCTTAGAGATCACATCTTTGGCCTTGCCCTTCCTATTCTTCCAAAAGTTGCCCTTCCTTTTAAAGTTAGGCTTGTTTTGGATCGCCATCACATGGCTGCTGCCAGCACCTTTCTTGATGTCTGCTTCTGCTGTCTTAAGCATGCCACATAGCTCATTCAAGCCCCTCTCCGCACCATGCATATGGTAGTTCGAGATGAAGTTCCCATAGCTAGGTGGGAGAGAAGAGAGAATGAAATCAGTAGCCAGTTCTGGACCAATTGGGAAGCCTAGCTTCTCCAACCTCTGAGTGTAACCAACCATCTTGATCACATGTGGTCCAACTGCTGCACCCTCTGCTAACTTAGTCTCAACAAGAGACTTAGAAACATTGAACCTTTCAGTTCTAGCCTGAGTCTGGAACATCTCATCTAGCGCTACGATCATATCGTAGGCTGTATGGTTATTATCAAACTGCATCTGCAGATCTGGTTCCATGCTAGCAAGCATCAGGCATCCCACTTCAATATCAGCATCACATGCTTTCTTGTAAGCGGTTTTCTCAGTAGCAGGTGCATTATCAGCAGGTTCCTCTGGTAGTGGGGTGTCTAGAATATCTTCCTTTTTCTCAGCCCTGAGAACAATTCTCAGGTTGCAGATCCAATCCGCATAGTTTGTTCCATTCAATTTATCTTTCTCAAGGATTGAACGTAAAGTAAATGGTGGATTGCTAGGTGCCATTGATCTACAACAAAAGTAAATGCAAAATACTAAGACAATGTATCCAAGATAGAGTAAATGATATTAAATCATTAATAAAATCTACTCCCACTAAGATCAATATCCCTCTATTGAATTTTAGTGATTCAAGACCCAAACTAACAAGTCTACTAGTGAGCTTTAGCATCACCGCTAGTGGACATGGTAGATCGGTAAGCAACTCTTTGCTAATCATATCTCATATGACTCTTGTTGTTGGCCAGCATCTCTATGCATGCTCAACTCCTTATGCCAACTCTTTGCTAATCATATCTCATATGACTCTTGTTGTTGGCCAGCATCTCTATGCGTGCTCAACTCCTTATGCTTCAAGGTCCCTAACCGTTAGGATGACCTTGTTCAAGTAACCAACCCTTCTGCAGTAAGTATCCGATACGAACCTGCCTGGTCAAGGAAAATCATTGACACCCTAATTTCATAGGCGCACCACCGATTGTACAAGACATATGATAGTGCAAGGTTTGAGGAAGCATATGACTTGAACATTACTGAGGGATCGTTCTACACTTTCACTACCGCATGTAGACAATAAACATGAATCATACGTGAAAGTAGAACATAATAAGAGAATAGCATCAACACAGATATGACTTGGGATAGCCCAGTGTTTCTTTGGAGATCTCCATCTCCATCAATCTGTTCACCATGATGATCTCCATCCACATGGTACATGCACGCCATCCTCCAACGATGAATCCACCGACTAGCTACAACTAGCGTAATTATTAAAGTAATTACATAGTCGCGTGTAGGATCATCATAATTTTGGCACGCAGACCATTACATCAAATGGACAATATATATGTGGCTCCAGCCATATTGTCATAATCACGACATGCAAGTCATGAAAAATTACATACATGCATCACATACACATAAGGGCTACACCAGTCATCAATCCCTGCAAAACAGAGTTAAACGTTCCCGACGTCTAATCTTGAATGCAGAAAACATAATTTTCCCATCCTTATTTCGCAAATCTAAATTTCACGAAACCGGCCCAAGCCGGTGAAAATCGGATGTAAAATTTTTTGTAGATCGAATTTCGTTTAATGATCATCTCAATCCGAGGTCGTATGCAAAAGTTACGGCCGCTTTACCGAACAATGCTCTTTTGCATATGTCGTGGTACATCTCATGCACCCGGCTCTGAACCTAGATTCGATTCAATCAATCTGATTGATCTCCATACTTCCATGATTGGATTTACACGTATCTCTTAACTCCGATGGCGGAATTCCGACCGGTAGGAGTAGATCGTTACATGACCAATATAGCAAGATCACGAATCAAGATCAGACACTGATCTACCACTGCGCATATCTCTATATGCACACAACCGAATCTATAACGAGGCAATAATGGCTCTGATACCACTGAAGGGTTACGAGGATGCTACGCTAGCCGGAAAACAAATTTTTTCGACCTCATAAACCAGGAATTACTGCTAGTTATAGATCACGGGATTACCACTAGACGCGCAGGTGCAGCGGAAGACGTCTCGGTGTAGACGTGCGCGTCACAACGATGTCGTGTAGATGTTCACGTCCGACCTTCACGTCTCCACGTGCGGTTCGTCCTTGTGCTCCAGATGCAGCACCTCCGAGGTATCCCACACGTGCAGGGAGGAAGCGTCACGCCTCCAGACTGCTAGGTCTGCGAGGAGCAATAGGCGCGGACGTGGGTGGGTGACGACTGTCTAATAACGTCGGTTCAAAACCCTGGTCGCCCCACCCCTCTATTTATAGGCGTCTCTAATGAGCCTGCCAACGTGGAGGCCCATTAGCAAACCCTAATCCCGGTCTGATTTGAGTCCAACTCGAATCAGGCTTTCAGCCCCTTAAGCGTGCGACCCTATGGGTTCACGCACACATAGACACGGCCCGAGTACTCCTACTCGCCCGATAGTTGATAGTGGCCTCTAGCAAGACGTGTCAACTCCTATGTATACGCAAAGATCATATCTGACGAACCACCACGATCACATATACATAATTCCCTTGCCACACAATATTTGGTCCAACTCATAGGTTAACACTTAACCTAAGCACGGCCATGCATTTTATGATCCAATCATTTGAGTGGTCCAGTGATATCTCTCTCGCATGGAGAGGGGCAAATCCCATCTTGATCGTCTATGTCTCACAGCATATTTCCTGACAAACCCGAAGACTATCTTTATAACTATCGTGTTACGAAGTAGCATTTGTGTCGGTGGTACAAAAAAGGGTACCCCCAATCAACGCAAACACCCGAACGTTCTATCTCCGTCTCGCCCGAGCCCTCCCAGCCAGGCCTCGGGCGAACGTTCTATCTCCGTCTCGCCCGAGCCCTCCCAGCCAGGCCTCAGGCGAACGTTCTATCTCCGTCTCGCCCGAGCCCTCCCAGCCAGGCCTCGGGCGAACGCTCTTTCTCCGTCTCGCCCGAGCCCTCCCAGTCAGGCCTCGGGCGGACGCCCTATCTCCGTCTCGCCCGAGCCCTCCCAGCCAGGCCTCGGGCGAACGCTCTTTCTCCATCTCGCCCGAGCCCTCCCAGCCAGGCCTCGGGCGAACTCTTTCTCTCCGCCTCGCCCGAGCCCTCCGAGCAAGGCCTCGGGCAAACGCTCTTTCTCCGCCTCGAGCCTTAACGCACGGACCTCGAGCTGCACAGACAGCCGTACCAGCCCATACCACGCATTTAATGCCTTCACCTACTCCGGTCATGTCCACTAGTGCACATCGTGTACCACAGTAACTCGGTGTAAAGGTCAAGTCTCGTTTTCACCACAAGCATGGGCAAAAGGGCACCAGTACAGCACTGTTCGGCCAAGCCAGGCACTGCAACTCCTCGAGGCCGGCTACGCGCCCCTCGAGCCCTGCACTGTAACCCCTCGAGGCCGGCTACGCGCCCCTCGAGCCCTGCACTGTAACCCCTCGAGGCCGGCTACGCGCCCCTCGAGCCCTGCACTGTAACACCTCGAGGCCGGCTCCGCGCCCCTCGAGCCCCCGTGGCACCACCTCGAAGCCGGCTCCGCGCCCTTCGAGCCCTAACTACTTTCGTGCTATTGGAGGACAGGTACCCCAAGACCCGGAGGGACCCCGCCGCGTACTGTACATTCCGGGATGGGTGCTGTACGGCTCCCGCCTTGTCGCGCCACCACGTCCGCACCCAGGATGGAAGCCACGACCCAAGGACGCCTCAACAGCGACGATCACATCGGCTCCAGTGGCCCCGACAAGACAGGGTTCCTACCCTTCTCCGTATGGGGCACCATACGCCCCGACACCTGTAATACTTTCATGTAACCCTGGCCTCCCCTTGCTCTATAAAAGGGGACACTAGGGCCCTCATTCAAGGGGACGGATACAACACACGAGTCCACACACAGGCACGAGTCCGGACTCCGGTCCACGCTCACTGAGCTTGTATTCTCCCCTGTACAAGCACTTAGGTGCAAGTAATACAAGAACATCCCCCCCGCTGGACGTAGGGCCTTCTTTGCCCGAACCAGGATAAATCCTTGTGTCCTCTTGCATCACCATCCAGGAAGAGAAGCACGCGATCATATCACTCGTTGGTGTGATACCCCCGGGTACGAAACACCGACAGTTGGCGCGCCAGGTAGGGGCCTTCGCGTGTCCGAGCCGATTTCTCGTTGATTCCTGGATGGCTTCATCCCCTCTTCCGTTCTCGGCTGGTGCCGTCGTCTGGTTCGGGAGCCTTGAGTTCCTGGCCACAGGCAACGGCAACGAGCTGACTCTGCTCTCCACGAAGGGCCTGAGCGGAGTGCGTGTCACGCCACCCCGCGCGGGGGGCGTGACGCGTCGCCCGCACCACCACACGTCGCCACATCGCGAGCGGCGCCATCGTCTCCGTCGTCGCCGGGCGCAGGCGGTGCCCGCGGCAAACGCCTACGCCCCCGTAGCCGGTGCAGGGTCCCCAAGGGGAAACCCGCCCGGCGCGCGGCCAGAGACCTCCAGGGCGCACTGACGCCCGCCTAGTGACTTCGCATTCATCATGCGTACGGACCAGGAGCCAGGCCAGAGGCCTCCGAGCCGTGCGCCGTCGCCCCTGCTCATGCCTCCTCCCCGCACGTGGCGCCTGTGCTCCGCCGCCAGCGTTCCCGGTCGGCCCCGCAAACTCATGCGGCCTGTATCGCCCACGCCTCCCTCGACGATCGCCGCCCCCCACACCCGCCCCCCGGCCCCCCCCTCCCTGCCCTCACCTCCAGATATCTGACCCTAACATCATGACCAGACAGTTGGTGGAATTCACAAGTTGCAAGCATCGTTTTGGTCGCAGACGCTGTCTCGGACTTGCGGGGCCATGTCCAGCCTTGGAAATCGTTCCAACTTCCCCGCTTTCGTCGTACTACGCAAATAAGTAATCGATCTTTCGACCTCTTTAGTACGAGCTCAACCTCAGGCGAGCCATACGTCGGAGAATGGACCTTTAGCGGTCTGGGTCCCTAAACATCGGCCATAGGCGTGCCGTCAAGCAAAGTCCAAACTAGCTCGACTCCGATCTAATAGATACCCACGACCCCCGACCTCTGGGATCTCCACCAAGTGCGAGGGAGTGTCTTATGGTCCAACAACTCGAGGGAGTCGTATTCGATCTCCTGCCTGACGAATTGCACGACCACACGGCCGGCCCTTCGACACCTAGGAGAGACCTGCGTACGTGGTGGACCCATCAATCCAAGCCGCTGTGCAGGCGGATCACGCCTTTCTAGGGAAGGGACTAACCTCCAGCATAAGGCATGGTAACCGGCCTAAGCCGACGATGGACCTGTCGCGGTCGCAAACACTACGCACCAAGTGGTCAAGGGCAATCATCCAAAGCCGAGGAGAAGGCGACAAACCCATTGCTTGCAGCTTTCTTCTATAAAAAAACCCTGCTTGCAAAAAGCAAAGCTAAGAATCTCGCTCCGCAAACCACCGGACAGGCAGGATACCGGCCCACAGCCCCGAGGAGCCGGAGCTACGAGGCCCGCTCACTCGAGAGGTTCCCACCGCGGATCCTCGAGACGGGTGCACCTAGCACGCCCCTGATGTATGTTTTTTTTCTCATCCCCAGCGAGCTGGGCAGAAACGTGGTAGGCCTAAGAAAGGCGGCTATGATGCTGCGTGGACCTTCTGACCCGTCACGTCTCCAACCCCGATGCAGCCACAGGCGCATGTCGGAGAAATGAAAAAAACCTCTCTCGAGACAATTAGCCGCGGTCATTAATGCAGGCCGATGAGCGTCGCGTCCATCGCCGAACGCGGAGCATGCCGATTTCGTGAGACCGGCGGACACGCCCCACGACGCTCGCGAGGCCTTTCCCGTAGCCACCACCGGAACGCCTCTCGAGCTAGGACACGGGATTCCGTGTAACGGATTCGTCGAAAACCGGAACCACCGATAGACCTCGAGACCTCGCAACGACGCCCGCAACGACATCACCGACGCGTCAATTACATGGTTCCCCAATATCTTGGCTATAGTTCCCACAGCAAGGAAGGA
>CM019826.1:127827182-128216196 GCA_009763385.1 Coix lacryma-jobi var. lacryma-jobi | reverse complement strand
TTGAGCTTACTGAAGAGCTCGTCGCAGGTGAGAGTCTCATAGTTCGGCGATTCGATGATTGCCTGAACCTTGGAGTCCCACATCGAACGGTCAAGAGTGTGCAAAAGCTTCAAAGCACGCTCATGATCGTCAAATGGCAACTGCTCTCTGTTAGCCCTCATCCTGTTGACAATCACCTGAAAGCGAGCGAATAAACTTTCTATGCTCTCGCCAGGTTGATGTCTAAAGTTCTCATACTCTCGCTTGAACGACTCGTAGAGTCGGGTTTTGACTTGAGAGGTGCCCTCATGAAAACGCATGAGAGTGTCCCAGATCTCCCGAGCCGTAGCGAGGTGAGAAACACGATCAAACTCACCCATGCTCAAACAAGAGAAAAGAGCATTACGGGCTCGGCTATTGGCATCGTGCTCATCGACCTGCTGTTGAGTCACACGAGCAGCCAAGACCACGTAATCAGGGGAGTTGCAAATATCCCAGATCGAAACGCCCAAGCTCTGTAAATAGGCCGACATACGTATCTTCCAATACGCATAGTTCGTCCCATCGAAAAACGGCGGTTTGCCCACGCCGCGATCCATGTCGCCTTCGGTGGATCTGGAACCGGCTAAGGTGAAAGATCCTTAACCCGCTCCGATACCAATTGAAGGACCGAGAAGCTACCCGAAAGCGACCAGAGGGGGGGGGGTGAATGGGAGCTTCAAAATTTCCTTTCGGACACTAGATGCCACTGTCCCAAAATCAACCCCAAGAGCGAACCCTAGAGCTTGCTAATGTCCACGACCCTAGATGTAGGGTGGATGCCTTCTAGAAGCACAGCGGGACACTAGACAACCCTAGAAAGCCGACGCAAAAGACGGAACTCAAATCCGATCAAGGACGAACGAACCGCGAACGAAAACGCGCGAAACTGGATCGACCGGACTCTGGCCAGCGTCCGGTCAGCAGGGACCGGACGCGTCCGGTCGTCAGAAATCAGCTCTGGGAGCTCTCTGTTCGTGACCGGACTCACGAGTACGGAGCGTCCGGTCGTGTACAGTGCGTCCGGTCGAAACCGACAAAGCCAGAAACAGTGCAAGCGTAGCGTCCGGTCGAAATGCAAACAGAGCGTCCGGTCGAGAGCGTCCGGTCAGTACGCAGAAAAGCTTGGCGCCGTGCTCAACGACCGGACTCTGAAAGCGTGCGTCCGGTCAGACCGACAGAGCGTCCGGTCACCCCGCGACTGCACTGAAACTCCGGCGATTCAACCCGATCTCCTCCGAATCAAGTGCTCTAGGCTTGGGATTCGATCTGAGGAGTCACAAGGAGGTTAGTGAGCTATCTCTAAGAGATCATGGCTCGAACCTAACTCCAAATCGGTGAATCGAAGGAATTCGGGGGAAAGAAGAAAAAGAGACCCGAAACTAAAACTTGATCGATCTCCTAGACCGTGAGGTTTGAGATGATTTCTTTCGGTGGAAAGAAGTGCCTCACGATCTAGAGCAACTCAGTTCAAACGGAATCGTAAAAGATGAACCGAGCACAAAGATCAAGCGACGGGAAAACTCAAGGCACAAAGCAATCCGCGAAGAACATGATGAACATGAAATCAAAACGCGAATTGACACCAAGAGGTGGGATCCAAGGTGAGGATACGGCCTCACTTCCTCGAATCAACAGTACACAGAGTGGAGTCTCTCTGCGGATCTCAACTAGCTAAAGCAGGGGTGTGGGAGAGTGGAAACCCTAGGAAATGAAAGCTCTAACTGAGATTGAGATAGGGAGGAGGGTGTCTCCCCTGGACTACTTATACTAACCTAGCCTAAGTCTATTTCCTACTCTACCCCTCTCTACTCTAATTGCAGAGCGGACCAGCCTAACCCTAAGGCTATTCTAGTCCACCCGCTGGTGGTAGGTAGATCCGACGGCCACGCCCGCACGGTCTTCCGCGTCGCCTCCACGCAACCTTCAGATCGCCGCCACGTGCCGCCACCACTCTGCACCCCCGGTTTTGCGGCCCAAACCGGGAAACCAGCCTTTTCCATCAGCCCCCGGTTTTGAGGCCCAAACCGGGAAACCAGCCTCCAGCCCGAGTTTTGTGGCCAAACTCGGAAACCGTCCGCGCCCGAGTTTTGAGGCCCAAACTCGGAAACCGGCCCACGCCCAGGTTTTGAGGCTCAACCTGGAAACCGTCGCGCCCAGGTTTTGTGGCTCAACCTGGAAACCCAGCACCCAGGTTTTGAGGCCCAAACCTGGAAACCGTCCACCGTTGGTTTTTCCCGGGCTCTACCAACAAACCGGCGTCGTAGAGGGGATGCACCGCCTGTGCACCCCTTCCACCGACATGATCGCACTTCTCCGCCTGTCGCTGTCGCAGGCTGCCAGCCACCACAGCTGATCCTCCGGCCTCCAGTCCATCAGTCCAAGTCCACGTCCGCCCTTCACCGTCCGATACATCGGCATGGCACGTCCGCCGCACGGCACGCCCATCCTTCATCGCGCCCGGTCCGTCGGCACGGCACGTCGCAACTTGACCTTCACCCGCCATCGATCACTGTCTCCGTGCTCGACACCTGCACAACACAAGCCAAAGAACATGCGCATCATCTCCGTTGACAATCACTCATCACACAGAGACTCGGCATACACCCATGTATCCGCAAAAGGAGGGGATCGACTATGAGGAAACCTTTGCCCCTGTAGCCCGTTTAGAAGCCATTAGGATTCTTCTAGCCTTTGCTGCTTCGAAGGGTTTTAAGCTTTACCAGATGGATGTCAAGAGTTCTTTCCTGAACGGGTATATAGAGGAAGAGGTTTATGTTAGGCAACCCCCTGGTTTCGAGGATCCCAAGTTTCCAAACCATGTCCTTAAACTGTCAAAAGCTTTGTATGGTTTGAAACAAGCCCCGAGAGCGTGGTATGAGCATTTGAAAACCTTTTTGCTCTCCAAGGGTTTTAAAATGGGACGGGTAGATAAAACTCTGTTTCTCCTCAAGCAAGGCAATGACACTCTTTTGATTCAGATTTACGTGGATGATATCATCTTTGGTGGCTCTTCTCATGCACTTGTTGCCAAGTTTGCAGATACTATGAGCAGGGAGTTTGTGATGAGTATGATGGGTGAGTTGACCTTCTTCCTCGGGTTGCAAATCAAGCAAACTCGAGACGGGACGTTCGTGCATCAAGGCAAGTACACGAAGGACATCCTAAAGAAGTTCGACATGGGTGAGGCCAAGCCTCTTACGACGCCCATGGCGACGACTGCTGCGATGGACGCGGACCAGGACGGAGAGCCAGTTGACTAGGAGGAGTACAGGAGGATGATCGGCTCGCTCCTATACCTGACGGTGACGAGGCCAGATATACAGTTTTCTGTGTGTCTGTGCGCTCGTTTTCAGGCGTCCCCTCGGACTTCCCACAAGCAAGCGGTCAAGCACATCATGAGGTACCTCCGATACACTCCTGTGTTCGGACTTTGGTACTCTTCTTCTTCGACCCTCTCGCTTTGTGGTTATTCCGATGTGGATTTTGCTGGTTGTCGTCTTGAGCGCAAGTCTACTTCTGGGACTTGTCAGTTTCTTGGCTCTTCTTTGGTTTCGTGGTCTTCTCGCAAACAGTCGAACGTAGCCCAGTCTACTACGGAAGCCGAGTATGTTGTCGCTGCTTCTTGCGCATCACAGCTTTTATGGATGGTTGCTACATTGCGTGATTATGGTCTAGATTTCAGTCGGGTCCCTTTGCTTTGTGACAACACTTCTGCCATTAGTGTAGCAAAGAACCCTGTTCTTCACTCCAAGACCAAACACATTGATGTTCGCTTTCACTTTCTTCGTGATCACTACGAGAAAGGTGACATTGACCTTAGGCATGTAGACACCCATAACCAGGTTGCGGATATCTTCACCAAGCCTTTGGATCTCTCAACTTTTGCTAGGTTGAGAGGTGAGCTTGGTGTTTGTTTCCCCTTTTAGATGGGGGAAGCATTTTGCTTGTTGTATCATAGACTGACCTTTTTGTTTTGGGTCTTGAGTCTGTTTAGTTTTGTTTTGCTCCGATTCTGTTTTCTGCATGCATTTCATCATGTATACATCTTGCATTTTCGAGCTTCATGTCTATATTCCTTAGAATGAATTTATGCTCTGATTAGTGTATGCTTCGATGATATATGATGATGCCTGTAGCTTAGGCTCTCTTTGATCACTGATACATGTTGTGAGCTAAGCTATCTTTCAGAATGATGAACATGCTAAATGAACTTAAAACTTGATACATGTTCATCATTGAGATTGGCAACTAGCACGTGTAGAATGTGCTGAGGTTACTTTTGCTATACATATATGCTAGGTTGCTATGTCTCCAGTTCTGAGTCTTTCACTTGCTTGGACTGTTCATATTTTGTTTAAAATGAACCAAGTATTAGTGAATTGAAAAGATCGAGATGGGATTGCTTTGTCAGCACATCACGGTATCGAGACTGTTTCTCATAGCACTTTGAGTTAAACTTGAGCCATGTAGTGTAAGACCGAAACCGATGCTTCAAGCTTCTAATTGCATATGCATAGGCTTAGCTCGGCTGAAAAGTTAGGCAATGACAGGCTTTCAACCTCTCGCAATCACATGCTGAATTTGAACTTGTGTGATAATCGCTGCATATTCTCCGATAAAATCTAAAAACACAAGTCTATGTTTCATTCTATAGCATGATGATTGAACTGTGCTAGGGGTAGTTCACCTTGTATACATGTTTAGCACTTGTTTGACTTCCTGTCTACACATTCAGTGCTATTTTGATGGTGAAAACCCTTTTCTGAACGGCTTAAAACTGCTCACTTTGCATATGTACTCATATTTCGTATTCGGTGATCAGTTTGAGCCTTTGCTAGCACTTTTGATTGTTGCTTTGAAGTCGGATCAGCACTCTTTCAAGCATTTATTCATTCTATCGATTATATACCTGAAGCTGGTAACATGCATTTTCTGACTCATGTGCATTTGCTTGACTCCGATAGGCACGACCTAGCCACGTTTCGCTTATTTGAGCTCTTTTCCCTTCTCTTTTGTTTGCAAATTGCCCCAAAGGGGGAGTATTTTCCAAGGAGGAGTGTGTCTTGATGTGGTGACAATTTGCAATTTATGCTTCACTTGTTGAGGGGGAGTCCTTTGAGTGAGGGGGAGCATTTCTGCCTTGCTCCGAGTCGATTTTCATTGGTATCGATCTTTTCAAGCTAGTTGCGTCGAGCCTATGTGCCTCTGTCTTGGAGGGACTAGCTGTTTTCACCATGTTTTGGCGCTTCTTGTTTGGTATCGTGCTTACTGCTAGTTGTGTTGAGCCTCTGTGCCTCTATCTTGAGGGACTAGCAGTAGTTGCTTTCTATGCAGTCTTCATTTGGTACTCGAGCCTTTAGCTAGTGGTGTTGAGCCCCTTCTGCCTCTTCTTGAGGACTAGCTTGATTCTTGACTTGGTTGCATCGAGCCGTTGCCCATGTCTTTGGGAACCAAGTCTTGTGCTCTGATTCTGATTGAGTTTCGCTCTTCGATGAGTTGTTGCTCCGATCTTTTGCTTGGTTATGTCGAACCGTTGCCCATGTCTTTGGGGACCAAGCCTTGCTTATCTCGATTTGTCTTCTTCGGCCTTTTCTCTTGGCTTTTGGACATCTCGAGTGAGCTTTCTCCTTCTATCTGCTTCTGTTTTCCTTTCATTTTTTATTATGATTACTATGAGTTGACGATGCACTCATCAAGGGGGAGATTGCGAACACAAGGTTGATATGTGCCCTTGTGGTTCCATTCCTGAGTGATGAGTGATCGGTCAACGGGCAACATGTCTCTTGGTTGTGTTTATGTGCAGGTGTGGAGCTCGGAGACACTGGTCAAAGGTGAGGTGAAGGTCAAGTAGAGACGTGCCGTGCCGATGGACCGGGAGCGGTGAAGGGCGGACGTGAGGCTTGGACTGACGGACCGAGAGATCTGAGGACCAGCTGTGGTAGCTGGCATGTGGCATTGACAAGCAAGAGCACATGGGGGATGTGCGGTGCATCGGCCGAGTCGGGAGGAAGGTGATGGTGTCGTGACACTTGGCTGGAGGCCGAGACGGAAGGCGAATGCACTGTGCCCGCGCGTGGAGGCTGGACATGCTCCGGCATCGGTGTTGGAACTCGGGGTGTGCGAACCACATCCCGTCTACAGCGCGGGTTTGGTAGTTGAGCCTCGAAAAACTACCCACGACGGTTTCTGAGTTTGGGCCTCAAAACTTGGGGTGGCCGGTTTCCGAGTTTGGGCCTCAAAACTCAGCGAGGACGGTTTCCAGGTTTGGGCCTCAAAACCTGGGCTCGTGGGTTTCTGAGTTTGGGCCACAAAACTCAGCCGGAGGACAGGTTTCCCGGTTTCAGCCTCAAAACCAGGGGAAGGCCCAGGTTTCCCGGTTTCGGCCTCAAAACTGGGGGGAGGTTCGCAAAAAGGACGATCGACGCGTGGCGGCGTGGAGAGGCTGGCGCGGCGGCGAAGCTATCCACGAGGAAGGCACGGCGGTCGACAGGACGGCACGTGGCGGCATCCTGAGGCTTGCGTCGAGGCGAAGCTAAGGATGAGGAAGGCGCGTGGCCGTCGGATCAACTACCAGCAGAGTTGGACCGGGATACCCCTAGGGTTGGCTGCTTCGCTCTTGTATCTAGGGGTAGAAGGGGATTATTGTTTTAGGCTATAAATATGAGAGGCACCCCTCCTCTCTCTCTATCCTTGCAGCATTTCTTTCCTGAGCTCTCTCTCTCTAGCCCTCGCTTAGGTTCCAATCATACCTCGCTGCCTGTGATCCGTAGAGACGGGAATCATAACTCTGTGTATTTGATCTTTTGAGGAAACGAGACCGTAATCTCGTTGTCTCCTCGTGTGGAGGAGTTTCGGCTGGAATTGAAATCATTTCGCATTTTGTGTTTGTGTTCTTCGCGTTTTAGTTTTTCATCTCCCAGAGATTTGCCTCGTTCTCCCTCTCTGTGAGATGATTTTTGATTCCACTTGAATCAGTTTGTTCTATGTCGTGAACTCCTTCTTTTCACCGAATGAATTCTTCCTTAACCTCTTAACGACATAGATCGGGCTGATTTCGCGTTCGTTCTTTGTTCTTCCCCTTTTCCGGTGATCCTCGGATTTCTCGTGATTGACTTGGTTTTGTGCGATGATTTCTTAGGATTAGCACCCCAATACGTAGAGGAACATCGAGCAGGAGTTTGATCGAAGTCCCTTTCGATTTGGTTGAGATCGAATCAAATTTGGTTTTGAACCCGTGCAGTTTTGTGCTTTTTGGGTGTTGGCGGACAGTCCACGACCTGACGACGGACAGTCCGCGCATCGGGTTTTTGCAGAGTCAGTCAGACGCAGCCCCCGGACTATTCACTATCAAGTGAACGGCGGACAGTCCGGGACTCGTCCAGAACTGTATCAGATCAGTTCGGTTTCTAATCTTTTGTCGGTGCACAGTCTGGACTCCCAGTGTCGGACAGTCCGGCATTCACCAGATAGTCCGGGACCCTGACCCCGGACAGTCCGCGAATCTGCAGACTGTGCAGTTTTGCTTTGGGGCTTTGGCACTTGGTTTTGGTGTTTCTCCGGGGGTTCCGCTGTACCACTAGGACATCTCCTAGGGTATCCACCTATTCGTAGGTCGTGAACTCACCAGTCATTTCGAGTCTTCGCTTTTGGGTGATTTTCTGGGACAAGGGCCAATTGATTCACGAGTTGAATTTGAGGCTCCCATTCCCCCCCCCCCCCTCTGGTCGCCGATTCGGTCCTTCAAAAATCATCATCAGACCTGGCGTATCGCCTCATTACCTCGAAAAACTCTTTTACCGTGTCAAGCGGTTCCCTTGTGAAGTGAGATGCACACTGACCAATGGCTAACCCTTCTATTGTTGCCGCGATTATAGTTGCTTTCGGCACATTCGGCACTTGCACCTTCAGCTGGATGAGTCTTCCCAAGTACTCAGACAAGGTTTCGTTGTCTCCTTGCGTACAATTCAGTAGGTCTCTTATGGTCTTGATTCTTGTGTTGTATCCTTGGAAAGTTGACAGAAGGTCGGCCTTGAACTGTTGCCTAGAGCCTACTGACAAAGGTTTGATTGACATCTACCAATCATGGGCAATGTCCTCTACCGCCAAGATAAGCGACTTGGCTAATGTTGTGCTATTGCCACCGTATACTGTTGTTTCATAGCTTGCGATGAACTTCCTTGGATTCGTCTTTCCGACGAAATGTGGTATTCTTGGCTTGTAATTTGGTGGCCACGAATGAAGTTGTAGCTCCTTCGACAAGGGCGACGAAGGGTCAAATGCCTCATCATCCTCATCTGAAATTGTTTGTACTTGCCGAGGCAAATTTTCGCCCCTTAAACCATTGCCTTCGTGGATTGCCCTTTGCAATTGTTGTATCTCCTTAAGCCCTTGTGAGTTTCGGCCTGCCTGATGGCCATTTTGGCTTGGTTGGTTTTGTCTTGTTCCCCTAGCTGATGCAACAACTAGTCGCGTTCCTGTGCAAGCTTCTCAATTTCTTCCTGGAAAGTGTCTAATGTATTCAGATGCCTTGCCCGATTGGTGATTTCTTCTTCTTCGCCATTTTCCTCTTCTGCGCCTTCTGGTATATCCTCCAAATACCCCTCTGGTGTCGGTTGCCAATTGCCTGGATGATTCTCGATAGCGTCCTGCGAAAATGAGGCATCCGGCTCGGTCGGTGCTACCGCCACCGCAGCTATTTCCTTGGATGATTCGCTGGTTAGCCTTGCTCCTTTCTTTGGTGTCATGGAAAGCTCGGCAACACCACGGTGGGCACCAATGTTGTTCTAGGCCGAAACCTTCGAACAGTGGTTGTCGCTGCGGCTAACGAAAGCACCTAATTGGATAGACGAAAAGAAAGTGACAGCCGACGCAAAGTGCCTTCTCTAAACGTATTGACTCCATCGCCGAAAGTTGTCCCTGTAAGAATGAGAATCGGTGATAATCTTATTTGAAGGATGAAACCAAAAAGCGTTACAACGCTTCTCCGCCATGATGAAAACAATCTTTCGGCCGACGAGATAACGCTTTCAATCTCCGAACGTGTGACAGAACCGACCAATTTATAAGAGCACAAGTGCGAAAACCTCCGCCGAAGCAGCTGAATTAGCACACTTGAGCCCATATAAACCCGGTAGTCCGGAAATCTCGAAGGATTTCAAACATTTCCAACATCTCAACCAAGATCGCATGGTCAAGCAAATACAAATCATGTCCATGGAGCTTTACAGCGGAAATAATATTACAATAGTGTTCACAAATGATAATACAAGTTGAGTTCCATTTAATTTAGAAGAAACAACATAGCTTTGAAATTAATACCATATCATAAGTTGAAATACTTTGCTAGCTTGAGTGACATCCTCCAACAACAGCATAAGAGAAGAAGTATGGGACTGCCGAGCCCGCCGGCACTGGCCATCACCTTTCGGCAGGCCTAACCTTCACCTGCAACAAGGTGGGATAAACCCTGAGTACTCGAATGTACTCAGCTAGACTTACCCGTCATAAACCAGAAATAAAGTGACACCAAGGAGTATGCAAGGCTGTATCTGGGGTTGGCTTTACTTACCTTTTTGCATAAAAGCATTTTCGTTATTAGATAATCATCATTAGAGTATTAGCAGTCAATTTTATGTAATTAACCTGATTAACTAGATTTGCACCTTATCTAGAGCAATCACTTGGCTAATTAATCAAGCAAGAGTGACTATTTCATCAATAGCCTTTCAGATTCAATATCATAACCATCTTTAGTTCCATAAGTTCTACGAGAGATGATCTACAGTCAATTGCTCACTGTCCAGGAGCGATGGCGATTATAATCGATTCCTACCCAGCTGGGGATAAAATGTCTCACACTCGCCCGACACATTCCAGCCACGGCAGTCGTAAGCTACCAGTCAGGAGATTCGAGAACACAACGCGCGGGACGGCCATGGGCCCTTCTACACCGGGGGTTATCTCAGTGCCAGGTCGCTCAATCTATAACTGCCCACGGTCATGCCAGGTCGATCAGGCCCTGCCTGCCCTCGGACCATGCCAGGTCGATCAGAATAGTTGCCCACGGTACAGCTGAGGACCTGGGTGTTAGGCGTCAACATCTCCATCACCGGCTCGAATAACCTTACTCGGCTTCGCGGGAGGTACTCAGACCTACTCCGTTAAGTGATCGACGCGTTCAATTTGACTGAAGGGACATTCCCGAACGGGTCCTATGCGACACAGACGGGAGCCTACTAGCACACAGAACCCATGTCCTGCTGCTCTTACATCCCGCCTCCGTCTCAGATTAATTATCACATGGTTATCTTCATGATAGCACAGGCTAAACATGATCAGTATCCACCTAATACGGGAGACAGGGAATCACCCGACTTTTACCGATCTAAGCAGGGCTAAGCATATAACGAGCCTAGACCTAAACGGGGATATCAAGATATATTGCAGGTGGACAAGGATAAGTAAGTAATGCATCAACGGTATCAGTCAACTCCTATAACTTAATGCAACAATCATTATATTGACTCAATTGCATTTATAAAAGAATGGTAGGAGACTTAGAATGCTCCGGGGCTTGCCTGGGAAACAACACTTATGCTAGTGTTAGTCGGCACCAACTTCAGGAACATCACCGCTCCAGGAACTTGTGGGGTTCGCCACACCTTCTTCGGGATGGCCACCCAACACCATCTTCGGATTGAGTTTCACCGTCACCTCTTTCACGATGCATGTATCGTACCTAGATGGGATGCATAGTGCAAGCGTATGGATGCAGGGTAAATACTCACGATGCAACATAAGACATATAAGACAACTATGATAAGGTCTATCGACATACTACCTAAGTTAATTAACTTAAGCTAGTACAAGACACTAACAAGCATAACCTAATTAAGCCTACCAATAAACAACCAGCAGGTTACACACATTTAAGGGTTACTGAGCTTACTAATTAACTCATTAAAGTTAGACCTAACAAGCAATCAAGTTGCACACACAAGTCACACTTCAAACTCTGGACAGCAGGACAGTGGTTCACTAATTTAAACATAACTCAAGCTACACATATCCAAATAAGGTAAACTAAGACTTTCTGGAACGCTAATAAGATTACCTACAACTTTTCTATTCAACACAAGAGCTAATTCAGAGGTTATCTAACTCAAAAACAGATAACTATGCAGCTCTGTCCAACTGTTGGACAGCAGGACAGACAGAGCTTCAGAGAAGCATAACTCACCATACAAACATCACATGAGCATGCAATTAGACATTCTAGAAAACTTACAAGATTATATAAATCTTTCTTATTGTTAGCTCAAGGTGAATAAATCATTAATAAGGTCAAACCACATGATTTGTGCAGCTCTGTCCACACTTGGACAGAACTAGCCACACATCAACAACAGTAACTTAGGACAACCATAACTAAAGATCTATAATATCTGGGAACTTTTCCCTAGACTTTTTAGAAAGGTTATTAAGTTATCTACAAATCATATATAATCATCTTAAGATGATTCACAAGTTAACAAGGTCTAATTAACATAAATAGGCATCTCTGTCCAGACTTGGACAGATTTAGCCATCTGTACCAAAACAGCTATAACTCAAGTTATATATATCCAGTGAACATGACCCAAGACAATTTAGAAATCTTATAAAAAGCACTACAACTCTTTTATAAGCACCTAAGCATGAATCACAAGTTAACTAGGTGAAACAATCCAAACATTCAGATCTGGACAGAATGTAGGAAAAACTTGACAGCAATCTTACAACAGCCATATCTCTTAAACTATTAAGCCTATGGCCATGCAATTTGGTGACAAGCTAGATTAAGATGTTATCTACAACTTTGATATAGGACACTTTTACAGCAAACATCATTAATTTAGTGAAACCATGCACACCACAGAGACTGCACATGGATGATAATATGAACACTGTTTATCCTTTGCTCTGTATATGTATAGCCTAGGTATATGTTTAGGTGGTGTCATGCACACATGAATCATGGCTCCAACTTTCAGAGATGGATCCTAACATTAATATGTGAGCAAAGGTTGGAAAGTTACATGCATGCAAACAATAGTTTGCTAACTATGTGTTAAGCCAGTTTCTATTTCTAATTAACTAGGTGAGAGCAAGATAAATAGGAATCTTCATATTTTATATGAACACATGACAATATTAGACATACACTGGTTACTACAATATATTAGCAAAGCCAGGGAACCATCTCTTCTGTTTTTACACACATGCAGTCCATTAGCATATTGACATATTAATCTAGACTGCAACAACAGCTGGTTACTTGGACCATAACTGAAGCTATACTCATCCAAAAGATATGAAACAAGATAATATAGAAAGCTTATAAAATTTCCTACCAATCATCTTTAAACATATCTACATGAATCTCAAGTTAACATGGTCAAATTAATGCATTTCTCAAATCTGGTCCAGAGATTTCAGAGAACACCTATTTCTAAAACTGAACTTTGCACAGCCATAACTCCTAATCCATTTTACCAAAAATCATGGAAATTTAACACAAGCTAGATATGTAAGTTATCTACAACTTTTATATTATACCCATCTACAGAAAACATGGTTTATATCACGAAAGCATTATCACAACAGGGACTGCTTCAGCAGCCATTCAGCATAGCTAGACATACACTCAACTGCTGAGTAATTAAATCATAACTAGAGCTACATAACTCCAACAAACATGCAACGAGATATTTTGGAAAGCTTATGAAATTATCTACCTTTCATCTTTAATCACCATAACATGATTCATAAATTACAAGGGTCAAACATACACCTTTACAGAATCTGCTCTAGAAATTTCAGAGAGCGACTATTTCTGAACCCAACTTTAAACAGCCGTAACTCCTAAACTACTAAGCCAAAAATCACGAAATTTTAACAGCAGCTAGATCATGCAATCCTCTACAACTTTTGTATTGACCAAACCTACAGAAAATAAGATTTCATTTACGAAATTATCACACCAACAGAAACTGCGCATGCAACCGAATTTCAGCAGATTAGTAAATGGATTCATCACTTGTTTGATTTACATTTGAACACAGCCATGCCATAGATATACATAGGACACTTATGAACAGAGCACATTATTAACAACATGAGCCACATATTAAACATTAAGGGAAAACAAAATCCACAACCATCTCCAACGAAGACCCTTGCCGGCGTTGTTGCTGCTCATGGGAAGGAGAGGGGACAGGGCGCCATAGTTAGGGTTTGGGGGCTAGGGATTTTAGGGCTCGCTGCTGGGCTGCTGCTGGACCTGCTGCCTCCTCTACTGTCCTGCTCGCCATGGCATGAGAAGGGAGGGCGCCATGAAGGGAGGTCGAGCAGGAGAGGGAATAGGAAGAGAAGGAACTTCCTGTTGCAGCAATGGAGATAGAGAGGGAAACAGAGGAAGGAGAAGAGGAGCGCCAGGGCTACTGTCCATGGAGGGGAAAAGAAAAGGGAGGAGCAAGGAAGGTGCGCCAGTGAGGGAACCATTGGTGGCCTTGCCTGCACGCCATTGCAGCAGCTCGCTGCTTCCTGATGGCCATGGAGGAGAAGACAGAGAGAGGGAGCGCAAGAGATAAAGGGGAGGAGGGAGACCGAGTGAAGGAGGCTGCTCGGCCTCGGCCTTTTGATGGGCGTGAGCCAGGAGGCACGGCCTCCAATTTATTCCTGAGAAAAATTTTCCCAATCCAACTATTTCCGGAAACTTTCGGTCAAAAACAAAAATTGCGAACACTGCTCAAACGGACTCCGATTTCGACGAAACAAATTTTGTTGTCATCGTCTCGACGAGTACTCCGACTTTCGTTAAAGGCACTTGGTCAAATTCCCAACGGTTTGCCCGGTAACGATCGTCGACGGCAGCTTCGCGGTGACCGAAATTCCAATTTTGCACTACTGACTTAACCAATTTCCGGAACCTGAAAATTGCACTATGCTCCGTCTTGCGAGCTCGTTTTCACTATTTTCGGCACCGATCTAGGTCTCGGCCATAAAACGAAATTTGTTCCTCTCGATCTGTACTACAACTTTCGTTTAAGGCGCACTGACATGCGAACATCTGGAAATACCGTTCAACGCCGGTCAAAGTAGTCACCCAGTAGGATCCGATTTAGGGTTTCTCGTCGGTCGGAATATTTTCTGACCATCTGCTCCACACGGGACTATCATAACTTTTGGTCGTGAGTTCATATATAGTTCACTGGGCATAATTGGGACACTTGGTTGAATTCAAATGATTTTCTTCATTGTCACTCGACATACCATATTTGTGTTGAACTGACTGCTCAACTGACGGCGAACACCTGGGGTGTTATAGAACGCGACCATACATGTTTTCGCTTGTCTGAACGAAAGCGCTCTTTCGTTAGGCTGACGATACCATCCTTTCGTCCTTGCAGTGATAGTCGGATAACAAAAAAAACTGAAAAACTGTTCCCGTTCATCGAATCGTGTTCTTTTGACGAGAACTTTTGTTCGGTTGACGATACCGTCCTTTCATCCTTGCAGCGATAGCCGGATGGAGCTACCCGGCCGAAACAATTACCCTTCCCCCAACACTCTGCTTCCACGTTGTCAGTGGGGATTTCCTCGGATGTGAGGTACCAGACAAATGGTTCTCCAGTCACTGCTTGGTGTGGGATGGTTGTGACCACTTGGTCTGTGGGCGGCAGCAGCATGGGATCCTGCTCATGGAGCCTAACGGATGGAGTCGTAAGCTCCGGCACAAAAACATCTGAAGGCCCCTCCGCCTGAGTAGAACCTAGCTTTGACACTGAAGGACCGAAATGGCGACCAGAGGGGGGTGAATGGGAGCCTCAAATTTCTTCTCGAGAAATCAATGACCCTTGTCCCAGAGAGTCACCCCAAAAGCGAGACAAGACTCGGTAGTATCCACGACCCTAAATGTAGGGTGGATGCTTTCAAGAAGCACAGCAGGACACTACACGAACTCAAAAGAGCCTCGGAGCAAATGCAAAACTGCAGTGACCAATCCTAGAAGAAAAACCAAAAGGAGTACCATATTGTGTCCAAAAATTGTGAAATTTGAACCATAGGTACTAGACACCCTCAGGAAGGTCTCCCAAAAATTGCAGCTCAAAACTCCAAAGTTTGGATACCGCACACGTCTGGTATTTACTGCCCAGACAAGTTTAGGGAGAAAAATCCAAAATCCTATCAAACGGTGTCCAAAAATTATGAAATTTTAACTAGAGCTAGTAGACACCTAAGGGAAGATCTTCACAAAATTTCAGCTCAAAATTCTAAAGTTTGAATACCGGACACGTCCGGGTTTCGTACCGAACACGTCTGGTATCCACGCTGCAGCTTCAGTGAATTTTGATTTCGAAGCCAAAACTCAACCAAATCAACTCCTAAAAATCTGAAATTTTGCAGAGGAGTTCACAACAAGGTTGATGAGCTATCTCTAAAAGATTATGGCTCAAACCTAACTATGGATTGCAGAATCGAAGAAAATCGAAGAAGAACGACCAAGGGAGAAAGAAATCGATCCAAACACGAAAACCGACCGATCTGCTAGCTCGTGAGGTTAGGGATGGATTACTTCAGTGAAAAGCGGCGCCTCACGATCTAGAACAAGTTGGTTCAAGCGGAATCGAAAACCATCTCTCGGATAGGGAGAACGAGGCAAATCTCCAGGAGGGGAAAAACAGAAACGCGAAGAACACGAACACAAAACGCGATTCGATTCAATTTCAGCCGAAATTCCTCCACATGAGGAGACAACGAGAATACGGTCTCGTTTCCTCAAAAGATCCAAATACACAGAGGTATGATTCCCGTCTCTGCGGATCACAGGCAGCGAGGTATGATAGAGACCTAAGCGAGGGCTAGAGAGAGAGCTCAGGAAACAAATGCTGCAAGGATAAAGGGAGAGGAGGGGTCCCTCTCTTATTTATAGCCTAAAACAATATTCCCCTTTCTACCCCTAGATACAAGAGCGAAGCGGCCAACCCTAGGGGTATCCCGGTCCAACTCTGCTGATCGTTCATCCGACGGCCACGCGCCTTCCTCATCCTTAGCTTCGCCTCGACGCAAGCCTCAGGATGCCGCCACGTGCCGCCCTGTCGACCGCAGTGCCTTCTTCGCGGATAGGTGCGCCGCCGCGCTAGCCTCTCCACGCCGCCACACGTCGACCGTCCTTTTTGCGGACCTCCCCCGGTTTTGAGGCCGAAACCGGGAAACCTGGGCCTTCCCCCGGTTTTGAGGCTGAAACCGGAAAACCTGTCCTCCGGCTGAGTTTTGTGGCCCAAACTCAGAAACACGCGAGCCCAGGTTTTGAGGCCCAAACATGGAAACCGTCCTCACCGAGTTTTGAGGCCCAAACTCGGAAACCGGCCACCCCGAGTTTTGAGGCCCAAACTCGGAAACCGTCGAGGGTAGTTTTTCGACGCTCAACTACCAAACCTGCGCCGTAGACGGGATGTGGTTCGCACACCCCGAGTTCCAGCATCGATGTTGGAGCATGTCCAGCCTCCACGCCGGGCACAGTGCATTCGCCTTCCTTCTCGGCCTCCCGCCAAGTGTCACGACACCGTCACCTTCCTCCTGACCCGGCCGATGCACCGCACATCCCCATGTGCTCTTTCTTGCCGGTGCCACGTGTCAGCTACCACAGCTGGTCCTCAGGTCTCCCGGTCCATCAGTCCGAGCCTCACGTCCGCCCTTCACCGCTCCTGGTCCGTCGGCTCGGCACGTCTCTACTTGACCTTCACCTCACCTTCGACCACTGTCTCCCAGCTCCACACCTGCACATCAACACAGCCAAGAGACATGTTGCCCGTTGACCGATCACTCATCACTCAGGAAGGGAACCACAAGGGCACATGTCAACCTTGTGTTCGCAATCTCCCCCTTGATGAGTGCATCGTCAACTCATAGTAACCGTAATGAAAAATAAAAAGAAAGCAGATATAGGTAGAAGGAGAAAACTCACTCGAGATGTCCAAAAGCTAAGAGAAAGGCCAAAAACGAACAAATAGAGATAAGCAAAGCTTGGTCCCCAAAGACATGGGCAACGGTTCGACACAACCAAGCAACAGATCGGAGCAACGACTCATCAAAGAGCAAAACTCGATCACAACGGAGCAAAAATCTTGGTTCCCAAAGGCATGGGCAACAGCTCGACGCAACCAAGTCAAGATCAAGCTAGTCCTCAAGAAGAGGCAGAAAAGGCTCAACACCACTAGCTGAAAGCTAGATACCAAATGAAGACTGCATAAAAGGCAACTACTGCTAGTCCCTCAAGATAGAGGCATAGAGGCTCAACACAACTAGCAGTAAGCTCGATACCAATCAAGAAACACCAAATCACGGTGAAAATAGCTAGTCCCTCAAGACAGAGGCACAGAGGCTCGACACAACTAGCTGAAATGATCGATACCAATGAAAATCGACTCGGAGCAAGGCAGAAATTGCTCCCCCTCACTCAAAGAACTCTCCCTCAACAAGTGAAGCATAAATTGCAAATTGTCACCACATCAAGACACACTCCCCCTTGGAAAAATTCTCCCCTTGGGGGCAATTTGCAAACAAAAGGGAAGGGAAAAGAGCTCAAATAAGCGAAACGGGGCTGGGTCATGCCTATCGAAGTCAAGCAAATGCACATGAGTCAGAAAATGCATGTTAGCAGCTTCAGGTATATAATCGATAGAGTGAATAAATGCTCTAAAGAGTGCTGATCCGACTATAAAGCAGCAAGCAAAAATGCTAGCAAACGCTCAAACTGATCACTGAATACGAAATATGAATGCATAAGCCAAGTGAGCAGTTTTAAGCCATTCTGAAAGGGTTTTCACCATCAAAATAGCACAGAACATGTATTGACAGGAAGTCAAACAAGTGCTAAACATGTATACAAGGTGAACATAGACTTGTGTTTTCAGATTTTATCGGAGAATATGCAGCGGTTATCACACAAGTTCAATTTCAGCATGTGATTGCGAGAGGTTGAAAGCTTTTCATTGCCTAACTTTTCAACCGAGCTAAGCCTATGCATATGCAATCAGAAGCTTGAAGCATCGGTTTCGGTCTTACACTACACGGCTCAAGTTTAACTCAAGGTGCTGTGAGAAACAGTCTCGATACCGTGATGTGCTGACAAAGCAATCCCATCTCGATCTTTTCAATTCACTAATACTTGGTTCATTTTAAGCAGAATATGAATAGTCCAAGGAAGTGAAAGACTCAAAACTAGAGACATAGCAACCTAGCATATATGTATAGCATAAGTAACCTCAACACATTCTACACATGCTAGTTGCCAATCTCAATGGTGAACATGTATCAAGTTTTAAGTTCATTTAGCATGTTCATCATTCTGAAAGATAGCTTAGCTCATAACATATATTAGTGATCAAAGAGAGCCTAAGCTATAGACATCATCATATATCATCGAAGCATACACTAATAGAGCATAAATTTATTCTAAGGAATATAGACATGAAGCTTGAAAATGCAAGATGTATACATGATGAAATGCATGCAGAAAACAGTATCGGAGTAAAACAAGACAAACTCAAGAACAAGAGAGTAAGAAAAAGTCAGTCTATGGTACATCAAGCAAAATGCTTCCCCCATCTAAAAGGGGAAACACGCACCAAGCTCACCTCTCAACCTAGCAAAAGTTGAGAGATCCAAAGGCTTGGTGAAGATATCCGCAACCTGGTTATGGGTGTCTACATGCCTAAGGTCAATGTCGCCTTTCTCGTAGTGATCACGAAGAAAGTGAAAGCGAACATCGATGTGTTTGGTCTTGGAGTGAAGAACGGGGTTCTTTGCTACACTAATGGCAGAAGTGTTGTCGCAAAGCAAAGGGACCCGACTGAAATCTAGACCATAATCATGCAATGTAGCAACCATCCATAAAAGTTGTGAAGCGCAAGAAGCAGCGGCAACATACTCGGCTTCCGTAGTAGACTGGGCTACATTCGACTGTTTGCGAGAAGACCACGAAACCAAAGAAGAGCCAAGAAACTGACAAGTACCAGAAGTAGACTTGCGCTCAAGACGACAACCAGCAAAATCCGCATCGGAATAACCACAAAGCGAGATGGTCGAAGAAGAAGAGTACCAAAGTCCGAACTCAGGAGTGTATCAGAGGTACCTCATGATGCGCTTGACCGCTTGCTTGTGGGAAGTCCGAGGGGACGCCTGAAAACGAGCGCACAGACACACAGAAAACTGTATATCCGGCCTCGTCGCCGTCAGGTACAGGAGCGAGCCGATCATGCTCCTGTACTCCTTCTGGTCAACTGGCTCTCCGTCCTGGTCCGCGTTCATCGCAGTAGTCGTCGCCATGGGCGTCGTAAGAGGCTTGGCCTCACCCATGTCGAACTTCTTCAGGATGTCCTTCGTGTACTTGCCTTGATGCACGAACGTCCCGTCTCGGGTTTGCTTGATTTGCAACCCGAGGAAGAAGGTCAACTCACCCATCATACTCATCTCAAACTCCCTGCTCATAGTATCTGCAAACTTGGCAACAAGTGCATGAGAAGAGCCACCAAAGATGATATCATCCTGAATGGAAAAAATAGCATGTCGTAATAAAATCAATTTCTTTTTTTAATAAAAAAATTCTGATTTTCTGGGTCTAGTGAATAATGTAAATCTGAATCAAAAGGGTGTCATTGCCTTGCTTGAGGAGAAACAGAGTTTTATCTACCCGTCCCATTTAAAAACCCTTGGAGAGCAAAAAGGTTTTCAAACGCTCATACCACGCTCTCGGGGCTTGTTTCAAACCATACAAAGCTTTTGACAGTTTAAGGACATGGTTTGGAAACTTGGGATCCTCGAAACCAGGGGGTTGCCTAACATAAACCTCTTTCTCTATATACCCGTTCAAGAAAGCACTCTTGACATCCATCTGGTAAAGCTTAAAACCCTTCGAAGCAGCAAAGGCTAGAAGAATCCTAATGGCTTCTAAACGGGCTACAGGGGCAAAGGTTTCCTCATAATCTATCCCCTCTTTTTGGCAAAAACCCTGGGCCACTAGCCTAGCCTTGTTCCTCACTACCATCCCATCCTCACCCTGTTTGTTTTTGAAAATCCATTTGGTACCTATAGGGTGGCATTCTGGTGGAGGTGGAACTAGGGTCCAAACTTGGTTTCGCTCAAAGTTTTCTAACTCCTCATGCATGGCATTAACCCAGTTAGGATCAGAAAGAGCGTGTCCAACATCTTTGGGCTCAAAAAAAGCAACAAATGCAGAATGAGCAAAGTGTGAGATCTCATACGCTTGCGACCGCGTGACTCGCTTGTCGATGCCACCGATCATCTGCTGCGGGGGGTGTGCTTGCTGAACGCTTCGGCGCGCTTGCCTCGCCGAAGTAGCCTCCCCCTCGCCAGATGCTGTCGTTCCCTTAGGTGCAGTGGGTGCTCGCTGGAGAGGTGGCTCTAGAGGACCCTAGGAAGAAGAAGTCGTGGGATCAGGTCCTCGAGCTAAAGTAGTCGTCGCAGGGTCGACAGGGGCAGCCAGTGGAGTTGGCTCGGGATCACCCCAATCGGCATCTTCCTGCTCCTCCTCCACAAAGATCGTCTCTCCCAGCTCCTGTTCTCCTGCAACATCAAAAGCAGAAGAAACACAAGGCATAGTCTCATCGAATGTGACCTCGCAGGTCTCCACTATCCGGTTAGTCTCAAGGTTAAGAACACGATAAGCACGTGAATGCGAAGCATAACCAAGAAACACGCCATCAGCAGAGCGAGATTCAAATTTGTCCAAATTACCTTGCTTCAGGATAAAACATTTGCACCCAAACACCCGAAAATGAGACACCTTGGGTACCCGTCCAAAACGCAACTCATAAGAAGTCTTCTTCATGAAAGCTCGAAGAAAGATGCGATTTGAAACATGGCAAGCAGTGTTCATCGCCTCGGCCCAAAAACGCCTAGGAGTCCTATGCTCATCGAGCATCGTCCTAGCCATCTCAACAAGGGTCCGGTTCTTGCGTTCGACAACACCGTTCTGCTGGGGGACATAAGGAGAAGAAAACTGATGCTCGATTCCATGAGAAGAACCGAAAGAGGCAAACTGCGAGTTATCAAACTCAGTACCATTATCGCTACGGATAGCTCTAATAGTATCAGGGGGAAACTCAGTTTTCAACCTCAAAATCAAATCATGAGCAAAAGAAAAAGCTTCATCCTTACCCTCCATGAAGAACACCTAAGAATACCTCGAAAAATCGTCAACGATCACTAAAATGTACCACTTCCCTCCCGCTGAGCAAACCCGAGCTAGACCAACAGTGTCCATGTGTAAAATCTCGCCGGGTCGCTTTGTCATCACCTGATTAACAGGTGGGTGAGAAGCAGCAACCATCTTCCTGTGACGACAAGGATGGCAAACAAGGTCCTTCTGAAACTTAAGCTTGGGCAATCCCTGGATTAAGCCAAGTGAGCTAAGACTTGCATGCAAGTCGAAGCTCAAGTGACCAAGCCTCCTATGCCACTTCCACAAATCAGAAGAAGGACCAACCATCAAACATCTACCAGAGCCGAAAGAGCGAGAAAAATCGGCTCTGAAAACACGACCAAAAGGAACGATCCAACAAACAAGATCTCCCTGAGGGTCTAAAACACGACTCAAACCCTTCTTAAAACGCACTTCAAAATCATGCTCAAGGAGTTGTGAAACAGAAAGCAAATTAAAATGCAAGTTAGAAACCAAAGCAACATCCTTAAGAACGAAGTTCTCATTGAGCTGAATAGCTCCATGAGAAAAAACCTTACCTCTACTATTATCCCCGAAAGTGATGTACTCCTTGTGCACCACGGGGTCTAGGCTGGAGAACCATTCTTTCTTTCCGGTCATGTGGCGCGAACACCCGGAATCCATGAGCCACATGTTCTCCAACCGAAGTTCCTGCATCAATAGAAAGGCAAGAAATGAGCATATGGCACAACACTGGGGTTAGTATACTGAGAAGGATACCAGTGTTGTGTCATAGGCCCAGAAAAAGTGTTAGTAGCAACACCAAACTGACCTCGTCCCATGGGTGGATAGCGATCACCACCAAACTGAAAGGGTGGTCCGCTATGAAACGGAAAACCTCCAAACTCACCTACATGTCCCATTTGAGCAAAGCGATCACCACCACTCTGAAAAGGTGGTCCGCTGTGGGACTGCACAGCAAAACCTCTTACACCCGGCTCACGATCGTATTGAGGACGACCGGAACCGCGACGGGCACGACCACCACCCCGTGGTCTAGCTGCCTAGGGCCTAGACACCTGAGGGGTTGCACCTCCAGGTCTAGCGCCCTGCCTCTGAACTCCCTGACCTTGCACACCATGGAGAGGGTGGTGCCTAGCCTGGTTGTTCAGCTCCAACTCCTTCCTAGCGTCTCTCTTCCTCCGAAAGCAAAACTCAGCTAGGTGACCCTCACGGTGACAGTACTCGCACTCGAACCTCACCAATCTCTTGGGTTGTTGGTTCTTATGGTTGCGAGGGTTGTGCACTCTAGCCGGCTGCTTGCCTCTCGGAAGGGGATCACTAGAGACGTCAGGAAGGGTGTCAAGTGTGTTCCTAAGATGGTTAGGTTTGGGAACCCACACTTGCTTGCAAGGTGGAGCCTTGGGAGGTTCATCAAGGATTCCATCCTTGGTGATAGGCTTGGGAGGCTCAGGTGGGGTGATCTTGGTGAGCTTAGGGACAGCGGATGGCTTCTCACTTGGGTTCACTCCGCTAAACTCACCGATCTTGCCAAAGATACCAGCGCCCTTCCCACCTGCAAAGCCTACTCCCAAGCATTCAGTTCCCCTCTTGAACTGACTGATCATCATGCCCAACTGCGGCTCACTGCATGACACCCAACTCAGGATGGACCGAAGGTATGTGTTTTCCTCCTCAGTTTGCATCTTGTCATGCCGACAGTTGGCAATCTCAAGCTCCATCCCCACGCATCGCTCACATGGAGCGGACAAGGTGCTAACTGAGCTGGCCTTCAAGGCTTCAGCAAGCTTGGCACTAACTTCTGCCAACTCAGTTCGCAAGCCTAGAAAGGACTTGCACGCACCCAGCAAAGAAGACCTTGCCTTCACTTCCTCCAGCTCCTTCTTCAGGGAGGGACACTCTTTGCAATCACCCACCAAGTCTAGCCTACTCTTCAGCTCATCATACACCTCAATCAAAGAGGCATACTTGGTTTGCAGGGTGGCAAAGTTTGTCATATGCATCGTGCACTCCCCACACTCCTCCTCATTGGTCACCTTCACCTCGGACCTAGCGAACTCAAGCTCCTTAAGCGCCTCATTCATCTTAGCCTTAAACTCGTTGCGCTCTCGGATAGCTCGCTTGAGTTGCTTGTCCTGACCGAGAACTATGTCGACAAGAGAATCGCGCTCACCGGTAAGACGATCGACAAGAGAAGAGGTTGATACCTCGGAAGCGTCGTCATCGTCGTCGTTGTCGTCGTCCTCAGCGGCGTCGGCGTCCTTTGCCTGGCACTTGTGGTCCTCTTCGTCCAAGGCCATGGTGCAGAAGCCCTTGGAGGAGTGGCCGAAGAAGCAGAGTCCATTGAAGCGTTCTTCAGTCTTGTGCTCGGACCCGTCGTCGCTGGAGTCGCCGTCGGAGGTCTTCTCGCCATCGCTGATGGTGGCGAGGAAGGCACGCCGACCAGCATCGAAAGCCTTCTCCATGTCCTCTCGGTGGTAGCTGCCCTTCTTCTTCTTTCCGGCCTTGTTCTCCGGCTTGCCCTTGCGCCTGGAGTTGCGGTCCTTGCCGGGGAAGCTCTTGTCACGCTTGGGACAGCTCGCGACGAAGTGATCCGGATCTCCACATCCGTAACAGCCCTCACGTGCGCCACCACGCCGGCAATTCAGGCGGTTGTTGTGAAACCGCGAGAACCGGGTGATGATGAGGGCGAGCTCGTCATCGTCCAACGCCTCCACCTGTTCCTCAGTCACTGAAAGCAAAGAAGACAAAGCAAAGAGAGGTGGTGAAGCGTTAGCAGAGAGAATCGATCCACCCTTGCCTGAGACCAAAGCCATAGAATGTGAAGATGGGTTCTTCAGCTTGGCCTGAGTCAAGTGATCGATCTCGGTGGACTTGAGCTTGCTGAACAGCTCGTCCACGGTGAGGGTGTCATAGGATGGAGACTCTATGATGGCCGACACCTTCACCTCCCATACCCTCCGATCCAGGGCGTATAGCAACTTGAGAGCCCTCTCATGATCGTCATAGGGTAGGTTAGCCCGATTGGCACGCATCTTGTTCACAATCGTTTGGAAACGAGCGAACATGGCGTCAATCGTTTCTCCCTCCAACTGAACAATCTCGTACTCTCGCTTGTAGGTCTCGAAGAGTCTGGTCTTGACCTGAGCGGTCCCCTCGTGATAGCTCTGAAGCTTCACCCAGATCTCTCGTGCCGTCTCAAGCTCAGAGACACGCTCGAACTCAGGAAGTGAGATGCTGGCCAAAAGAGCATTACGAGCCTTGGAGTTGGCCTCGTGCTGGTCAATCTGGATCTGACCCACACGAGCCACAAGGACTACGTACTCAGCATTCTCGCATATCTCCCAGACAGAAGATCTGATGCAGTTGCGATAAGCACGCATCTCAATCTTCCAATAGGGATAGTTCGTCCCATCGAAATAGGGAGCCTTGCCGTTCCCTCGATCCATATCACCCTTAGGATCCGAAACCGATTAAGGTAGTGTAGATCCCTTAACCGGCTCCGATACCAATTGAAGGACCGAAATGGCGACCAGAGGGGGGTGAATGAGAGCCTCAAATTTCTTCTCGAGAAATCAATGGGCCTTGTCCCAGAGAGTCACCCCAAAAGTGAGACAAGACTTGGTAGTGTTCACGACGCTAGATGTAGGGTGGATGCTTTCAAGAAGCACAGCGGGACACTACACGAACTCAAAAGAGCCTCGGAGCAAATGCAAAACTGCAGTGACCAATCCTAGGAGAAAAACCAAAATGAGTACCACACGGTGTCCAAAAATTGTGAAATTTGAGCCACAGGTACTAGACACCCCCAGGAAGGTCTCCCAAAAATTGCAGCTCAAAACTCCAAAGTTTAAATACCGGACACGTCCGGGATTCACACCGGACACGTCTGGTATTTACTGCCCAGACCAGTTTAGGGAGAAAAATCCAAAATCCTATCAAACGGCGTCCAAAAATTATGAAATTTTAACTAGAGCTAGTAGACACCTAAGTAAAGATCTCCACAAAATTTCAGCTCAAAATTCCAAAGTTTGAATACCGGACACGTCCGGGTTTCATACCGGACACGTCTGGTATCCACGCTGCAGCTTCAGTGAATTTTGATTTCGAAGCCAAAACTCAACCAAATCAACTCCGAAAAATCTGAAATTTTGCAGAGGAGTTCACAAGAAGGTTGATGAGCTATCTCTAAAAGATTATGGCTCAAACCTAACTATGGATTGCAGAATCGAAGAAAATCGAAGAAGAACGACCAAGGGAGAAAGAACTCAATCCAAACACGAAAACCGACCGATCTGCTAGCTCGTGAGGTTAGGGATGGATTCCTTCGGTGAAAAGCGGCGCCTCACGATCTAGAACAAGTTGGTCCAAGCGGAATCGAAAACCATCTCTCGGATAGGGAGAACGAGGCAAATCTCCAGGAGGGGAAAAACGGAAACGCGAAGAACACGAACACAAAACGCGATTCGATTCAATTTCAACCGAAATTCCTCCACACGAGGAGACAACGAGAATACGGTCTCGTTTCCTCAAAAGATCCAAATACACAGAGGTATGATTCCCGTCTCTGCGGATCACAGGCAGCAAGGTATGATAGAGACCTAAGCGAGGGCTAGAGAGAGAGCTTAGGAAACAAATGCTGCAAGGATAAAGGGAGAGGAGGAGTGTCTCTCTTATTTGTAGCCTAAAACAATAATCCCCTTTCTACCCCTAGATACAAGAGCGAAGCGGCCAACCCTAGGGGTATCCCGGTCCAACTCTGCTGATCGTTCATCCGACGGCCACGCGCCTTCCTCATCCTTAGCTTCGCCTCGACGCAAGCCCCAGGATGCCGCCACGTGCCGCCCTGTCGACCGCCGCGCCTTCCTCGCGGATAGCTGCGCCGCCGCGCCAGCCTCTCCACGCCGCCACACGTCGACCTTCCTTTTTGCGGACCTACCCCGGTTTTGAGGCCGAAACCGGGAAACCTGGGCCTTCCCCTGGTTTTGAGGCTGAAACCGGGAAACATGTCCTCCGGCTGAGTTTTGTGGCCCAAACTCAGAAACCCGCGTGCCCAGGTTTTGAGGCCCAAACCTGGAAACCGTCCTCGCCGAGTTTTGAGGCCCAAACTCGGAAACTGGCCACCCCGAGTTTTGAGGCCCAAACTCGGAAACCGTCGAAGGTAGTTTTTCGAGGCTCAACTACCAAACCCGCGCCGTAGATGGGATGTGGTTCGCACACCCCGAGTTCCAGCACCGATGCTGGAGCATGTCCAGCCTCCACGCCGGGCACAGTGCATTCGCCTTCCTTCTCGGCCTCCCGCCAAGTGTCACGACGCCATCACATTCCTCCCGACTCGGCCGATGCACCGCACATCCCCATTTGCTCTTACTTGTCGATGCCACGTGTCAGCTACCACAGCCAGGGCCGGCTCTAGGGGAGGGGCGGGCAGTGCGACCGCCGGGGGCCCATGGACCTAGGGGGCCCAAGACCATATAGGTAATTAGTATATATATATATATATATTAATTTTTTATTTGACTAATTGGCTTAAGCAAAGGGAAAGTCCATCGCAAACCACACGTCACACCAGCCGATTTGACTAATTTTCGTTTCGTGCCGCCGCGAGTTCACGACCACGACCCTAGCTACTGAGCTACGTACCGACGGGCGGGACTGTGGCTTGCGGGAGACCGGAGAGAAAGAGGAGACGTCGCCGCCAATCTGATCAGTCAAGGCCTTGGCCGAACGGTGTCGCGGTGCGACGACGGACAACAAACGCTAAGACGTGAACGTGATCAGACAATCACAAATTCGTAGTAAGCAACACACCAACACTCATGTTTGATTTGTATTTTCAAAAAAAATCAGATTTATTTTGTGTATATGCTATGCTTATACACTTATAGGTTATAAATTTCTAATTCATTATTTGAATAAATTTCTAATTCTTAAATCTTGATACTGTTCTTGGAGGTTTTGCATCAAGCAATGCCCGAAGACAGTTTTTACAAAGCAATGAAGCATTATATTTTTATTTGAAGTAATTATAATGGTTACTTTTCGTAGTTTTTTTGTTACACTATTGTTATGTCTTATGAGCTATATAGATATTACAAAGTAATTTAGTTTAAAGGGCCCTTATTTTCTTGCTTGCCCAAGGGCCCTTGAAATTATAGAGCCGGCCCTGACCACAGCTGGTCCTCAGGTCTCCCGGTCCATCAGTCCAAGTCTCACGTCAGCCCTTCACCGCTCCCGGTCCGTCGGCTCGGCACGTCTCTACTTGACCTTCACATCACCTTCGACCACTGTCTCCAAACTCCACACCTGCACATCAACACAGTCAAGAGACATGTTGCCCGTTGACCGATCACACTCATCACTCAGAAAGGGAACCACGAGGCCACATGTCAACCTTGTGTTCGCAGACAGCGCATCGACCGCTTGGTTTTTTAGCTCGGACCATGTGATAGTACTCGATGCCATAAAATTTGTTCACAATCGGCCTTATCTCCATGCATTAGGCGTCCATCTTCTCACTAGTGCAGTGAAACATTGGATGATAACCAAAGCAGAGTCTCTGTAGACCTCGAGACGCTTGATGTCGAGCTCTGTTATTTGTGAAGTGTTGCCTCGTACTCCGCGGTGTTATTTGAGGCCAGGAAGTGGAGCCGGAGAACGTAACATAGACTGTCCCCGGATGGCAAGATAAAATAAATGATGACCCCCGCCCCGTTGAGGTTAAAGGACCCGTCAAAGTACATGACCCAATGCGATCAGGATGCTCTACTGGGACTGTTGTTTGCATGTCTGTCCATTCGGCAATAAAATCAACCAGCGCATGCGACTTAGGGCTTCTTTGGTTAGAGTCCCCTAGAGTTTAGCCACTAAAATTAGTCCCTATGGTACCAAACATCCTCTAAAGTTTAGGGGCCACTAAAATTTAAGGGTCTTTATCACGAAGCGGTAGCTAAAAGTGACTAAACTTTAGTGGTCTTTAGTCACTATATAACCAAATGGTCACTAAACTCTAGGAAACACTAAACTTTAGTGGATACTAAACTTTAGGAAGCCTAACCACACAGGGCCTTAATTGTTGGTCGGGGCCTGTAGTCGATGGTGTACTTATCGATCTCTACCAACCACTACCAACCACATGATGATACAGTCGGTGGCCTCCTTATTATGCAGGATGTCCCCTAGAGGGTACTCGGAGACCACCGCGATGTTGTAAGTTTCAAAGTAGTGTCGGAGTTTGCGTGACGTGATCCACACAACGTACAATAGTTTTTTGACCTATGAGTAGCGTGTCTTGGAGTCATTGAGGACCTCGCTAATGAAGTAGACTGGGCGCTAGACTTTATATGTGTGGCCGGCTTTATCTCGTTCGACCACCACGAACGTGCTGACCGCCTGATTGGTGGCTGCGATGTAGAACAGTGTTTCGCCAGCCCTTGGGGCCATCATGATCGAATGTTTAGTTAAGAATTGCTTCAGCTCATTGAACACCTTGTCGGCCTTCTCTAACCAGACAAATTTTTGCCTCCTTTTAGGAGTTTGAAGGGGAGATCCTTTTCGCCTAGACGTGATATGAGATGGCTTAGGGCCGTCATGCAACCAGTTAGCTTTTGGATATCTTTGACGCGGGTCGACAACTTCATGCTTGTTATCGCCCCTACTTTTTCTAGGTTGCTTTAATGCCATGGCGACTGACATGTTTTCCGGTAGGATACCAGACAGGACGTCGAAGATACACTTAGTGAGGTTTAAATTCCATCGATATTTGTCGAGGGCCTTTAAGGTCTGCTCGAGGTCAGCGATGAGCGCGTCGGCGGTCCTAGACTTAACTATGACGTCATCGACATAGGCCTCGACGTTATCACTGATTTGTTCCTTAAGGCCTTACTAGATGGTCCTTTGATAAGTAGCGCTGACGTTTTTAAACCTGAAGAACATGGTCATGTAGAAGTAGGCACCAAAGGGCATGATGGATCTCGCGTATGGTCACCACATTGATCATGGACTCAACCTGTTCGGTGTTCGGAAGATCTATTAAATACCGATCGGTCAGGGGGCCATGTCCCGCGTGCCTGGTGAAGACATGATGAAGGGAATCCCGATAAGCAGATCCTGCACCCTGCAGCCCATACAAGTAGGGTTTAAGAGAGCTCAGAGGAGACCTACAACCATCAGTGCAGGAGTGGTGGTCAGAGCCGACTTCCGGCGCACAGTGCGCCCTTGCGGAGTTGCAGTGATGACCAAATCAGAATCCGACCACTTCTGGCGACATGCTGGAGTAGAGCGCTTGGGCTTCATAGCACAGTGGTCAGCAGAGGTCTCGCCTTCACGAGGAGCTCGGCCTAGAGCCAACTCCACGACAAACAAGGTTTTACCAAGTCGTGGGGTGACCCAATCGATGGAAGTGATCAAGTGATTGTTGTCGATCTGCTTCCCTATATAGCGCGGGAGCGGGCGGCGCGTGGTCGACGAAGTCGACCTCAGAAAAGACTCCGAGATTGGATATGCCAGAGCAGATGTTAGCCTAGTCGGCGCAGGGCAATCCTGCACCGTCTCCATAGTCGTGTTGTTGACGACGCGATGATCCAAGTCATGGACCCAATCGTCGTTGCCTGACCAGACGCAGGGAGGACCATGGAGTTTGGGAAGCAAACCATCGGGTCAGCCATGGATTCAACACTCACAACCCTACCTGGCGCACCATTGTCGACGATTCATGGTCTGCAATCTACCGAGGGGTATGCCCACGGTAGTAGATGAATCGGTGGAGGTGTGCATTGTAAGTGCAATCAAGCTCTAAGTGGGTTTTGGTAATGTTGACCACATAATTAAAGGACTAATGACTGTGACAAGTGCTTTTGACAGTGTAATATTTACCATGGGTGCAAAGGATCAAAGGAGGAGACCCCCAACCGTATGGATGGCTTGCAATGGCTCCAAGAGCTAGTTTAAATCATTTTCTATTTTGAATTTGAGTTATAGGACAAGCCGGACTATCAAGGGGATACTAATAGTGGACTGGGTGGAACCAAGTGCTCAAAACACCATACACATCTCATATTATCCCAGCCACAAATAGCCAGCCAAGCTGAACTCTGATCTGTTCTGGTACGCGCGGAACCTCCGCGTCTAACGCGGAGGCTCCAGGGTCTGTTTTGTTCAGACCATTTTGTGGGTGTCGGTGGGAGTATTTATACTCTCCCCTTCGCCCCCAACGGTCAACTCTGGACTCTCACTCATTTCCCACGAACAGAACACTTCTCTCTCTCCCAAGCTTAGTGCTCCACCTCCCTTCCTCAGATCTGTGTGATTCCTTGAGGAAATTGACTCTAGAGAGTGTGAGGTAGCTAAAGATCCTTCTCCTCGTTCTTGTGCACTTTGTGAACCTCTGGCTGCTTGGTGTGTTCGTTACTCTTGGAGCTTGGCTCCTAGGCGGCTAGAGGTCGTCCGGTAGCTCCCAACCTCGTTGTGGCTGAGCACCAGAACGTTTGTATTACCCTCTGTGACTTAGTGGAAACCTCTAATCTATTGCCTTGGTGATAGGTTGGAGAAGAGGAGCGAGTTGCAAGAGACTCCATAGCCTTTGTGGCTAACCTCAACAACGTGGATGTAGGTCAGCCTTTGTGGCGAACCGAACCACGGGATACATCCTCGTGCCTCTTGTGATTGTGTTTGTTGTTGCAGCTATTACTTGTGATTTGAATTGATTCCTAGGGTTTGCATTCGATCTATGAAGTTATCATCCTCTAGGTGCAACCGACTGTTTGGATAGCTCAACATACTCTCTGGGAAGGCTGGTATAACACTCGATCTGTTTTTCATTCATTATATCCCGCTGTGAATCGATTGTATACTCTGCTTCGCGAAAGTTCCATGTTTTGCTCTGGAACCTCCGTGCCTCGGAACCTCCACGCTCATGCTCGGAGGTTCCGCGTTCTGATAGTTTTTCTGTTAAGTTATTTAAATTTCAGAAAAAGGCCTATTCACCCCCCCCCCCTCTAGGCCACTTGCTAGATCCTTTCATGCATAAGACAAGCGAGATTGTGGCACATGCATAGAGATAACTATTTAGACAGGTTCAGGCCATCAAGTCAACATAATACCCTACGTCTTGTGTCTTTGGTAGATTATATTGTGATGTAGGTCTTGTTTTGAGGAGGTCCCTACACGTCTTATATAGCATGGGGTACGGTTTACACGCCAATCAAATCTATCATAGTCCAACCAACAACCAAGCCTCTTAGTCCCAAACAAGTTGGGGTAGGCTAGAGTTGAAACCCAACAAGAGACCCTAGTCACGGTTCAGGCACGTCAATGGCTGCTCGCCATGCATTTCTATCCAAACATAGATCTCTAGGTATATCCCAACTTTTTAGATCTCTCTTTATTGCCTCCCCCCACGTCAATTTCGGTCTACCTCTACCTCTCCTCACATGAAAATCTTGGGCTAAAACTCCACAATGCACTGGTGCCTCCGGAGGTCTCCTTTGGACATGACCAAACCACTTCAACCGATGTTGGGCCAACTTTTCTTCAATTGGTGCTACCCCTAGCCGGTCACGAATATCGTCATTTCAGACTCGGTCCATCCTTGTGTGGCCACAAATCCAGCGCAACATACGCATTTCTGCAACACTCATTTGTTGGACATGTCTTCTTTTAGTAGGCCAACATTCTGCTCCATACAACATAGCCGGTCCAATCGCCGTCCTATAAAACTTGCCTTTGAGCTTTTGTGGTACCCTCTTGTCACAGAGAATACCAGATGCTTGGCGCCACTTCATCCACCCTGCTTTGATCCTATGGCTAACATCTGCATCAATATCTCCATCCTTCTGTAACATCGATCCAAGATACCGGAAGACATCTTTCTTAGGCACCACTTGGTCTTCCAAGCTCACCTCTCCCTCTTCCTGTGCAGCATTGCCGAAATCACATCTCATGTACTCAGTCTTAGTCCTGCTTATTCTAAACCCTTTGGACTCAAGGGTCTGCCGCCACAACTCTAGTTTCTTATTTACTCCTGTCTGACTCTCATCAACTAACACTACATCGTCTGCAAAAAGCATACACCAAGGGATATCTCCTTGTATGTCCCTCGTAACCTCATCCATAACCAAGGCAAAGAGATATGGGCTCAAGGCTGACCCTTGATGAGTGTCACCATCATTTGTCCGCACACTGGTCTCGACGTTGTTGTACATGTCCTTGATGAGGGTAACATATTTTGTTGGGACTTTATGTTTGTCCAAAGCCCACCACATAACATTCCTTGGTATCTTGTCGTACGCCTTCTCCAAGTCAATGAAAACCATGTGTAGGTCCTTCTTTTGCTCCCTGAACCGCTCCATAACTTGTCTTATTAAGAAGATTGCTTCTATGGTTGACCTTCCAGGCATGAAACCAAATTGGTTCATGGATATCCGCGTCGACCCTCGCAATCTATGCTCAATAACTCTCTCCCACAACTTCATCGTGTGGCTCATCAACTTAATTCCCCGATAATTATTGCAGCTTTGGACGTCTCCCTTGTTCTTGTAGATTGGAACCAATATGCTTCTTCTCCACTCCTGAGGCATCTTGTTTGAATGATAGATATTGTTAAACAACTTGGTTAGCCATACTACAGCTATATCCCCGAGGCATCTCCACACCTTGATTGGAATACCATCAGGACCCATCGCTTTATCCACTTTCATCCTTTTCAAAGTTTCTCTAACCTCCTGCTCTTGGATCCTCCGCACATAGCGCCTATTGGTGTCATCAGATGAGTCATCCAACCGAACGGTGGAGTTCTCATTCTCCCCATTGAACAAATTATCAAAATATTCTTGCCACCTATGTCTAATCTCATCTTCCTTCACCAAGAGTTGCTCCCTCTTATCCTTAATGCACTTGACTTGGTTGAAGTCCCTTGTCTTCTTATCACGAGCCCTAGCCATCCTATAAATGTCCTTCTCTCCTTCCTTCGTATTCAAACGTTGGTAAAGATCCTCGTAAGCCCGCCCCTTCGCCTCCCCCACCGCTCGTTTTGCAACCTTCTTAGCCACCTTGTACTTTTCTATGTTGTCCGCGCACCGGTCTTGGTACAAGCACTTATAGCATTCCTTTTTTTCCTTAATAGCCTTTTCAACATCTTCATTCCACCACCAAGTGTCTTTTGGATCGCGACCACTTCCTTTAGACACTCCAAGCACCTCTGCGGCAACCTTCCGAACGCAAGTTGCCATCTTCTCCCACATGTTGTTTGCATCTCCTTCGTCTTTCCAAGGGCCCTCATCAATAACTCTTTCTTTGAAGCCCTTCAATGCTTCTCCCTTTAAATTCCACCACTTTGTCCTCGCACTCTTGGCTTGTTTGACCCTACGAGCATGCACCAGGAAGCAAAAATCGGCCACCAATAGCTTGTGTTGAGAAACCACACATTCTCCAGGTATCACCTTACAATCCTCGCAACTGTGTTTATCCCCCCTTCTTGTAAGGACAAAGTCGATCTGGCTAGAGGAACGACCACTACTAAAGGTCACTAAATGGGAAGGTCTCTTTCTAAAGAAAGTGTTGGCTATCATCAGATCGAAAGCTGTAGCAAAATCTAGGACATCCACTCCCTCCTGGTTCCTACTACCATAACCGAAACCACCATGAGCCGCCTCAAAACCTGCACTTGAAGACCCTACATGGCCATTTAGGTCCCCTCCTATGAAGAGCTTCTCACTGCTAGGTACAGCTCTAACCAAGCCATCCAAATCTTCCCAGAACTGCCTCTTAACACTCTCATCATGGCCTACTTGAGGGGCATAAGCACTAATTACGTTTAGAACCATATAACTAACGACAAGTTTAACTAAGATAATCCTATCTCCTTGTCTTCTCACCTCCACTACTCCATCCTTCAGGCTCTTGTCAATCAAAACTCCTACTCCATTAATATTTGAAGTTGTCCCTGTGTACCAGAGCTTAAAACCAGTATTTTCCACCTCCTTCGCCTTCTGACCCTTCCATTTAGTCTCTTGGACGCACAAGATATTTACACGCCTCCTAACCGCTGTATCAACTAACTCTCTTAACTTACCCGTGAGGGACCCTACGTTCCAACTGCCTAGACGAATCCTAGTTGGCTCGACTAGCTTCCTTACCCTTCTCACCCGCCGAGTCAGATGAGAAGACCCTTGCACATTTTTCACCACATCCGGGCGCCGATGTGGCACGCCACTAAGGATGCGACGACCCGATCCTTGCTCACTTGACACCATGCCCATATCACGACACGACGCGTCACGAGGGTGACGACCCGACCCTTGCTCATTTGACACCATACCCGGGTTCCAACATGGCGCGTCGCTAAGAGGGTTACGCCCCAACGGGATTCTTTTGGGTTTCATCTCCGTAAGGTTAGCTAGGTTTTTACGTTGGCTCGCCAAGCCTATCACAACCCTCCTCCTTAACCAGGGCTTGGGACCTGCTATGTTGAGCCACCACAGACACCCCAACATAGGCGGAGTTGATCAAATCTATCATAGTCGGTTACAAGATATTTGTTCCACGGTAAGCTATATCTATCATATCTACTAGGACCTTACTTCCTGCACAAGGAATCTCCTCGCAGTCTTGAGGCGCACGCCGACCTATAATCGGTTACATGATTATAAGCCATAACAAGCTTGTTTTGACCCAGGTAATTATTTCATTGAACTTTGATTAAAAAAGGCACAAAATGGGTGTGGTAAGGATATACATCCATGAAAATGTTTACATGGACAATGGTAGACCACAATGAAATTCCTTTAGTTACAAAGCGCCCAAAGGCCAAAGGGTACAAATTAAGGTTTCAGGTGACCAAAAGGAAACTGCAGAAAAAGATATTGATATCCCAATGCAAATGGCAAAATAAATTGATTCAACATCTGTTTTGGCATATTTGCAGCAGAACAGCCAAGACTCACCTTTTCTAACCATATGATATTGACCATTTGTTTGAGCTAACACTAGTTGTACTCCCATTGTTCCAAACTATGGTTTCACTTTGGTTTCATAAGTCAAACTTCTTTATGTTTGACTGAGTTTAAAGAAAAAATGTACTAACACCTACAACATCAAATTAGTTTCTTTAGATTCTTCATAAAATACATTTTGATAGAGCATTTACTTGAATGCATTCAAAACATTAGGTCAAAGCTAGAAAAGTTTGACTTAGGAAAAAACCAAAGTGAACTATAATTTGGAACTGAGTAACATGTTTGATGCTTCATTTTTCAAAAGTTTGTCATATTAAGAATAACTCAATGAGGATTATGATATGCTGGCAGTAAATGCATAAGAAATTAAGATCCAAAATTATCATTTGGGCCTTCGCAGTTCTGGTGGAAGCCACACACCAAGCATTAACAAATTTGGTTTAGCAAGGCCTTGCAGCTCCATAAATTCCTCCCTGCTGTATTTTATCCTTTCATCTGTTCAAATGAAAGGCAAACCGGTTATAAGTATATTGTAAAATGCAAAGCTCCGACCAGGACAGTATTTCTAATAGCAAGTGAAGGGACACGACAGAATATCTAGCATCCTCACCTACAAAGGAGATGTTGTGTAGCTTACTTGGGCCAGCAAAACTGTTTCCAACTTCTGCTTTCACATGTGGAGATCGTTTACGTCTAGGTTTATGAAGTTGGAAACCACCAACCAAATTTGCCTGAACTTCCTGCATGAGCTCATGCCTCAATTCAATCATTGGATGACGCTTACAGAATGTTAAAATAGCATCGCTTGTTAAGATCCAACAGCCACTTAAATCCAACACACAGAGTGTGGCAGGGGGTACAAATTGCAAAAGGCCCGAGCTCGACAATATATTCCCACAGAACCCAAGGTGTATCAAATTGGAGGCAGCAGAGAGCGCATGCAAGGCAGGATCAGACAAGAAATCACTTTTCAGGTACAAATATTTCAGTGCTGCAAAGGATGCCAAGGGAGGTATAACTTCAGCTGATAGCGGTGTATCCTCCAGATTTAGACTTTCCAGATATTTGAGATGCTCAAAGGCACACATAGACAACAACTTATCAGAATTTACTTCAGTGTGAGCAAAACCTGCCATAAGATGAAATTTATTTCTCTGTGGCAGAAAGTAAATTGATGTAATCAAGGAAACAAAATATTTAGTAAGCAAGAGCACAACCTTTGATACTTGTCTTGCTTAAATCTATCGTTCTCAACAATGGTATCATGCCAATATATGCTAGAGCAGAGTCATCAATTTTTGTATTAGCTAAAGACAGTGAGGTGAGGTTTGGAACTGTCCCTGCCAGAATACATAGTGCCTGGGTAGTTATTCCAGTATTCTTGAGGCTCAAATATTGCAAGTTTGCTCCAAGCTTCGCAATATGTTCAATGGCACCATCAGTTATTATGTTGTAGCTAAGGTCCAGATGCTCTAGATTTTTCATCTTTTCCAAGAAAGACAAGTTGCTTAACTTGCAGCTAGACAAGTCCAAATGTGTCAGTGAGCTTGCTTGGATGCTAGAAAATACTTTATCAATATTGCCAAATGTAGCTGCAGAGACAATAAAGTTTTCTAGAGGAACAGGAACTTCCGAATCCTCATCACAAATAGAATGGATTTCACAGTTGCTCATATTTAGACAGCGTATGGTTTGAGGAATTGATAAATGGTTGACACGTGTCAATGCAAGATTCAAGAATATCAGCCTTGCAAAGGATTTCAGAGCAGAAGCTCCCTCATTTGTAGTTTCACTACCCCATATATCAAGATGCTCAAGTCTTGTCAATACCTAGAATAATAATACAACTATAAGAAATCAATAGTCTGGTACATGCAACCAAAAAGAAATCAGCTGGCACATATTAGTAGATTGAATGTATGGTTGGCAATTCCGACATGGGCACCTGGATAGCAAAAGAAAATGGTGGCACACCATAAGACTTCATACCTGTAAAGACTGTAGGCTTTTGTCTGTCATGAGAATTCCACCCAGATCAAGCAAACTTAGATTTGTCAGTGAAGAAATAAGCATCACTCCATTGTCAGTCAATTTAGTCTCAGATAAGTGCAACTTCTCCAAGCTTTCAATGGTCACTATATGTTTGATGCCAGCATCAGAGATCTTTTTGCACCTTGACAAGTCCAGCTCCTTTAATGTGTTCATTCCTAAAGTAACAAGGAAATTATGTTGCAGATCATAGAACTCAAAAGCAGGGGAGAAGCAAGGCTATTTTGATGTTGTCACTTGACAGCAATGGATTTTAAAAATCCAAGGCTAAAGTGTTGATCTAAGAGAAACATGACCAACAATCGTTCTTCGAACACTAGTGACATGACATCAATGGTTCTCTATTCTGGATCGACCCATGCCCACAGTGTAATCATAGGATCAAAGAAGCTTCAGTATCTCACCAGAGAGTGACCAGACAGCGTCATTGTCGATGTTCTTGCAGCCCGCCAACTTCAGGACCCTCAGGTACCGGAAGGAGCCGAGGTACGCCAGCCACTCGGCATCCATAGACAAAAATCCGCTCAGGTCAACCTCCTCCACCGACCGGCCAAACACCCTACACACGATGGGATACATGATTCAGCCACAAACCAACATGAGGAACAATAGAAAACCCCTTAAGAAGGATACAGAACATTTTTTAACAGATATATGTTATTCGTATAAATGAGTAAGAAGGTTGTTCAACAGGGAATACTGCATTAGTACAGCACAATTTGCCATACAAGGTCATGGCCCCATCACACAAACGCTAATCCACAGTGCCTGCTATATCCATTGAGCTACATGGTGCTACAAGATGTAGTTCAGGTTGGGAGTTCAGGCGACAGAAGCTTAGTTGGTAGGGCTGGAGCCATAAACAACAATGGAGAGACGCACTCCCCTCAAATTGGGGGAGTGGAGAAGAAGCATCATTAAACTGCTGGTGGTTCTACCCTCTGTACATGCCGGAAGGGTTGGCGTTGTAGACAGTCCACGGGTGCTAAAGAACCTTGTGGAGGGGAAGCTGGTGCACTGAGATCTTTACGAGCATCTGAGAAATCAAGTCCTGGAAGGTGAAACGAAAGGTTTCTATAACTATCCTTCTTATGTTTCGGAGTGCTCCTTACCTTCAAAAGGTGGACCACATAAAGGAATTCATAAGTCAACACAGAATACCCAGGTTCCATATGTGCACATCCTTCTTATGTTGAAGGTGCGCACAGACCAGCCAAAGTCAGCAATCTTGAGTCCACCCTAGGCTCCAACCAGAGATTTTCTAGTTTAATGTCCCAATGGTCTAGCATGCCTCCGATGAAGGTAGATCAGAGCTCTAATGGTGCGATGTAAGTTGCTGAACGCCTCTCCCAGAAATGCTTGCATCTTGTCAACTCCTTGTATAGTTCACCCTTGGCAGCATATTCCAGGATTAGGGTCTGATCATAGAAGTATACAGGCGAAGAACATTAGAGCAGATGTTCGACCAGAGATTGTTTGAGCTTGCTCTTGAAAAGAACTTTCAAAGCCACAATCTGACTACTACTCTTTTCTCTAGCTAGATAAACATGGCTAAAATTGGCCCTGCCAAGAGTTCCCCCAACCTCAAAATCAGACAGTACCCACCGCTTCTTGTTCGCATGGGAAGCCTTGTCCTTGCTGCCGCGCGACTAAGTGGCGATCGCTACAAGCCATAAACTCCCTATCGAGGCGTCGAGCATCTTGAATTCTTGATTGGGCAGCGCGAGGACGAGTTTAAAAAGCGATGCAGTAGGCTTACTCTAGGAGGGAGGGGAAGAGGAGGCGATGCGCGGCGAGGCGGCGGAAGAGCGCGTCGGCGAGCGGGGCCGGTAGGTGTTCCAGGGAGCGGCGCTGCCGGCGCCAGGCCTCCACCGTGGCGGGGCTGCGCGCTGCCGCGTCGATGCAGCGGTCCACAAGCCGAACCCCACCGCCGGTGGCGGAGCCGGAGGCAGCGGCCGCCATGGGCGTGGTCGGAAGTTGGAACCGGAGATCGCGAACGGAGGACGGAGGGAGGAGGAAATGATGGGATGGGATGGGATGCGATGGGATGCGATCCAAAATCGCAGTCGTCGGCGACCGTCAGCAACTCAGCATGACGACAGGTGTGTTTGTTCGCTTCCTATCCCAACCTGGCTAGGATTGTAGCCTGGTTCCATTGGTCTGGTTCTAGCAAGCTGTAAGATAATAGCAGATGAACTGGAATATGAATATTGACTAGTAGAAGATCGACAGGACAGTAGCTAGCGCGGCGCGATGGCCGAATTGGGGAAAATTTAGTACTTAGGGTTTTCTGTTCGATACAGCATGATCTCTCCTCTCTCACCTCAGCTACCTATACATCCTCATTTGGACCACGATGGGCCGGGATACTTGGAACTGGGCCGTCGGACTCGAGCAGGCCTTTGTGCGGACGGCTCTGCTGAGGCGGACGCGTCCTCCTCTTCAGTGTCAGTGGCCAGGTTGCTGACATTCTCCCTGTCTTCGGAACCGCCATGTCCCCAGGCCGGAGCTCTAGGAAATTGCTGACGAAGCACTGATAACGGTTCCCAGGTGGCTAGCTCAATAGGCATATGCGACCACTGAATCAAACCTTGTTCCGAAGCGTGATCACCAGGAGACCAGCGCCTTTGCAGCACCTTGACAGTGCGGATACATGGGTGTATGCCGAGTCTCTCAGTGATGAATGATTGTCAACTGGGATGATGCGCATGTTCTTTGTCTTGTGTTGTGCAGGTGTCGAGCACGGAAACAGTGATCAGAGGCAAGGTGAAGGTCAAGTAGAGACGTGCCGTGCCGAGGGACCGAGAGTGGCGAAGGGCGGACGTGAGGCTTGGACTGAGGGACCGGTGGCCCGAGGATCAGCTGTGGTGGCTGACAGCCTGGGACAGCGACGAGCAAAGACTTGCGGTCATGTGTTGCCTGAGTCGTGGACTTGGGGACACATGTCGGTGGACGGGGTGCACGGGCGGTGCATCCCCTCTACAGCGTCGGTTTAGTGGTAGAGCCAGAGAAAAACCATCGAGTGGACGGTTTCCAGGTTTGGGCCACAAACCTTGGCGCGGATGGTTTCCGAGTTTGGCCACAAAACTTGGGTCGAGGACGGTTTCCAGGTTTGGGCCTCAAAACCTGGGTGTTGCGGGTTTGCTGAGTTTGGGCCACAAAACTCAGGCTACGGAGGGCTGGTTTCCCGGTTTGGGCCTCAAAACCGAGGGCTGATCGTGAAGGCCTGGTTTCCCGGTTTCGGCCACAAAACTGGGGGCGGAGTCCGTAAAGAGGACAAGCAGAGCGGTGGCGGCACGTGGCGGCAATCGGTGAGGTTGCGTCGAGGCAACGCTACCAGTTGTGCGGGCGTGGCCGTCGGATCCACCTACCATCGAGTTGGTCCAGAATAACCTTAGGGTTTAGCTGGTTCGCTCTGTATGTAGTTAGGGGTAGAGTGGAAATTAGGAATAGTTAGAATTAGGATAAGTAGGGGGAGACACCCACCTCCCCATCTATCTCAGTCATTTGCTATTTTGCCTTCTAGGTTTTCCTGCTCTCCCTCTCCTCTGCTGTAGCGAACTGAGATCCACAGAGAAGAGAACCATACCTCTATGTCCGTAAGATTTTGAGGAAGTGAGACCGTAATCTCACTGTTGTAGCGTGTGGTAGACACACGGTTGCAAATTCGTGGTTGTGATTCGCGTTTTGTTCGTGTTTTTCGCGGGTTGCTTTTCTCCACGTTTTTCTCGTTGATCGATCTCTCTACTTGGTGCATTGTTTGCAAATCCGTTTGAACCAAGTTGTTCTAGATCGTGAGACACTTCTTTCCACCGAAGGAATTCACCTCTAACCTCACGAGCTAGTAGATCGGTTGATTTTTGTTTCGGGTCAAGTTTTTCTTCCTTCTTCTGAATTTCTTCGATTTATCGATTTGGAGATAGGTTCGAGCCATGATCTCCTAGAGATAGCTCACTATCCTCCTTGTGACTCCTCTCACCAAGTTAGATCTCTAGTGGATTCGTTTTGGGTGAGATCGAGTCGAATCGGTGAACGAACAGTCGGCAGTCGGGGTGACCAGACGCTAGCGTCGTGTGGATCAGACGCTAGGGCAGAGAGTCCGGTCGTTGAAGGCCATGCGAGGTTTTTCTGTGTCTTGACCGGACGCTCGGGTTTGTGTGTGACCGGACGCACAGGTGACATTGTTCCTTGTTTGTCTGTGCTGACCGGACGCACGTCTCACTGTGAGTCCGGTCGTTTACAGAGAGGTCCAATTTCGGGTTTGGCTTGACCGGACGCGTCCGGTGCTCACTGACCGGACGCTGGCCAGAGTCCGGTCAATTGCAGTTTGCACGTTTTCGTCCGCAGTTTGCTCGTCCGACTTTCGATTTGAGATCCGCTTGTTGCGTTGGATTCCTGACCTCGTGTTCTTCAGAAATTGAGCTTCTCGCTTTATAAAATAGCCTGAATCCCCCTCGCGTTGCTCGGGGGAGCTTGAGGTTACCCAAAGTTCATCTTGTCACTAGTTGACCTGCGTGAACTTGGGCGAGGGAATCTTTGTGGTGTCCCGCTGTGTTCCTAGGGAAAATCCACCCACTCTCGTGGGTCGTGGACATCACGCGCATCGGTTTTGCTCTTGGGGTTGATTTTCGGGACAGTGGCTTAAAGTTTCCGAAAGGAAAATTTGAAGCTCCCATTCACCCCCCCCCCCCCCCTCTGGTCGCTTTCTGGTAGCACTTTCGGTCCTTCAATTGGTATCAGAGCAGGTTAAGGATCTTCCACCTTAGCCGGTTCCAGATCCACAGAAGGCGACATGGATCGCGGCGTGGGCAAACCGCCGTTCTTTGATGGGACGAACTATGCGTATTGGAAGATACGCATGTCGGCCTATCTTCAGAGCATGGGCTCTTCTGTTTGGGATATTTGCAACTCTGCTGATTACGTGGTCTTGGCTGCTCGTGTCTCTCAGCTTCAGATCGATGAGCACGATGCCAATAGTCAAGCCTGTAGTGTTCTTTTCTCATGCTTGAGCATGAGTGAGTTTGATCGCGTTTCTCACCTCGCTACGGCTCGGGAGATTTGGGCTACCCTCATACGTTTCCATGAGGGAACCTCTCAAGTCAAAACCTGTCTCTACGAGTCGTTCAAGCGAGAGTATGAGAACTTTCGACATATGCCTGGCGAGAGCATAGAAAGTTTATTCGCTCGCTTTCAGGTGATTGTCAACAGGATGAGGGCTAACAAGGAGCTGTTGCCTTTCGACGATCATGAGAGGGCTTTGAAGCTTTTACATACCCTTGATCGGTCGGTGTGGGATTCCAAAGTTCAGGCGATCATCGAATCACCTAACTATGAGACCCTCACATGCGACGAGCTCTTTAGTAAGCTCAAATCCAGTGAGATTGATGCCATGGCGAGGGCTTCTTATGAAAATCCTTCTGGCCCGTCGATGGCTTTGCTTTCTGGCTCTTATGCTAATCCCTCTGGAGGTTTTGCACTCTCTTATCTCTTTTCTATCACAGAGGAGCAGCTAGAGTCTTTGGGGAATGACGAGTTGGCTATGCTCGCCAACCGGTTCTCGCGGTTCCACAACAACCGCATGAACCATCGCCGCGGAGGAGGATGCTCAGGATGTTTTGAGTGCGGCGATCCCAATCACTTCATCGCCAATTGCCCGAAGAAGAACAAGCAGACTTTCGGCAAGGAGGATCATGGGCACAAGTACGACTCCGGCAAGCGCAAGGAGAAGTACGTCCCCGCGAAGCACAAGCGGAAGGGCGGCTTCAACAAGGAGTACATCAAGACGAAGTACTTGGAGAAGGCCCAGGCTGAGCAGCGTGCATTCTTTGCCACGCTCAGCGACGTTGACGACTCGGATGATGACTCCGCTTCCTCAAGCGATGACGAGTCCGAGAAGAAGAAGAGGATCGAGGGCAAGCTCAACGGCCTCTGCTTCTTCGCCGACAACGACGACTTCTGCACCATGGCCCTCAGCAAGGAGGTCGACGGCGAGCTGGAAGACACTCCTCGGAACGACGACGACGACACCTCCCAGGTATCTCAGACCCTCAACGAGCTTTCTGCTGAGGTCGAGAAGCTTACTGCCGCGCTCCTTAGTCAGGATAAGCTGCTTAGGCGTGCTGCTAGAGAGCGCAAGGAGTTTAGGCAGAAGTGGGAGGATACGGTGAAGGAACTTGAATATGTCAAGTCCACCGTAGTTGTTACCGATGAGGAGGAGTGTGAGATGTGCACCACACACATGACTGACCTTCTCACTTTGAGAGGTAAGTATGTTGCGTTGGTAGGAGAGGTGGATGAGCTGAAGGCTAGATCCTCGCTGTTGGGTGCGTGCAAGTCCTGTGCGAGCTTGCAATCTGAGTTGGCAGAGAAGAATGCCAAGATTGTGTCTCTTGAAGAGGCCAACTCAGGTAGCACATGTGTGGCTAGGTGTGTTCTTTGTGAGGGTTTGGAGATGGAGATCGCTAATGTGAAGCATGACAAGATGCAAACCGAGGAGGAAAACACATACCTTCGGACCATCTTGTCATGGGTGTCTAGTGGTGAGCCACAGCTCGGGATGATGATCTCCCAATTCAAACGAGCTGCTGGAGGTCCAGGTGTAGGTTTTGCTCGGGGTGTTGATGTTTCATCTTTCGGTAAGATTAGAGAGTCGAGTGGTCTTAACCCATGTGAGAAGCCCAACTCCACCACTACTCCCAAGCTTACCAAGATTCCACCCAAAGAGCCTCTCAAGCCTAACACCAAGGATGGGGTCTTTGTTGAGCCTCCGAGAGCTCCACCCAAGAAACAATCATGGGCTCCCAAACCAAACCACCTCAAGAACAAGCTGGACACCATGCCACCCATCCAGGAGGAGCTTATGCCACAGAAGGGCAAAGTGATCCACACCCACTACCGTGAGTACCAACAACCCCCTTTGAGAGCGGTGAGGTACCATTGTGAGCACTGTGGGAGAGATGGACACTTGAGTGAGTTTTGCTTTCGGCGCAAGAGAGAGGCGCGCCGTGCAAAGGAGATGAACAATCCGGACATGTACCATCCTTTCCACGATGTACATGCGCCGAATGTTCATAGGCGTGCTGCTAGGTCCAGAGGTCCAGAACCTCAAGTTTCCAGGCCTAGGCAGCGGAGAGGACGTGCCCGGTGGGAGCCTGCAGTTGTAGGCTATGGACCCCGTGGCGGTGGCTTTGTAGTTGAGCGTTTTCCACCACCGCGTTTTGAGTATCGCGATGGACACTCCTCCCTTAGCGGACCACGTTTTCCTGTGCGTGGTGATCGCTTTCCCCGTAGGGGTGCTAGGAATGGTTTTTCTGCTAACCGTTCTTTTGAGCAGTCGGCCCAACACTGGTATTCCGCTTATTTCACTAACCCCAGTGTTGGACCGTATGCTCACCCTATGTCTTTTTATTGATGTAGGTAAAACGATTGGAGAACGTTTGGTTGGTGGATTCCGGGTGTTCGAGGCACATGACCGAAAACGCCAAGTGGTTCTCCAGTCTTAGTCCAGTCGTCGGAAAGGAGTTTATCACCTTCGGCGACAATAGCAAAGGTAAAGTGTTGTCTCGTGGGTCGGTGCGAGTTAATGAGCACTTTGTGTTGCGCGGTGTTGCTCTTGTTTCTAACTTGCATTTTAACCTTCTTTCTGTTTCGCAACTCTTTGACGACGACTACGAGATTCGTTTTAAACCGAATCTCAGTCGTATTTTGGATCCTCAGGGCAATCTTGTTTGCGTGATTTCGCCCTTTGGGAAAGTCTTTCGTGCGGATTTCTCGGAGTCGTTTGGAGTTTCTCGTTGTCATTTGGCTGGACCTTCCTCCTCTGATCTTTGGAAGTGGCATAGGAGACTAGGACATTTGAGTTTTGACTTGTCTGCAAGACTTAGCTCACTTGGCCTAATCCGAGGATTGCCCAAGTTGTCGATGGAGAAGGATCTTGTTTGCCATTCTTGTAGACATGGGAAGATGGTTGCCGCTGCCCACCATCCAGTGACTCAGGTCATGACCAAGCGCCCTGGAGAGCTTTTACACATGGACCTTGTTGGTCCGGCTCGGGTGAGCTCGGTTGGGGGGAAGTGGTATGTGCTTGTTGTTGTTGATGATTTTTCGAGATATTCGTGGGTCTTCTTTTTAGCTGAGAAGACCGAGACTTTCTCCTTTGCTCGCAATCTGATTTTACGTCTTCAGAACGAGTTCCCTTTGAACTCGATGCGAGCTATTAGGAGTGATAATGGTTCCGAATTCAAGAATTCAGATTTTGAGAAGTTTTGTAACTCTTTGGGTTTAGAGCATCAGTTTTCTTCCCCCTACACACCGCCCCAAAATGGTGTTGTAGAGAGGAAGAATCGGACCCTTGTAGAGATGGCCAGGACGATGCTCGATGAGCATAGGACTCCTAGGCGATATTGGGCTGAAGCTATGAGCACTGCCTGCTATATTTAAAATCGCATTTTTCTTCGAGCCTTCTTGAAAAAGACTTCTTATGAGTTGCGTTTTGGAAAACTGCCCAAGGTGAGTTATTTTCGGGTCTTTGGTTGCCATTGTTTTATACTCAAAAAGGGCAACCTGGACAAATTTGAGTCTCGCTCTTCTGACGGTGTGTTTTTGGGTTATGGCACTCATACTCGTGCATATCGTGTACTTAACCTTGACACTAACCGAGTCATGGAGACATCAGATGTCACCTTCGATGAGACCATGGTTTGTCCTTCTTCTCGTTTTGAGCGTGCAGGTGATCATGAGGTTGGTGAGCCTCTTTTTGATGACGAGGACGAGGGTGCTGAAGGTATGGATGATCCAGCACCCCCTCCACCTGCTGTGCCGCAAAGAGCGGCTTCTACGACGACTCACGGCCCCGACACATCTTCTTCCTAGGGGCCATGGGATCCGTCACCTCAGGCGGTACCCTTTGTACCCGAGGAGGCACCAGCTGCTGTTGAGGGGGAGGCCACTTCGGCAAGGGAGGCGCCACGACACATCCAGCGCCAACACCCCCCTCAGCAGATGATCGGCAACATTGACGAACGGGTCACTCGGTCCAGGTCTCAAATCTCTCACTTTGCTCATTCTGCTTTTGTTGCTGATTTTGAGCCTCGAGATGTTGGACACGCTTTGACGGATCCGGATTAGGTCAATGCCATGCATGAGGAGTTAGAGAACTTTGAGCGAAATCGGGTTTGGGTTTTAGTTCCACCTCCTCCAGACTGTAAGCCTATTGGGACAAAATGGGTTTTCAAAAACAAGCAAGGAGAGGATGGCCACGTTGTTAGAAACAAGGCCAGGCTTGTAGCGAAAGGCTATAGTCAGAAGGAGGGGATAGACTATGAGGAGACTTTTGCTCCCGTAGCTCGTTTGGAGGCTACTAGGATACTCTTGGCTTTTGCTACATCCAAAGGTTTCAAACTTTTCAAATGGATGTCAAGAGTGCCTTCTTAAACGGCTACATAGAAGAAGAGGTTTATGTTGAACAACCCCCCGGTTTTGAAAATCCCAAGTTTCCAAACCATGTTTTCAAACTCCACAAAGCTTTATATGGTTTGAAACAAGCCCCTAGAACCTGGTATGATAGGTTGAAAACCTTTTTGCTTGCTAAGGGTTTTAAAATGGGATGTGTGGATAAAACGCTCTTTCTCCTCAAACAAGGCAAAGACACTCTCTTGGTCCCGATTTACGTGGATGATATCATTTTCGGTGGTTCTTCTCACGCTTTGGTTGCCAAGTTTGCAGATACTATGAGCAGGGAGTTCGAGATGAGTATGATGGGCGAGCTGACTTTCTTTCTCGGATTGCAAATTAAGCAATCCCAAGAAGGGACGTTTGTGCACCAGGGCAAGTATACCAAGGACTTGCTGAAGAGGTTCGATATGGGTGAGGCCAAGCCTCTTCCAACACCCATGTCGACCACGATGGCCCTGGATGCGAACAATGGTGGAGAAGCTGTGAGCCAGAAGGAGTACCGAAGCATGATCGGGTCGCTGCTATACCTGACGGCGACACGCCCGGACATCCAGTTCGTGGTGTGTCTATGTGCGCGCTTTCAGGCGTCGCCACGCACTTCTCACCGTCAGGCGGTCAAGCGCATTTTCAGGTACCTTCGTTTGACACCTGAGTTCGGGATTTGGTATTCAGCTTCCTCCACCCTCTCCCTTTGCGGTTATTCCGATGCCGATTTTGTTGGTTGTCGCATTGAGCGCAAGTCCACTTCTAGGACTTGCCAATTTATTGGTTCTTCTCTTGTATCATGGTCTTCTCGCAAGCAGTCTAGTGTCGCCCAGTCTACCACGGAGGCTGAGTATGTTGCTGCGGCTAGCTGCTGTTCCCAGTTGCTTTGGATGATGGCCACTTTGCGTGATTTTGGTCTGAGCTTTTCTTGTGTTCCTTTGCTTTGTGATAGCACGAGTGCGATTAGCGTTGCTAAGAACCCCGTGCTTCACTCGAAGACCAAACACATTGATGTGCGCTTTCACTTTTTGCGAGACCACTATAAGAAGGGTGATATCGACCTTCGCCATGTCGATACTCATCATCAGTTGGCTAATATTTTCACCAAGCCTTTGGACAAATCAACCTTTAATCGGTTGAGGGGTGAGTTTGGTGTGTGTTTCCCCTTTTAGATGGGGGAAACATTTTGGTTCATTGTATCATAAACTGACTTTTCGTTTATCTTTGTTCCTTCAATTGGTATCTTCTTGCATCTTTTCTGCATTTCATTTTACATACGCTTTTACATTCTGAGCTTCATGGATATAATCGTTAGAGTGTAATTATGCTCTGTGTAGTGTATGCTCCGATGCTTTATGTTGATGCTTGTAGCTTATGCTCCTTCTGATCACTAATACATGTTATGAGCTGAGCTAATTTTGTATGGTGAACCTGCTTAATGAACTAAAACTTGAAAATGTTCACCATCGAGATGTGCAACTAGCCTGTGTAGAATATGTTGAAATCACACTCGTGCCTTTCATATATGCTAGGTTGCTATGTCTCTAGTTCTGAGTCTATCACTTGCTTGGTCTGTTCATATACTGTCTCTAATTTGAACCAAGTTAATTGAATCAGAAAGATCGAGATGGGATTGCTTGTCAACACATCACAGTTTCGAGACTGTTTCTCATTGCACTTTGAGTTAAACTTGAGCTGTGAAGTGTATGACCGAAACTGTTACTTTAAGCTTCTGATTGCTTCTGCATAGGCTTCGCACAGTTGAAAAGTTAGGCAATGACAAGCTTTCAACCTCTCGCAATCACATGCTGAAATTTGAACTTGTGTAATCTTAACCGCTGCAACTCCGATAAAATTTGGATACACAAGTCTATGTTTCATTCAATAGCATGATGGTTGAACTTTTCTAGGGGTAGTTCACCTTGTATACATGGGTAGCACTTGTCTGATTTCCTGTCTATACACGTGTAGTGCTATTTTGATGGTGAATACCTTTTTGGCTAAAATCTGCTCACTTTGCTCATATGTTCATATTTCATATTTGGTGATTAGTTTGAGCCTTCGCTAGCTTGTATGCTTTCCAGTGAGTCATTGGAGCTATACTGTTTAGAGCATCTTTGCATTCTCTTGACTATATTCCTAAAGCTGCTAACTTGCATCGTGACTCATATGCATTTTGGAAGGGGGAGAACTTCTCTTCTTGGCACTTTTTGATGGTGCATTTTCTAAAGGGGAGAACATTGCTTTCGGTTCCTTTTACTTGATGGTGCATTTTCAACTAAGGGGGAGAATTGACAAATCATGCCTCCCATGTTTCACTAAGGGGAGAGGAATCGGTTGTGTGCACCATGCAAGGGGGAGTTTTGCTCGTGCTGAATTTTTGAAATTTCCAATTGGTTCGGAGCGCTTTGCTAGTTGCGTTGAGCCTTTGCCTCCTTCTTGAGGGACTAGCAGTCGCATCTTTGTTTCAGTTGAGTTCAGTTGATATCGAGCTTTTCAGTCGATGTCGAGCTTTCTTGCTAGTTGTGTTGAGTCTCTGTGCCTCTATCTTGAGGGACTAGCATTTTGATTCGATTTTTCATTTGGTATTTGCTAGTGGTGTTGAGCCTGTACTACCTCTTCTTGAGGGCTAGCTTTGCTTTGCTTGGTTGCGTCGAGCCGTTGCCCATGTCTTTGGGAACCAAGTTGTTTTGCTCTTTCCACTTGACCTTCTTCGGCTTTCCTATGCTTTTGGGTCATTTGGTCGAGTTCTCTCTTCTCCTTCTTCCTCCTTCTATTTCAATTATGATTTGTGTTGGTAGTTGACAATGCACTCATCAAGGGGGAGATTGCGGATACATGGGTATATGCCGAGTCTCTGAGTGATGAGTGATTGTCAACTGGGATGATGCATATGTTCTTTGGCTTGTGTTGTGCAGGTGTCGAGCACGGATACAGTGATCAGAGGCAAGGTGAAGGTCAAGTAGAGACGTGCCGTGCCGAGGGACCGAGAGTGGCGAAGGGCGGACGTGAGGCTTGGACTGAGGGACCGGTGGCCCGAGGATCAGCTGTGGTGGCTGACAGCCTGGGACAACGACGAGCAAAGACTTGCGGTCATGTGTTGCCTGAGTCGTGGACTTGGGGACACGTGTCGGTGGACGGGGTGCACGGGCGGTGCATCCCCTCTACAGCATCGGTTTGGTGGTAGAGCCAGAGAAAAACCATCGAGTGGACGGTTTCCAGGTTTAGGCCTCAAAACCTAGGCGCGGATGGTTTCCGAGTTTGGCCACAAAACTCGGGCCGAGGACGGTTTCTAGGTTTGGGCCTCAAAACCTGGGTGCTGCGGGATTGCTGAGTTTGGGCCACAAAACTCAGGCTACGGAGGGCTGGTTTCTCGGTTTGGGCCTCAAAACCGGGGGCTGATCGTGAAGGCCTGGTTTCCCGGTTTCGGCCACAAAACCGGAGGCGGAGTCCGTAAAGAGGACAAGCAGAGCGGTGGCGGCACGTGGTGGCAATCGGTGAGGTTGCGTCAAGGCAACGCTACCAGTTGTGCGGGCGTGGCCGTCGGATCCACCTACCATCGAGTTGGTCCAGAATAACCTTAGGGTTTAGCTGGTTCACTCTGTAAGTAGTTAGGGGTAGAGTGGGAATTAGGAATGGTTAGAATTAGGATAAGTAGGGGGAGACACCCACCTCCCCATCTATCTCAGTCATTTGCTATTTTGCCTTCTAGGTTTTCCTGCTCTCCCTCTCCCCTGCTGTAGCGAACTGAGATGCACAGAGAAGAGAACCATACCTCTGTGTCCGTGAGATTTTGAGGAAGTGAGACCGTAATCTCACTGTTGTAGCGTGTGGTAGCCATACGGTTGCAAATTCGTGGTTGTGATTCGCGTTTTGTTCGTGTTCTTCGCGGGTTGCTTTTCTCCATGTTTTTCCCGTTGATTGATCTCTCTACTTGGTGCGTTGTTTGCAAATCCGTTTGAACCAAGTTGTTCTAGATCGTGAGGCACTTCTTTCCACCGAAGGAATTCACCTCTAACCTCACGAGCTAGTAGATCGGTTGATTTTTGTTTCGGGTCAAGTTTTTCTTCCTTCTTCCGAATTTCTTCGATTCATCGATTTGGAGATAGGTTCGAGCCATGATCTCCTAGAGATAGCTCACTATCCTCCTTGTGACTCCTCTCATCAAGTTAGATCCCTAGTGGATTCGTTTTGGGTGAGATCGAGTCGAATCGGTGAACGAACAGTGGGCAGTCGGGGTGACCGGATGCTAGCGTCGTGCGGATCGGACGCTAGGGCAGAGAGTCCGGTCGTTGAAGGCCACACGAGGTTTTTCTGTGTCTTGACCGAACGCTCAGGTTTGCGTGTGACCGGACGCACAAGTGACATTGTTCCTTGTTTGTCTGTGCTGACCGGACGCACTGCACGTGACCGGACGCACGTCTCACTGTGAGTCCGGTCGTTTACAGAGAGGTCCAATTTCGGGTTTGGCTTGACCGGACGCGTCTGGTGCTCACTGACCGGACGCTGGCCAGAGTCCGGTCAATTGCAGTTTGCACGTTTTCGTCCGCAGTTTGCTCGTCCGACTTTCGATTTGAGATCCGCTTGTTGCGTTGGATTCCTGACCTCGTGTTCTTCAGAAATTGGGCTTCTCGCTTTATAAAATAGCCTGAATCCCCCTCGCATTGCTCGGGGGAGCTTGAGGTTACCCAAAGTTCATCTTGTCACTAGTTGACCTGCGTGAACTTGGACGAGGGAATCTTTGTGGTGTCCCGCTGTGTTCCTAGGGAACATCCACCCACTCTCGTGGGTCGTGGACATCACGCGCATCGGTTTTGCTCTTGGGGTTGATTTTCGGGACAGTGGCTTAAAGTTTCCGAAACGAAAATTTGAAGCTCCCATTCACCCCCCCTCTGGTCGCTTTCTGGTAGCACTTTCGGTCCTTCAGACAGGGACCTGGAATCCTTGCAACTCAGAAGAAAAAACGGGGGATACCTGTTGACAGCCCGGGGATGACTTCAATTGGGACACATGGAACACAGGATGTATAGCTGCACTTGGAGGAAGTTCCAGTTTGTAAGCCACTAGGCCCACCTGCTGCAGGACCGTGAAGGGTCCAAAGAACTTGAACGCCAACTTGTTGTTTGCTCGGCGAGCAAGAGAAGATTGGACATAGGGTTGTAGCTTCAAGAACACCTTATCTCCGATAGTGAACGTGCATTCAGAGCGGCGCTTATCAGCCTGTCTTTTCATCCTGTCTTGAGCTCGACATAAATGTTGCTTAATCAATGTATGCATGAGCTCCTGATCTTCAAGCCACTTGTGCAGTTCAGGAACAGGAGCAGCTTCGTCAATGTCCATGCCAAGGTGGCGAGGCAGAAAGCCATACAATACCTCAAATGGAGAGCGTCCAAGAGAGGAATGAGAAGAAGTATTGTACCAGTACTCCGCCATAGGCAACCATTTGCTCCAACTAGAAGGGCAAGCATGCGCAAAGCATCGAAGGTATGTTTCCACACACTGATTGACGCGCTCTGTTTGGCCGTCAGTCTGCGGATGGTAAGCCGAGCCGAGCCTCAATTCAGAACCAGCCAATTTAAACAGTTGCTGCCAAAACTTGCTGGTGAATATGCAATCACGATCTGATACAATTGCTTTAGGCATACCATGCAGGCGGTAAATATTATCCATGAATAAGCGAACCACAGATGCAGCTATAAAAGGATGGCGCAGAGGCACAAAATGAGCAAATTTGGAGAATTTGTCGACAATTACCAAAATTGCATTGAAGCATCCAGACGGCGGGAGCCCTTCAATAAAATCCATATTGATAACTTGAAAGGAAGCGGCCGGAACAGGCAGCGGCTGCAACAGACCAGGATAGCGTGCACGGTCTGGTTTGGCTTGGATGCATACAGAGCAAGATTGCACGTAGCGCCAAATATCCGCTTTCATACCGGGCCAGAAGAAAAGTTGTTTGATCTTGGCGTAAGTGGCTGGAGCGCCTGAATGACCTCCGATTGGGCTAGAATGGAGAGCATGGAGCACTTGAGACTGAACTGCTTGGTTGGAACCCAGCCAAATACGACCCTTGTAGCGGAGCACACCCTGGACCAAGGAAAATGGGGGGCGAGCATCAGGCTGCACCGCTAGCTGAGACAGCAGAACAACAGCATCAGGATCTAAAGCATAACCGGCGGTCACGAGTTCCAGCCATGAGTGTTGAACCGCAGATACTGAGCAAAGGACTTCCAGGTGGCTGCGACGAGATAGAGCATCAGCAGCGCTGTTCTCTGAGCCCTTCTTGTAGATGATCTTATATTGCAAACCCAAGAGTCTGGAGAATACCCGTTGTTGCCAGGCTGTGTGTAGTCGCTGCTCATTCAAGTGCACAAGGCTGCGATGGTCTGTGTGTGTATAGAATTCAGCCTGAAGCAAATAGTGTCGCCATTGATCTACTACCATGAGAATTGCAAGATATTCCTTCTCATATACTGTTAACCCCTGATTGCAGGGGCTAAGGGCTTTGCTAAAAAATGCCAGAGGGTGACCATTTTGTTGAAGTACAGCGCCCACACCGGAGCCCGAAGCGTCGGTCTCAATATGAAAGGGTTGCGAGAAATCCGGAAGTGAAAGGACTGGAGCAGAGCAGAGCGCCTGCTTGAGCAGCTTGAAAGCTCAGTGATGTACTTCTGTCCAGACAAACAAGTGGTCCTTTTTTAACAATTCTGTCAATGGCTTAGCGAGGATGCCAAAGTGCTTGACAAACTTCCTGTAGTAACCAGCTAGTCCCAAGAATCCCCTTAATTCCTTTACGGACTGCGGAACTGGCCAGTCTAGAACAGCTTGAATTTTGGCCGGGTCAGTAGACAGCCCCTCACTGCTAATTACATGACCCAAATACTGAATGGATTGACGAGCGAAACTGCACTTCGACAATTTTAACTTCCACTGATCATTGCGAAGCCACTGAAACACCTGCTGAAGGTGAGCGAGATGATCCGCGAACGTCGGACTGTACACAAGGATATCATCAAAGAAGACGATGACAATCGTCGAAGTCCAGGAGCCAATGTCACATTCATGGCACCCTGGAATGTACCCGGAGCTCCAGTAAGGCCAAATGCCATGACACGGAATTCATATTGACCCAAGTGTGTTTGGAAAGCAGTCTTGTGCTCTTCGCCTGATTGCAACAGAATTTGATGGAAGCCAGCTCGTAAATCCAGTGTCGAGAACCATTTAGCCTGAGATAGTTCATCCATGAGTTGGTCAAAAACTGGCACCAGAAACTTGGATTTACTGGTCAAGGCATTGAGATGTCGAAAATCGACACAAAAGCGATAGGTGTTATCTTTTTTACGAACTAACAGCACTGGCGAAGAAAAAGGACTTGAGCTGTGCTGAATAAGGCCCTGCGACAACATCTCTTGGACCTGGCGTTCAATCTCATCCTTAAGTTTAGGGGGATAACGGTATGGCCTGATGAATACCGGCTGAGCTCCTGGAATTAAAGGAATTTTGTGATTGCATGCTCGAGACGGAGGCAATGCAGATGGCAAACTGAAAATGTCCTCAAAATCATCGAGTAGTGCTGTAATTTCAGGGGGAAGCGTTTCCTGAGCAACAGACGCACTGGTTCCAGGACTGACAGCTTCAATTTGCAACAGGATATGATGTGGAGAGTTGGAAGACAACCCTTGGAGCAACACATTCTTCCCGTCATATGGAATCACCAACCACTTTTGTTGCCAATGCACTTGCATAGGACTGAATGACTCAAGCCAATCCATGCCGATCACCACATCAAATGCGGCCAGCGGTAGCACACGAAAATCTGACTGAAAAGAACACTGATCCACAGACCAACGCACCTGTTGCAGCATCTGTGAACTGTGCAGCAGTCCCCCACCGGCCACCTGAACTGACACAGAAATTGGAACTGACTGAACATTAGGCAAGAGACTGACCAACTCGGAGTTAATGAATGAGGAGGAACTGCCTGAGTCCACAAGTATTCTGACTGGGGTGTCTCCAATAGAGCCTAGAAGCTGTACTGTTCGAGCAGCAGGGACACCAGAGGCTGCTGCTTTGGATATCGCTAGAAACAACTGTTCAGTAGGAACTGAATTAGAACTCTCAGGCTCTTGCTCTTCAAATTCAACAGAATCCACCGAGTCCCATAGAGCTTGGACGGCGTGGAGAACCTCCGGCGCACACCGATGGTCTTTGCTCCACTTGGCATTACATTTATAGCAGAGTCCAAGAGCTCGGCGGTAAGACTTGACTGCAGCAAGTTTAGCCTCCGAGGGGGACTGTGCCGCCTGAATATTGGAGATGGGTTTGTCCTGAGGCACACGAGAAGCCGGCAAAGCCTTGACCGCGGAAGACCAATCACCAGAACGGAATGCCCGAGTGGAACTGACAGGACCCACTTCCTCCTGTAACAAAGCAATAGTGCAAGCAGTATCCAAATCGGGCGGACGAAGCACTAGAACAACAGATTTGATATTGTGCTGAAGACCATCAATGAAACGCATGGTGAAATACATAGGATCGGTACTGGGAGAATAAGCCGACAGCTGGTCGACCAATTCGGTGAACTGAGTGATGTATTCGGCCACAGACGAGGTTTGCTTGACATGGAACAGTTGGCGGATCAACTGTTCTTTTTGATCGCGGTCGAAACGATCATGAAGGAGGCGGCAAAAACTCGGCCAGTCGGAGAAGTTAAGGTTGGGTTCAATAGACTAGAACCAGCGTGTTGCAGCCTTGTCTAGATGTTGCTTAGATACACGGATCCACACAGTCTCCGAGACACTATACATGTCAAAGTAGTCCTCACATAAGAAACGCCATAAGCGAGGGTTGTCCCCGTCGAAGCGAGGAAAAGACAGCTTGGGAAGGTGTCCTGTGGCGTGGGAAGCAGTGGGGTAAGCGGCAACGAAGGAATCAGGGGGCTGCTGGATAGGATGGCGAGGCGGCGGCTGAGGGAGTGGCGGGTGTGGAGGAGGGTGTTGGAAGGGTGGACGAGGAGGTGGATGGTAGTGGAGTGGTGAAGGCTTGTACGGGGAAAACTCAGGTGAAACAGAGAATACAGGCGAAGTGGAACACATACCCTTGGCCGGGACGTGCGTCCAGGTCGTGACGACCCCGGAGCCCACATCCCGTGGAGTCGATTCAACGCGGTGCCCACTGGGCGGAGTGCCGGTGAAGCCGGCAGACCATGGAGCTCTTGCCGGAGGTGGGGAAGCGAAGAGCCCAGCTTGGTGCGGCAATGAGTCGAACACTTGGTGGCCCTTCCTTTGGTAGAGCTTCTGTACCTCCGACTTGATGTCGGCCAAGGCGCCTTCGAGGCCAGGACGCCATGCGATGAGATCCTCGGTAGACTGCTCGAGCGCCGCCACCCGCGCGTCGCGCTCGTCCGCGATCTGAAGCACTCGGATGGCTTCAAGCTCGGAAATCCTCTGGGAATAGTCGGCATCGCAGTCAGCGTAGTTTGCCTCAAGGGAGGAGAGGCGCTGCTCGACGGAGGCGGCGGCAGGATCGACACGGAGGGACTCGAGGTCGGAGAGCCGTAGCGCCAGTGCTTCGGAGGCCGCGGATTGTGCAGACTCTAGCGCCTCGAAACGCGAATCGACTGCGGCCGAGCGCTCCGCGATCTGGCGGTCGAGACCCACGAATCGGCGATCGAGCTCGTCGAACCTAGAGTTCATGGTGTCGAGGACAAGCTTGAGGTTGGGGTCCATGGCTCCGCGAGAGCGCTGGAACCTGGTGTAGTGAGGGTGGGAAGGGGGAAAATCCAGGATCGGAAACGAAAAATCTGATACCAATTGTAAGATAATAGCAGATGAACTGGAATATTGACTAGTAGAAGATCGACAGGACAGTAGCTAGCGCGGCGCGATGGCCGAATTGGAGAAAATTTAGTACTTAGGGTTTTCTGTTCGATACAGCATGATCTCTCCTCTCTCAGCTCAGCTACCTATACATCGTCATTTGGACCACGATGGGCCGGCGTACTTGGAACTGGGCCGTCGGACTCGAGCAGGCCTTTGTGCAGACGGCTCTGCTGAGGCGGACGCGTCCTCCTCTTCAGTGTCAGTGGCCAGGTTGCTAACACAAGCCAATCTAGTTATTTGGTTATCTGTACTGTATTAGTCTGGCTAGTCTCACATTATGTTTTGTATTAGTCTGATTAGTCTCACATTATGTTTGGTTATCAGGTTTATTTTGATACATTCATCTCTTCTCTGAAAGATTACCCCTTTAAAGCATTTCATCGAACAACTCGTGGGTGCCAACTAATGAGCCTTCAGCGTGGGTCTAGGCGCGACAGATAAAGTCATGGTGCTGGGTGTCGTCTCCGTTCCTCCTCGGTGCTCATGCCCAGCTGCACCAGCTCCATAGTACAGTACCCGCCGACCCACGTCATCGTAGGGCCCCTGCTGTGGTGGTGCTCATCGCGACCGAAAAAGAGGGGAGAAGCAGCGAGCATCTCGACGAGCTGGCAAGCTTGGTTGCTCTGAATTCATGTGCTCGAGGCGGCAACCATGGTAAAGACGACGGAGATGTCCTGCACCCGTGGTCGCAAGGGAGCCTATACAAGTTGTCGTACAGAGATGTCCAACAAATAGTCATGCGAGAGCATGCTCTAGGTCAGCGCCAACCTCGGCAAGATCTCGTCCTTCTCGCTCTAGTCCTTCTCCTCCATGTTGTCCTACAAGAGCTTCTTCCACATCGAGACGCTCGACTCCAACTCCAACTTCAGGCCCGACATCGACCACGCGGCTCATGCAGCGGACAGCAACGAGTTCGTGGACTTCGACAACGAGCCCATGATATGGCCTCCGGCGATCCAGATGATGATGGCGCAGCAGGACAGGTAGAAACTCGTCGGCGCCGCGGCATATGACTCGAGGCTCTCGTACAAGCGCGCGGGGATGAGGTGAGCTCCGCGTCTGATGGTGCGGTGCGGTATGGAAGCAGCGGAAGGTGACGTGAATCCATTGATGGCTGGCCAGGCCGGGGAAAACAGTCACCCTCCATGTTTTTGTGGAGCCTGTCTAAAGGGGTACTGATGGTCAGTCCTGACCAGGTTCCAACCTACTTCTAGGCAACCAAACATATAAAAAATAGCCTCAGGAAGCTAGACTAGAGGTTAGCCACCCAACCAAACACACCCGATGTGGGACTTAGAGTTTGCGATGAGAGTAGTACACTTGTAACCAATTATTTCTTCGAATGGCTAGCATCTCTTTGATGCAAAGAATTTTTTGTTCTTTTATTAAAGAAAGTACGTTATTTCTTTAAAATATAAAGTATTTGAATATAAAGATCTTTGTAGTTTTGAAAATTATGGTATTTTTGAAATTATAGTGTTTTGAGTTCTAAACACTCCATTGGATCTATATTTTTTTTCTAAACCATGGTTTTTTTGTTGTTCTAGAACTAAAGTTTCTTGATAGGGACTTTTGAAGTTTATGTCCTAGTTTTGAAGAGAAATATGGTTTTGCCTTTGTTTTGAACTTTATGATTTACCCTATGCTTTTAAACGGAAGATTTTATCCTTATTCTATAGTAACGGTGCTAACTCTTCAACAAAAATATACACCCATATGATTTTACTCCTATTTTGTTAGAGATCTTTGTGATTTTATACTATTTCAAGATCAAATTTTGATAGATTTGGTATGGATGTTGGCAACAAAGTTTAAACGTAATTTTATACATTTATTTATTATCATAAATCTGTGCAAAATTTGATAGATCTCGTAAATTTTAATACCATTTATGTGGAAATCTATACAATTACCATTGTTTGGCCAACAAGGGGAAGGTAGGTGAAAGATTCGGAATTCTTCCACGTCCTCAAAAAACTATTAAAAAGCAAAGCTAGGATGGATTGATAAAAAAACTATTAAAATAGTAAAGCTAGGATGGATTGATAAAACAACTCCAACCGGTCCTATTTAATCCCCTATAGTAAAATATTAGTGTAGTATACCAAAAATATAACTCTAGCAGGACCCTGCTAAAGCCCTCAAATTTAAGTGGTCACCCAAATCCTCTGAGGGCCTCTATTCTTGGGGGCTTAACTTCGGACATGTGAAAAGTCGTTTTTGGTCGTTTTCCTCCCCGCACGCACACAAAACCCAAAGTGGCAGCCCCTGCCCACCCCTCCCTCTGGGCCCCTCTAGCAAATCACATAGCAGAAGCGATAGCACAGGGCCTGTGTGGCCTCTCTAGCGACCCTCCCCTCCATTTGACTCCCTCTGGAAGGGTCCACGGTGAACGCAATGGTGCAAGGTTGTGTGGCCCTATCGATGAAATATGGTGGACAGTCTACCGATGGGTATGCCCACAGTATTAGATGAATTGGTGGAGGTGCGCGTGAGGCAAGCGAGATAGTGACACAAGCGTAGGGACAACGATTTAGACAGGTTCAAGCCATCGAGTTAGCGTAATACCCTGCGTCATATGTCTTTGGTGGATTGTATTGAGATGTGGACCTTGCTTTGAGGGCGGTCCCTACCCGCCTTATAACTTGGCGGCTAGGGCTTACAAGCCGGTTTGATCCAATCCTATCCGATTACAAGAATATAAATGGTTGAGCCGCAGACGCTCCTTCACTCACAAGCCATCGTGCTTTCATTTACGAGCAACTCATCGCCTTTCTCCTCACCATCGGCGCACCGCGTTCTAGAGTTAGATCAGAGCTTGTTGCGCTGCTGCCACCCTTGCATTTGCCCTTCACCACCGAAGCAGTTGAGCAGATGGCATCGAAGAAGAAGTGCAGCAAGCCCTTCCATCGCGACGTGGAGTGGGTTCCGTCTACCCTTTCTCTGCAAGCTGGTTAATTACGCATCAGTCTATGCAATCTCAACCCCAACTCTATCTTCCATGTTTATTTCTTTGTCGACTTCTGTGAGGTCTGTCTTGGGATCCTGAAAGCCCTATTTTGCTTTTGGTTAATTGATGAAACCTATTTGGTCTAATCCTATTGCTAAGCATGTGTGTAGCTAATAAGAAAGGATTATAACCAAGCCAAGTGGTGAGGCTAGCAAGGTGGCAACCATGGTGGATGATGATGGCCATATGCAACTCAAAGTGATAAAGTGCTCTACCATTGGTGAAATGAAAAGTGATGGAACAAAGAGGCCCGAAGGCAAAGGTATAACCTATAGGGCTCTTTGTTTAAGTGATCAAGACACTTAGAGAATCTCCAATTGTTTGGAAAAACACTTTGCTATCCTTGGTTTTTGGCAAAAACTAACAAAAACCCATGTCCAATAGTTTGGTAACCCAGTTGCTAAATTTTTCCAACTTGTTATCGAAGGGAACCACGCGTGGGTATTTCTGCGCCGTGATCGACTTGCTATCGGCGATTTTTCCCTTCGCTAAGCCCTCTCCTGCGCTGATCAGGAAAGTTCGCTCGCCCCCCGCGCTTCCCTAAAGTCGTATCGGTCCGTATCACCCCACACGGCGATCAATCTCCTTGTAGAGCCGACCTTCGTCCTCTTTGGATCTCGTCACTAGGGCAGCGGTGGCTTCATCGCCCGGGTTCCCATCCTCTCTTTCTTCATCGCCCGAACCTCCATCGATCCTCTCCATCTTCATCTGGACAACACGGTTGGTATCTTGTGGTATGTTCCCTGATCTCTTGGCAATCGATCTCCATATTTGATATCCGTTCATTCAGATAGGTAGGGATTCAGATAGGTAGGTCGCTAGCCCATGATCTCTTGGCAATCGATCTCCATATTTCATTCATCTAGGGCTATATCAAATGAATCATCCTATGTGTTGTCACTTTATCATGTATGGTGTTGTTCTTGTTCTGTTGTTTCAATTTTTCAGAAACATAAAATTGTTTGCAATCATGATGGTCCATAGATATTATTGTTTCACCATCCTATTGTTCTCTGCATTTTTTGTGTACAGTTATGGAGATGCAAGGGTAAGGAAACTTCTTGATAGACATTCTGCTGCGTGGATACCTTAGTGCTGTTGATGTGTTGGACGACTTTGATTTTGGAGGGACTCAAGAAATTCAAACTCATGAGGAAGTGCCATGTACCCGCAGCACAAAGGGCCACAAAAAAAGAATTTTCATTATAAGGAAGATGAGATTGTATGCTCGGGATGGTTGAATGTTAGCAAAGATCCAATTAACGGTGCCAATCAATCCAAATCAACCTATCGGGGAAGAGTTCATGCCTTCTTCGTAGAACATAATGAGTTATCCACTGTGAGGACAGAGAGCTCGATTATGCATAGGTGTTTGGCAATTCAGTTGCAAGTCAACAAGTTTTGTTCATGCTATGAACAAATTCTACATAGGAATCAAAGTGGGACAAGTATTGAAGACAAGGTATGTTCAATTTTAATATTTACTACAACTTTGATTATTTGTAAATGACATGGTATTCTAATTTTCTATACAGGTTGTTGAAGCCAACAAATTGTATGTTGAATTGGACAAAGAGAAGAAAAGTTTTGGTTGAAGCCATATGTTGGATTGACCGCCAAATAATCTTGAAACATCCTCTCATGCCCTCCTTCTCTATCACAGTGAAGAAATCTACGACCTTTGACAGAGCCACCATGTTTCTTTTTAGCATTGACAAAGGTGTTCACAATTGCAGCAGTCGCTACTATCTCTACGTGATCATCATCATCCAACGATTCCTCATCCAACTGTCTTCGAAGAAGGGATCTCTTCCTAAGCATGATTCCTAACTCACGTATGAACAACAGTACATAAAACATGGATCAACATGTTGCAGATGGCAAGACAGATGGGAAGAACAGATATGTGGGCAGAAGTTCGATCAAGCTACACATGGGGAGAAGATTGATCACCTGATGGCCGGAGGAAGAAGGGCGCACGCCTTGTTCAGAGGTGATGGCCAGAGGAAGAAGGACCCACAGCGACGGCAGGAGAGAAGGGGGCAAAACACTGCGGTGGCTGTTGATGGTCCTTAAACACCTGTTTTACCATCAACATTTTACCCTAAAGTCCACCGAAAAGGCATCAAATGTAGTCAAATAGATTTCAAACTAACCAAATTCCACATGTCCATAGAATTTTATTTGAATGCAGGATTTCAACCAAATTTGGACATATGGACCCACCAGAGGCCAAGCCCACTCAGCAAGGCCCAAATGGGCCTAAGGGGGGTGGCGCCCGCCACCTCTAAGTGGCGCCCGCCACTTGGTGTAACATCCCGACCTAAGGCTTAATAGGAATAATAGGATACTCATACCAACAAGTTGCAACTTCTTTTTCGGAAGCCCATCTCCAAAGAACTCTAAAGTTAAGCGTGCTTGGCCTGGAGAAATTTAGGGATGGGTGACCGACCGGGAAGTTCTTCCTGGGTGCGCACGAGTGAGGACAAAGTGCGCAGAAAAGACTAGTGTTGGTCTGTGAGGGAAGTCTATATCCTAGAAAAAGCTGCCAGATGTAAGTGTTCCCGGCCTCGTGGAGGCGGGACGTTACAGAATGGTATGAGAGCCGACTCTCGCGGTTTCACGGGTGCGTGTGTCGCAGTTGCTCAGACATGGTGGTCATGGCTGGTGTGGACCCAGAGTGGTCACATAGCATGGCACATGTGCTGGCACTGGACACACGGACGTGGCCAAGAGAGGATGTTCCTGGCTTGGGATTGATCGACGAGGACGTCGATCTCTTAAGGGGGTGAGGATGTAACATCCCGGCCTAAGGCTTAATAAGAATAATAGGATACTCATACCAACAAGTTGCAACTTCTTTTTCGGAAGCCCATCTCCAAAGAACTCTAAAGTTAAGCGTGCTTGGCCTGGAGAAATTTAGGGATGGGTGACCGACCGGGAAGTTCTTCCCGGGTGCGCACGAGTGAGGACAAAGTGCGCAGAAAAGACTAGTGTTGGTCTGTGAGGGAAGTCTATATCCTAGAAAAAGCTGCCAGATATAAGTGTTCCCGGCCTCGTGGAGGCGGGACGTTACACTTGGGTTGTCCAAGTTCCACTCCCTGCCACGTCATCGATCCGTGTGACCTCCCCAAGGCCAAATCTTGGCCCTTGGTCACTAGGTCAGTGGCATCGGATGGCTCAGGAAGGAGTGGCGTGGATCAAGGCCGAATGGCGGTTGCTAGGACATGCAACCGACCTCCAAACCGCCTTGGACAACCACCTGGAGGCCGTAGGATCAAAGCCGGTGCATCCAACGGCCAGGGGACTGGCGGCCGCCAGTAGGGGGTGGCGCCCGCCACCTGACCTAACCCTAGCTCGGTTGGCTGCCCCCTATAAGTACCCCCCTCACTCCTCAAGACTATAAATACCCCCCTGGAGGCACCACTTCATTGGTACCACGACAACACAAGAGAAGCAAAGCAAGTAGAAGCAAGCAAGTGAGAGCTCAGAGAGCTTAGGCAAGTAGGTAGCTAGTAGAGCAAGGCATCTTTGCCCTCGTGGTAGCGCTGCTCAAGGCTTAGCTCAAGAGTAGAGGCGTGCGAGTGATCGGTTCTGGAGCTGGGAAGAGTCTTCCTTCATCTCCAGTTTAGGTTTTGCTCTTGTATCTCAAGCACTTTACTATATTCTAGTTCATCATTTCAAGTATTACTTTATTCTACTTATCAGTATTGAGTGGTATACTTGATTGATTGCTTGAGTGCCTAGCTATCCTACAGTTCAATTCACTTAGCCATAGTAGTTAATCTCTAGTGTGCTTAGTGATTGATCTTTGCCAATAGGTTGCTTAGTTAGTTTAGTGTTTATCTTATTAAGTCAAGTATTTGCTCTGACGTCCGCTAGGGTGTCTCTATTCAAAGCTAGGGTAGAGATAGTTAGAATATAATTAAGCGTGGTGCTTAGTTATAGACTTACCTTTAGATACGGCTGGACCCCCGGATAGCTGTGGTAGCAAGCAGGTGGTGACAGCCCTGTGCGCCTTGAATTCCACCACGTAGTTGGCCCAGTTTAACAGTAAGGCTCGTTGTGCTAGCGTTCAACCTAAGTAAGTGGTAAAGGCTAGTACGCCTCGATACTTGACAAGATAGGAATAAAACTTTACTTAACTTAGTTGCTTTATTGACTTTTGCCTGCCTTGCTTCGTAACTATCTTGCTTCGTAGTTATCTTGTTTTGCAGTTATCTAGGAATAATTATTAGTTAGTAGTTAGTTATCTTTAGTTACCCCTTTATCTACCTATCCATCCACCTTACCTTAGCCATCCATATCATCCTTACCTATCCACCCATACATTCTTTCTAGCCTTCCATCCTTTCTCTTCCCTTTCCCCTTTTCTTATTTCTTCGACTCTCATCCCCTCCTTGACTCGACTCATACACCATCCTTGCCTTCCCTTGGGATCAAATAAATCGACACCTGGTACTCCCAGGCGAAGTGCTCCTACGATAGTTCTGTGCGCTTACAGAATCTCCTCCTGGTAGATTGCATTCTCGCTAGCTAGCTCCTACTAGTGTCGGGACTGACAACCCCGCTTGACATTAGTAGATAGCTACTTTAGTTACCCTATCCTAGGTGTAACTAAGAACTACCAACAAGCATTTCTGGCGCCGTTGCCGGGGAAGGCAATCGGTGTGTCGGTTGAGTCCGTGTCGAATTTATCTTCGCTTAAGCTCCCGCTTAGCGAATCCCATCTTACCCCAATCTTTCTTTCCTTAGTTCTTCTTATCTTTTTCCTTCATCTTCTTCAACTTCTTTCTTTCTTATCTCGTTCTATCTTCACGATGGCCAATAAGACCATTCGTGAGTTTTCTGCTCCTTCTGCCGCTAATGTAGCGATAGGACCAGACGTGATCGATGCCAACCTCAATTTTGAGTTGAAACCGGCTCTGACCACGATGGTCCAAGCTAGCCCGATCTGTGGCAAGGCTCATGAGGATGCCAATGCTCACCTCCAACAATTCTTGGAGATTTGCGGCACCTTCACCATTAAGGGCATAACCCAAGAAGCCATCCGTCTTCGTCTCTTTCCTTTCTCTTTGCTAGGAAAAGCGAAGCAATGGTTCTATACCAGTCGCAACGCGGTAGACACATGGGACAAATGTTCCAATGCTTTTCTCGCTAAATTCTTTCCGATGGGCAAGACGAATGCTCTGCGCAACAAAATCTCCAGCTTTACGCAACAAGCCGAGGAATCTATTCCCGAGGCTTGGGAGAGGTTGCAAGAGTATGTCGCTGCTTGTCCGCACCATGATATGGAGGACTGGCTATTGATCCAGAACTTCTACCATGGCCTAACCCCTCTCTCTAGAAGCCATTTGGATGCCGCCGCTGGCGGTGCATTCTTTTCTTTGAATGTTGCAGATGCTAAGGCTCTCATAGAGAAGATGGTGTCGAACCAAGGATGGAATGACGAGAGACTGCAGCCCCGTAAGCGAGGTATACATTCCCTTAAGGAAGCTGACATGATCATGGCTAAGATGGACCTGCTGGCAAAGAAGCTGGACAGCTGTGAGAAGATGAACCAACAAGAGAGTGTCCAATCTCTAGAATCCTACATGACTTGTGAAGTCTGTGGAGAAACCGGACATTCTGGGAGACACTGCCCCGAGCTACATGAAGAATTGAACTTCATCAACAACAATAACGGTTTCCGTCAACAGAATCAAGGATGGAATCAGCCTGCAAACTCTCAAGGTAACAATTCATTCCCCCGCTCTAATTTTCATAATTCTGATGATTTCTCGTTCTTAAAGAATCTAGTCTACTCTCAATGTAGAACTACTGAATTTTTGAATAAAAAATTAATGTCGAATGATAAAACCCTTGAGAATATAAATGCTAAATTGGAAGATTTCTCATCTGCTCTGAAAAATCAATTAAGCTTTAATAAGATGTTAGAAACCCAATTAGCTCAACTTGCTACTATCATACCATCTTTTGAAACTGGCAAATTTCCTGCTAAACCTGACATGGAAACTGCAAATATGGTTGAAATAAAATATGTTAACTATTATGAAGATCAAACCATGACTGTTAAAAAGGGTGATCCTGGTAGTCCCATAATTAGATGCTCAATCTTTGGTGAAGTCTTTAAAAATGCCATGTGTGATTTAGGATCGAGTGTGAACATTATATCTAAAGATTTCTATGAAAACTCGTTCTTTCCACCCATGTCATCCACATCTGCCTATGTTGTGCTAGCTGATCAATCCACTTGCTATGTAGAAGGAATAGTTAATGACTTACCTGTTCATATTAGAGGTTCATATGTTCCTGCTGATTTTATAATACTAGATATGGGAAATAGGAAAGATGTGCCTCTAATCTTAGGTAGACCCTTCTTGAACACTATTGATGCCTGCATATATGTGGGAAGTGGTAAAATTCAAATGACATTAGGAGGGAGGAAGGAAATATTCTCTTTTTCCCGTGGTCCCGCATATGCCGCTAACATGCAGGAAGCAAAACCCGTTTGTACCAAGAAGAGGCGCCCAAGAACAGGGTGGAGTAGAAAGAGAGAACCACCTCCTCCTAAGTTGTGTGATTCACATAACAAGGGAGAGGTGCCAGAAGAAGAAGAACCTGATGAAGTACTGAGAGAAGAAGTGCCCAAGGAAGAAGAAGACCCACCTGATAAGGATGAAATTCCATGGACCTAAGGTATGGTTTTACTTTTAATTTCTCCCTTCAATTTTCCCTTTTTCGAATAAATAACATATGTCATGCATGTAACTAAAAAAATAAAATAAAATATATCACCAGTTATCATTAGTTATATGCATAGGAATATGTTAACTTAGTTAGAATAATAAAATATCATAATAGGATAGTTTCCCTTTTCACAACATTAGATAGTTTCCCTTTTAATAAAATGAGAACAAGAGCTCCGACTCAGAAGAAGAAGATCTTTCACCAAGCAAGAAGCCAGCTTGGGGGAGACTCCCGCTCCGATAAGGTATGTCTCAAGCCAACACTTTACATTCAGTTCTTAAATTCTATATCTTTTGAATGTCACATGCTTGCCTAAATAACCATTCCATGAATCAAATTGATAAAATATGCTTAAACAAGTTGAAACCTGAATAAGATTTGAAATATGTCATGCAAATGCTATTGTTATGGTTTGAATGACTAGTCTTATCTAAGTTGTAGCTTTTGTGGGTTGCACATGCTTTAACTGAAATCATGCTTAGTGAGTAAAGTTAGTAAGAAATGAAGTAATTCTTTAAACTTGCTAAGGTGAAATTAGGACCTAATCTGGAGGATTTCTTTTAAAAATTATGAAAACCTTGCTAAAAGTTCCTCCTAGATTTTATCCCATCCCACCACCAGCCAAATATTTGTTAGTTTTTAGTCAAAACCACAAAGAGCTTTGTCTGTGTTGAGCTTTGTTAGACCTCATAGATCTTAGTAGAGAAGCTTATCATATCTTTTGAATCAAGATTCACACACCCACCATAAATTGCCTACTTTCCACTTTGGAAGTTTGCAACCACCAAATAAATTGCTTATTCTCTACACTGGAGATATGCAATACCCTGCCAAACATCCCATTGCTAGCCTTATGCTTATTCCTACACTGGGAATAAGCATTTTTCTCCCTTTCCCTACTCATTTCAAAAATCCTTTCCTATAGATAACCTGGGGAAATCTAGAGCTAAAAAGAGAGAGAGAGAAAAATGAGCAAAGTAGCTCAAGAAAGGACTCTGTCCTGAAAAAAAGAAGAAAGTGAGCAAAGTAGCTCAAGAGAGGACTATGTCCTAAGAAAATGTGAGGACATATCTTTTGTCTACTCACTATGTATCAAAAAAAAGAGAGATTTATCATTAGCTCTAGACCCCCAGAAATTAACTAGGAAGGATTGTGAAATATCTCTCTATACACTTCCACATAACCACACATGCACATCTTGATCAATTTTTATGATTTGCTGCTCCTTATGATCTGAGTGTCTAGCTTAGCAATAAACATCAGGCAATTTGCTCATGGTTCTTAGCCTACCTATAACTCCACATATCATTCTTTAGAAATAGGAGAGGCTACATTTTGGCCTAAGTGAGGATTTAAACACCATTGAGTGATTGAGTGAATCTTGGAGGACTTAAGCAAGTTGTTATCTTTTGAAAACCTTGAAAAACCTCCAGACAGAATCCTAGTCAAACCTAAGCAAGATAAAAGTTTCCTATCTACTGCTTTATTTCACTCTTGCATGTTTGAAGTGAAAAGCTATAAGCCCCACATTGCTATGATTAATGATATATGCTAAGTTATTTCTCACTATACAATATGCACTTGCATACATCTTAAGTTGCTATCCATTTCATGCTCAATGCTTAAACCGCATTGTTGCTCGAGGACGAGCAATAGGTTAGCTTGGGGGAGCTTGTTGATGGTCCTTAAACACCTGTTTTACCATCAACATTTTACCCTAAAGTCCACCGAAAAGGCATGAAATGTAGTCAAATAGGTTTCAAACTAACCAAATTCCACATGTCCATAGAATTTTATTTGAATGCAGGATTTCAACCAAATTTGGACATATGGACCCACCAGAGGTCAAGCCCACTCAGCAGGGCCCAAAAGGGCCTAAGGGGGGTGGCGCCCGCCACCCCTAGGTGGCGCCCTCCACCTCTAAGTGGCGCCCGCCACTTGGGTTGGCCCAAGTTCCACTCCCTGCCACGTCATCGATCCGTGTGACCTCCCCAAGGCCAAATCTTGGCCCTTGGTCACTAGGTCAGTGGCATCGGACGGCTCAGGAAGGAGTGGCGTGGATCAAGGCCGAATGGCGGTTGCTAGGACATGCAACCGACCTCCAAACCACCTTGGACAACCACCTAGAGGCCGTAGGGTCAAAGCCGGTGCATCCAACGGCCAGGGGACTGGCGGCCGCCAGTAGGGGGTGGCGCCCGCCACCTGACCTAACCCTAGGTTGGTTGGCTGCCCCCTATAAGTACCCCCCTCACTCCTGAAGACTATAAATACCCCCCTGGAGGCACCACTTCATTGGTACCACGACAACACAAGAGAAGCAAAGCAAGTAGAAGCAAGCAAGTGAGAACTCGGAGAGCTTAGGCAAGTAGGTAGCTAGTAGAGCAAGGCATCTTTGCCCTCGCGGTAGCGCTGCTCAAGGCTTAGATCAAGAGTTGAGGCGTGCGAGTGATCGGTTCTGGAGCTGGGAAGAGTCTTCCTCCATCTCTAGTTCCGGTTTTGCTCTTGTATCTCAAGCACTTTACTATATTCTAGTTCATCATTTCAAGTATTACTTTATTCTACTTATCAGTATTGAGTGGTATACTTGATTGATTGCTTGAGTGCCTAGCTATCCTACAGTTCAATTCACTTAGCCATAGTAGTTAATCTCTAGTGTGCTTAGTGATTGATCTTTGCCAATAGGTTGCTTAGTTAGTTTAGTTTTTATCTTATTAAGTCAAGTATTTGCTCTGACGTCCGCAAGGGTGTCTCTATTCAAAGCTAGGGTAGAGATAGTTAGAATATAATTAAGCATGGTGCTTAGTTATAGACTTACCTTCAGATACGGCTAGACCCCCGGATAGCTGTGGTAGCAAGCAGGTGGTGACAGCCCTGTGCGCCTTGAATTCCACCACGTAGTTGGCCCAGTTTAACAGTAAGGCTCGTTGTGCTAGCGTTCAACCTAAGTAAGTGGTAAAGGCTAGTACGCCTTGATACTTGACAAGATAGGAATAAAACTTTACTTAACTTAGTTGCTTTATTGACTTTTGCCTGCCTTGCTTCATAACTATCTTGCTTCGTAGTTATCTTGCTTTGCAGTTATCTAGGAATAGTTATTAGTTAGTAGTTAGTTATCTTTAGTTACCCCTTTTATCTACCTATCCATCCACCTTACCTTAGCCATCCATATCATCCTTACCTATCCACCCATACATTCTTTCTATCCTTCCATCCTTTCTCTTCCCTTTCCCCTTTTCTTATTTATTCGACTCTCATCCCCTCCTTGACTCGACTCATACACCACCCTAGCCTTCCCTTGGGATCAAATAAATCGACACCTGGTACTCCCAGGCGAAGTGCTACTACGATAGTTCTGTGTGCTTGCAGTATCTCCTCCTGGTAGATTGCATTCTCGCTAGCTAGCTCCTACTAGTGTCGGGACTGACAACCCCGCTTGACATTAGTAGATAGCTACTTTAGTTACCCTATCCTAGGTGTAACTAAGAACTACCAACAGCGGCAGGAAACCACGACCACGCGAAGGGTCACGTGAGTACGAGGTCGTGCCAGAGGAAGCGTCGATCAGTTGGACAGGTATCAGGTGGGCCTACTTTTCTATGTTTACGAAGCCCAATTTACCAAACTATTGGAGATACAAGAAAAATTCACTTGCCAAAAGTTTTAGCAAGTTGCTAAATGACAACTTTTCCCAAGTCATTTTTTCCAAACAATTGGAGATGCTCTTAGTGAGTGTAATCACATTTAGGATACATAGTCGTACTATTAAGAGGAGATAATTCATGACTTATGCAGTGTTCAAATGCCACTAGGAGTTCTCTAACATATTGATGCTATCGACGAGGGGTGGCATACGACATGCATTACAGCGTCGTACGAGTCACCCTCTTTCCCGGGATGGGCGGTTAAAGTTGATTTAACTGGGGTACGATTCACTGTGGCGTGCGCTGTAGCGTTAGCCGTGCCCATATGGTTTGGACCTGAGTTGGTAGGGCACATTTAATGCTTCCAGGTCGCGCAGGAGGCAACCGAGGGGTGCCTTGTTGTGGATACATGGGTGTATGCCAGATCTTGAGATGATGAGTGATTGTCAACTGGTATGATGCGCATGTTCTTTGGCTTGTGTTGTGCAGGTGTCGAGCTTGGAGACGGTGATCGAAGGCAAGGTGAAGGCCAAGTAGAGACGTGTGGTGCCGATGGACCCGGAGTGGTCAAGGGCGGACATGAGGCTTGGACTGACGGACCGGTGGCCTGAGGATCAACTGTGGTGGCTGACAGCCTGGGACAGCGACAAGTGAAGACATGTGGGTGGACGGGGTGCTTGGACGATGCATCCCTCTACGGCGTCGGTTTGGTGGTTGAGCCCCAGAAAAACCACCGGGTGGATGGTTTCCAGGTTTGGGCCTCAAAACCCGGGTGCTTGCCAATTTCCGAGTTTGGGCCTCAAAACTCAGGCTGAGGGCGGTTTCCAGGTTTGGGCCACAAAACCTAGGCGATGGCGGGTTTCTGAGTTTGGGCCATAAAACTCAGCCTGAGGACTGGTTTCCCGGTTTTAGCCTCAAAACCGAGGGGGAGGTCCGGGAAAAGGACGGACGACGAGTGGCGGCACGTGGCAGCATCCGGTGAGGTCGCGTCGAGATGAAGCTACCTGATGTGCGTGAAGGACCGAATTGGCAACCTGAGGAGGGGGGGGGGTGAATTGGAGCCTCAAATTTCTTCTCGAGAAATGATGGCCCTTGTCCGAGGAAATCACCCCAAAAGTGAAGACTCAAAGAACCGATGAGTTCACGACCTAAGAATAGGTGGATACCCTAGGAGATGTCCTAGAGGTATAGTGGAACGACCGAAGAATCCCAAAACCAAGCGCCAAAGTAACGGGACAAAACTGCACAAGCAAGCTCCTAGAACAATCGAACCTTCGATAACGGAACACCCCACTCCTATGGAGAAGAGGAAAGTGGTCGACCAAAACTACTTAGGCCAACTGATGGCAAAAGCACCTTGGAAATATCCTTATAAAGTTAGGAAACTAACGCAACAGACGGATCCCAAACCAGAGCTCGAACGCAAAAGATACGGACGCTAGAACCAACAAAACTCCGAAAGCGGAACACTAAATTCCTATGGAGAAAAAGGAACTGTCTGACCAAAAATACTTTGACCGATGGTGGCAAAGGTACTTTGGAATGATCCTTAAGAAGTTAGGAAACCAACACAACAAATAGATCTCAAATTGGAGCTCGTAAGCAAAAAGATACGGACGAAAACAACAAAACTGTGCAGTGGTGGACTGTCCGCTAGTGAACCGCGGACTGTCCGCTATTGAACCCCGGAGAGTCCGGGAATGAGGCCCGGACAGTCCGCCATTCAAAAATTATATTGGCAGCAATGCGTACGAAATCTGCCCGTGAACAGCCCCGACCCCCGGACAGTCCAGGGATAAGTGCCGGACAGTACGGGAATGCCCAGACTGCACAAAAACAGCCCGTATCAAACTCAAATTCGATCGGATCTCGACCAAATCAAAAGGGCTTGCAACCAAACTTCACCTAGGTGATCTTGCACATGTTGGTGAGCTATTCCTAAGAAATCATGGCTCGAACCCAACGAAATCAAGAGATATTTCAGATCACGTGAAAAGGGGAAAGTTTGGAGAACGAAAATGATTTCCGCCCGATCTCTATGCTCGTGAGGTTTCTGAGAAAATCCTTTGGTCGAAAGATGCCTCTCACGTCCTAGCACAAGATGGTTTGAACGGAATCACAAATCATCCCTCAAATCGAAAGAACTTATGAAATCACAAAGAGGGGAAAGAGAGAAACGCGAAGAACAAAACACGAATTCAATCGAAATTTCAGCCAACAAAGAGGAGCACGAATTTGATCCTTGGATTTCAACAAGATGAAGGATTGTATTAGCTCGTGGTGTTGGGTTACAGGACACTCCTCGCAACACAAAGCTCGGATGGCAAAAAGCTCAAGAACAAGAGCCCTCCTCTCCTCTAACCCTAGCATCCTCTCACATGAACAAAATGAGAGCGAGACACCTCCAAGGATAGCTGCCCTAGGAGCCCCTTCATATATATAGGCGCACGTCCGAAGACCAAAACGTCCTTACATGAAGCACTCATCCCAAATACCCCCTAGGGGTAAAACCGACCAACTCTGCTATTTTCATCCAATGGCCACGCGCCTTCTCATCCTTCACTTCGCCTCGACGCAAGCTCTAGGATGCCGCCACGTGCCGTCACGTCGACCGTTGCGCCTTCTCACCGATTGCTTCGCCGCAACGCAAGCCTCTCGGTGCCGCCACGCGTCGACCGTTCCGCATAGGAACCTCCACCCGGTTTTGAGGCCCAAACCGGTAAACCCGCCAGCCCAGGTTTTGAGGCCCAAACCTAGACCGTCCACCCCGAGTTTTGAGGCCCAAACTCGGAAACCCGCCACCCCGAGTTTTGAGGCCCAAACTTAGAAACCGTCGAGGGTAGTTTTTCAAGGCTCAACTACCAAACCTGCACCATAGACGGAGTGTGGTTCTCACACCCCGACCACCGGCACCGATGCCGATGCATGTCCAGCCTCCACGCCAGGCACAACGCCTTCATCTTCCTTCTTGACAAGGCCGACGACACTTGCGCCGCACGCAAGCCCGTGTCCGACCTCCCGCCAAGTGCCACGATGCCATCATCTTCCTCCTGACTCGGTCGATGCATCGCACATCCCCATGTGCTCTCGCTTGTCGACGCCAAGTGCCAGCTACCACAGCTGGTCCTCCGGCCCTCCGATCCGTGGGTCCAAGCCTCACATCCGCCCTTCACCGCTCTGGGTACATCGGCATGGCACGTCCGCCGCACGGCACGCCCATCCTTCACCGCTCCCGGTCCGTCGGCACGACACGTCTCTACTTGACCTTCACCTCGCCATCGACCACTGTATCTGAGCTCCACACCTGCACATCAACATAGCCAAGAGACACATGTTGCACACGCACAGCAACACAGTAACACACCACAACTCAACGCCACCGGTTAGTCATAAACATTAAGCGCATAGCAAGATATGGACTCAACCAGGAAAAGCCTCAAACCTTCCTCATAAATGTCAATCATTCATCATATATGTTCTCAATCTCCCCCTTGATGAATGCATTGACTAACAATAAAACCACAACGGAAGGGTTTGAAGGCAAGCCTCATTCAAGTGCCCAAAAGCCAAGTAAAAGCAAACACAAGGCCACTTGAGATGAGGAAGAATCATGAAAACTCCAATAAAAGCTCTCGGTCCTGAAAGAAATGGGAGAAGCGCGCAAAGCCTCCACACAACCGAAGAGTCAAGTGAAAACAAGAGTTTCATGAAATCCCAAAAAGGCACTAAAAAACCATGCTCAAATAAATTGTCAAACAATGATCACAAAAGAAACCAAGGTTCTTATCCACTTGGGTTTTGAAAATTTTCCCCCTTGATGATTGAATTGACAAAAACTAAGTGCAAGAGATGGTTTGAGATAACAAGACCAAAAATCTCCAAGTGATCAAAAACCATAGAAAGGCAAAGATCAAAATCACTCGACATGAGAAGATTGCTCATCCAAATGCTCAAAAAGCCGAAGAAAAGCCAAAGAAAGGGCAATTTGAAATGAACAACGCTTGGTCCCCAAAGACATGGGCAACGACTCAACGCAACCAAGCAAAATCTGAGCAAAACTCCACAAAAGAGCAAAAACTCAGACAAGGAGCGAAAGACTTGGTTCCCAAAGACATGGGCAACGGCTCAACGCAACCAAGTCAAAAATGAACTAGCCCTCAAGAAGAGGCAGAAACAGGCTCAACACCACTAGCTCAAAAGACTCCATACCAGTCGAAAATACCAAGCAAAAACTGCTAGTCCCTCAAGACAGAGGCAAAATGGCTCAACACAACTAGCAGGCTCGATACCGACTGAGAAAACATAAAGAGAAGCTCAAAACCAATTGGAACACAAAAAGGATACCAATCAAGAGACCATAAAAGAGTTAAACTCCCCCTAGCTCAAAGCTCTCCCCAAAGTACCTGACTCTCCCATTTGTGCCAACACAAACTCCCCCTTGCAAACAGCTTCTCCCCCTTGACAAAAGGGAACATGCTGAGGGGTTTGGACATTTCTTCACAAAGTTGACACAAACATAAATCAAGTGATCAAAAGCAAGCACATGGGGGTAGTGAAAAGCATTGAATGTGACCACGAAGTGTATCGGAGCTAGGGGTATGTACACTAAGCTAAAAAATGCATGATATGCACAATGCAACAGCCTCAAGTGTATAACAATCAGAATGAAAAGATGCTCAAAAGGGTGCTGCCCTAAAAGTGTAGCAACCACTACAAATGCTAGCAAAGGCTCAAACTGACCAAATGAATATGAGATATGAACAATTGAGCATATGAGCAATTTTAAGCCATTTTAAAAGGAGTTCACCACTAAAATAGCACTAAGCATGAAAAGACAGGAAATCAAACAAGTGCTAACTCAAGTATAAAAGGTGAACTACCCCTAGCAAAGTTCAATCATCATGCCATAGAATGAAGCATAAACTTGTGTTATTTTCAAATTTTATCGGAGATTGCAGCGGTATTAACACAAGTTCATATTAAAGCATGTGATTGCGAGAGGTTGAAAGCATGGTCATTGCCTAACTTTTCAACCGGGCTAAGCCTATGCAAGAAAAGCAATCAGAAGCTTAAAGCACCGGTTTCGGTCTTACACTACATGACTCAAGTTTAACTCAAAAGTGCAATGAGAAACAGTCTTGATACCGTGATGTGCTGACACATGCAATCCCATCTCAATATTTTCATTTCACTAGACTTGGATCAAATTTTAAGCACAATGTACATATGAAGAATCCAAGCAAGTGAATGACTCAGTGCAAGAGACATAGCAACCTAGCATACAAAAGATAGCTCAAGTGATCTCAACACATCCTACCCATGCTAGTTGCCAATCTCAATGGTGAACAAATTAAAGGTTTCATAGTTGATTAATCAAGTTCACCATTTGCAAAAATAGCTTAGCTCATAACATGTATCAAGTGATCAAAAAGAGCCTAAGCTACAAGCATCACCAAGAATAAACAGGGCATACCAAAAAGAGCATAGTCTCATTCTCATTACTATATACATTAAGTGTTGACGCAAAAAGTGACACCTTGCGCCAAGACACACAGCAAGCCGAACGAGGCTAGCTCCAATCGGGTGCCCGGAGCGTGTTGAATCCGAAGACGTGCCAGTCGGTTTGACCTGAAAACCAACAAGGGATAAAACATGAGAATACCTCTGGAACGTGCTGGGTAAAACCAGATAGTTCCATATGTACGGCTTTGAAAGCCAGTCACGATGGCACACAACTATAGAAGCTGTTTGTCAGAGCATGTTTACAAAGCCATTCGGCAAGTACGAGAACAGAGTATGTGAAGCATATTAACTGTCAAATGCAAAAGGAAGACATGCTTGAACAAATCAAAGATATTATAAACAAGCAACTTGCAAGAATAGATTTATCCAAATAACACATGCATAGGCCAATTCAACTAATCTGCCGCACGTTTAGTCTTCATAAACCCATCAAGCATAAACTTAAGCGAAGCTAATCCACCGCATGATACCACTTGCTATAAGTCTATACCACTTCTTATAATTAGATTAATCCACCGCATGATACAATCTAATTATAACAAGCTAAAAGCATGCATATATTTGAATAGATCTATAAAAGCTCATTACTCGTGTAAGCATAACCAAGATCGGCAAACTAGCCGAGTTGGGGTCCATGAAGAAGGAACATACAAGCAAGCATGATCAAACTAATCTAAAACCTGCATCTGCCGCACGACACCCAGTTCTATCAAAGCATAAACATGATTGACATGTATGAACCCACAACATGTAACAACCTAGATTGAAAGCTGATTCGACCATCATGATATTATGATTAGCAAAGCACAAGCAAACTTGTGAAACAAAGCCGACTAGAGATCAATCTAGATTGGGCAAAAGAGTGTTACAGGAATTAAATAAATAAAACACATAACACATGATAACTTAATGAATCTACTAGATCTGCCAAATCTAATAGAGCCGATAACTATTTTTACTCATGTCTTAATCCGCCGCACGATACAAGGCATAAGCAAAAACTTCCTGTCATAAGCTTAAATCCGCCGCACGATACTAAGCTTAATATACGAGACTACTTGCATCATATCTAAATCCACCGCATGATACTAGACATGATAACAAGGTTGTCGGTACTTACGGAGGTCGACGGATCGATGTTTCCTCTCGAATAACTCGACGACACGACTTAGGGACTCAAAGATGGCACGGGGTCGGTTTGTATTGATGTGGTTGTGAACACTTTTTACAATAGCCAAGGGTTTATATTTATACCCTGGACGCAATACAAGTCCTAAGAGGACACGACTATGAAATATTAAAGGAAAATACAATATTCTTGGCCTTCAACTCCTTTTGGAATCTTCATTGCCTTAATTGTCGCAATTTTGTTGCCCGATCGACTCTCGCTTCCATCGTTTCAATGGAAACTCCCTTTTCTCAGAATAGCCAACCGCATGAGCAGTTGCCGAATCCTTGGAAACTAGCCGACCGCATGGATTCTTGCCGAATGCCTCATACGCCCATCTCCGCACACTAGACATGCACGCCGTCTTCTAGCCTTTCCTTCATCGTGATGCCATTTATGCTAAATATAGAACTGGACGTAGAGATGTGCATGCTTTATATATATTCCTTCATCGTGAAGTCATTTATGCTAAATATAGAACTGAACGTCGAGATGTGCATGCTTTATATATATTTATATTTAAATTGCCTTTTTTGCTTGCTTGCCACATCACAACGCCACCAAATCCAACTCATGGCCAATGAGATTAGACCCCTCTGGCTTCTTGAATACTCGTTTAATATGTCACAACCATGGTCGATTATCCTCATGATCGGCTTCTCTTGCCATATCTACTTCCTGAATGGAGTAACCGACCGCTTGGCCGTCTACCGAATGCTCTTCTCACTGCTCATTGGGTCCACCTGTCATCTTCTCAATGTTGACGAAAATCCAGTGTTAACACAGGCCCCCCTAGTTCGGAGTATGAATTGTTATGCTTTGAACTATTTGATCTCTGTTGGTCTTCTTCAAAAAGCCAAGAAATCCACTGATAGCAATAACATTTTCTCACCATGTTTCTACAATTTTGCCTATAAAACAATAATTCTCCAATACATGTGGAAACAAGTTAGTTACAAATGCATATATGTATAAATATTATAGTTCTTCCATTTTATTGATCAGAAGATGCTGCAATGCCGACTACATCTCAAAAGTATCATATTTTATAACCAAGATTTCTTTTAAACTTGAATAAAATGGTACCTTACTTATCCATCCGTCTCTTTAATTATGGGGGTTTAGATCTCACTGAATCCTCAAGCGATTGTAAAACAGAATAGCTACAGAAATGCTTATCTTTTACCCCTTGATCACTTTTCATCCGGAGTTTTTATCATTATTTTTATATAAAATTGTATCACATAATATTGCAAAGTCAAAGACTTGACCATAAGGAGATACAAGCCATAAACCTAGATCAAGAAGTGCAAGTGAATATTTTTATTACTTTTTCTTTTGCATATGTCATTCTCCCTACTTTTTAAAATTATGAGGCTACTGGGCCTTCAACCATCTTTTATTTTATTTGGCGGTCACTTGACCTTTTCTTTTTCATATTTTTATTTGGGTGGTTTGCCCTTTTTTCTTTCTCAGTTCTGGCGGACACGTGTCCGTCGTTTTTATTTCTGAGATTTATAGAATAGCCTCATATTTTTAATCAAAGAGAGAATGCACATGCAAAACACTTATTAGTTTATAACGTGTACGTGAATCTTGATCTTGAGAATATGACTATAATCCCAACTAGTAGTCACAATGATTTGACAGTGCTCAATATGACATTAATAAATTTTATTATTTCATTAAATCTCCGAATTTCAAGTATCTCTTAGAATAATGTCATAGCAAATTCTACCTCTATTCATATCCCACAACAACTTTCAAATAAAGTTTAAATTCTATGCAACCCACAAATCTCAAAGACTTCAAGATAAATATAAAAACCATTAGACCCAAATCTTAAAGAAATCAAAGCTATAAACCAGACACAGGTGAAACATAAAACAGAGCATCTATTTATCATTTCAACAATGGATAACCCAAAATATTTATATCACATATTCATAGAGTGGAATTTTTAAGGGTTTTTTTAGTGCGGAGACACAACATGAGAGGTTTTGCTTTTTAATAATTTTAATTTTAAGCTCTGAAACTATTAGAGAAGCAAGGGTAAAATTACACAAACCACCGTTGAAGATGAAGCAGCCATTCTGTTGGCAACACACTTGCCGAACCCCCGCACTTCTACAGAGTGAACGGCGAAGGTGGCCAAGCGTCGGAAGTAAAGCGGAAGCGAAGGTTTTGAACTCAATCAATGCTGTGGAGTACTGATCCCAAAAAATCCCCCCCTTTACACTGTTCATCCCCTGGTATTTATAGGGAATACCAAGGGACGCGGGCCAAATTACAAAAGGGTACAGGAAAGATTCCTCACCTCCACGCAGGGAGGGAGGGCAAACATGTAAACACACAGCTGAAGCGGAAACCCTAATCGGCCCCCCTCCAATGCGCCGCCACCTGGTTCCGTTCACCTTCGGAGAGGGGGGGCGGAGATTTGACCTTCGGCCGTGCTCGCCCTTGGGCCCGCGCTCCTTCGCCGTCTGTAGGAACTTCGGCTTTACTTGCCTTCGGGAGAGAGGGCCGAAGGTTTGTCCTTCGGCTGTGCTCGCTGACCTTCGACTCCGCTCGCCTTCGGGCCAACGCGCCTTCGTCGCTTGCTTGGTCCGCTCTGAGTGACCTTGGGACCCAGCGAGGGTCGCCTGTCGTGCCGCGAAGCCTTAACCTGCAGGGAGTGCAAAAGGGAGCATCGAGGGTCGAACACACGTCCGAAGGTTAGGAAATTGACCCCGAAAGGAGGGGGACCTCGCGAGGACACAAAGACCAAGCGAAGGTTGATCTTGGCACCATATCGGGCGGCGTTTTTGCCGAGGGTCCTTTTCCCCAACAGTAGCCCCTCGTTGCTTTGGATCTAAAGAACGGAGTTTTAGGCCCAAGCAGCGCATTTTGGACGGGAAAACGTAAAGGGACCCTTGGCAGCGACGCCCGCGGCTGCTTTGGGCCGTATCGTTGTACTGTAGTTCGTACTGTTGAGGCCTGTTTCATTTTTTGCGCCGCGTTTTTCGATTTTCGTGCCGATACTGTCGCGGGAGTGCCGGCCGCTTGGTCTATAAATAGGAGGGGTAGGTGAGCGGTAAAGGACGTGCCCTCATTCGCCCTAGCCACTCTGCTGTTGCTATTTTCCTATAGCAAAGGTTTGTTTTAGTTTGACTGCGAGGGTCGAGACAAGCGTTCGCTGCGCGAAGGTGTTAGCGATTAGAGAGATGGCTAGGCTGAAGCAGACTGCTCGTGCTGCTTCCCCTGTTTCGGCGGAAGAGGGGATTACCTTCGAGTTTGGGCTCAGCCGAGTGTGCGCATCGGAGATTGCGTCTTATGTTAGGTGGGGTTGGATCGAGGAGGGCAAGGCGAGGACCAGCGTCGGGGAGACGGTGCCGAAGCCGGATGCGGATGAAGTTGTAGTGTTTGAAGAATTTTTTTCAGCTGGCCTTCGCTTCCCGGCCCACTCCTTTGTGGCCTCTGTGTTGCGAAGGTTCAACCTGAAGTTTCATCAGCTGACACCTTCATGTTTTACGAAGATGTCGGTGTATGTGTGGGCGTGCCGTTCCCAAGGTATCGCTCCAAATGTTGAAGGTTTTGTTCGCACTCATCGGGTGCACATGTAGCCTCGGAAGATTGATTGTGGCGAGGGTAAAAGTTGTCTGGGTCAATTTGCTGTGTACACATTCTGCCACCGCGCTGGGTCGGAGTTGCCAGTGCAAGCTTAGAAGAACAAGTGGACCAGCGGGTGGCAGGAATGTTGGTTTTACTACAAGCTCAGTGATGTGGCGGAGCTGTGCGGTGAGCTCCCGCCTCTTGGGGATGTAAGTGCAGAGGCCAAAATGGACGGCGAAGCACACACGGCTATTGATTGTTTGAGGGTTGTCTCGCGCTCTCAGTGCGCCCGCGACCTCGTTGAAGAGTACTGTTGCGCCAAGATCTGGCCTCTTCGCGAGAAAAAAGTGTGGTTTGAGGTTGAGGATGACCCTCGCTACCAGGGCAAGGGGTTGAAGAGACCGAAGGTTGATTTGAACAAGGTCTGGGCAAATGTTTTCAAGAAATTTCCCAGGCGAGAGGATGGGCTCGAGGTTATATATAAGCGCGTGCAACAGTGGGTGGTGGAGTTATTTGGCAAATTGTCAACGTTGGAAAATAAAGCTATACACAGCGCGATGGGCGCCGAAGGTCGGGTTAACAGACTGTTTGACATTCTTGGCATTCAGTATCCAAACTGGCCCGCTCCGTCGAGCGAAGATGCTCCGAAGAAGAGGAAGCGTGCCGGAGCGGGAGATGAGGGAGTTGTCTCTCGGCCGAAGAGGGGTCGTGGCCGTGGGCGCGGCGGTCCCGGTGGCCGGGGGAAGGTGTTGGCGACGAAGGTCGCAACTGTTGTTGGTGCTTCGGGCACTTCCACATCCTCGGCCGTTGCCTCGAGCGGCCGAGGCTCTGCTAAGGTTGGAGGAGTGGTGCCCCGCGTGGGCGGTATCGGAGCTTTAATTCAGATCTCGGATGACGAAGGCGTCTCCGAAGACACCGACAAGGAAGAGAAAGAAAAGGAAAAGGAAAGGGGGGTAGAGGAGTCATCTAGCGAGGGCAGCGATTCATCCAGCAACGAGGATAACTCCGATGAAGACGTTTCTATTGGGGACACCCGAGGAAAAAAGACAGCTTCGTCCAGTGCTGTTGCTGCGGCTGCCAAAGATGTTGAAGAAGTGTTGCGGGATCTGGAGGGAGAGAGCCCTCGGCGAGGGTCACTGCCCGATTACGCCGGCACGCACATTTGGGTCGAGGGATCCGAAATTAATGGTGACCATGAATCGGACCCGGTGCCTGGAAAGAGGCCATATGGTGAAGCCAGCCGGACAAGCCTTCCTTACTACGCAAAGGAGCTTGGCGTTACTGACCCGGCGACCCATCTGTACACGAGCGTGGACCTTCAGGCGACTCGTTTGCCATGCTCTCCGGAGGAAAGGCGATTCCTGGGTCGCGTGTTTAACCGGGTCTGTCTGCCGGAAGCGGAGCTTCGGCTCACTAGCGAGCCATTGGATAATATTCATGATGATATTGATGTGAAAGTGGCTGAGCTGATGCTCCTCAACCGGTCGGCGCATCGAAGGTCTAGTTACAATCTTCATTATCTGAACGACCGGTTGAAAGACACGCAGAAAACCAACAAGGAGCTTCGCCAGAGCTTGGAGGACAAGGATGCGGAGCTGAAAACTGCCTTAGAGGAGGCTGAGAAGTGGAAGAAAGAAGCGCAAGAGGCTGCGAGGACCAGCGCGGAGCTCCTCGCTGCAGGACGGCAAAAAGATAAAGACTTGGCGTCTGCAAACGAGCGCGCAGAAAAGTTGTCAACGGAGGTGGCAACCCAGGCCGAGGCTTGGCGTGATAGTCTATCTAGGGTTAAAGCTAAGATAGACACATGCTTGACTGAAGCCGGAGGTTCAGTCGGGGAGCCACTTCCTACAGTCAGCGTAGAGGCTTTCGAAGGTTGGTTAAGCAACGAGTTGGATGTGTTTAGCTCGTTGGTCGGGAATGCGGCTGATTTTGGTGGGTATGCCGGTGCGTTGGCGATGGCTGGAACCCTCCGTCAAGCGGACTGCGAGCACCTTCGGAAAATTAAGAAGCCCAACCATATTTTTCCGACCGTTGATGAAGTGCGGCAAATGAAGGCTGACGATGCCGAGGTCCGGAGCTATGCGATGCGGTTGCTTCGCAAGTTTTGGATTGCTAGCGGCGGCCGAGCTCTTGCCTTCGAGGAGGCTGCCGAAGCAACTCGTCAGGTTTGTGTTGTTGAAGAGTGACGTTTGGCGTTATTTCAATGATTATGGGCTTGGTATTGACTCGTGTTTTCATTTTGTGTTTTTGGTGTTTACAGGCTCGTAGGGAGGCAATGCCTTCGCCGGCTGCGGCCGTTGAAATTGGCGGGAGCTCCGCAGGGGCTGATGCTCCTTGCTCTGCAGAGGCTCCGCCGCTCGAGGTTGAAGCGTTGACTGCGGAAGCCTCGGTCTCCGGCGAAGGTGTCGAACGAGAGGTGGCTGCGGAGGAGGCACCAACTGACGTTGCGGAGGCTGTAACTGGCGAGATCGAGACGGGCGAGCCGGACGGAAGCGAGCAGGTGTGAAGTTTTTGGGGTTGTATAGATGAGGTCATTTTGTAATGGTTGTGATGCTTGTAAAACTTGGGGATGCTGAGATACTTTTTGGTATTTATGCAATGCAGGTTTCTGACGGAACCGTGTTAGAAGTATTTGATGTGACGCCACTGACGCTTAATTACCAGGATACTTTTATAACTGGCGAGTCATGGGCCCGTGCAAAGTTAAAACATCCTTCGTTGACCTTCGAGCGTTTTTGGTGGTCAAAGGTGCGAAGGTACGATTTGAAGAATAGTAGGTCGAGCAGCTTTTGGCGCGAGGCGGACTTTACTGATCGTCAAGCTACGCGCTATTTGTTTGGTCCGTCTTCGTCTTCGCAAGTTGCTTTAGACGATGATATTGATGATAGTAGTGCGTTGGATTATTTGTTTGGGCGAAGTAAGCTTGAAGTGGGCCCCGACGGATCGCTGGTGGTTCCGAAGGAGGAACCTTCGGATGTGGATGAAGTACATCGTACATATATGTATCGGGCGAGGGTTTTGCCTGGTGAGCTGCCGATTGTTCCGGCAGCTCCTTTGTTGTGGGGACCTATTGTTGTGGCGGAGCCGGAGTTCGAGGAGGTTAGCGAGGGCTCTGGTGATTTGATGTTGATTGAAGGAGCGATGGTTCCTTGTAAATGATTTTTTATTTTTCGGATATGTTTGTTGTTGTAACGTTACTTTGTAACAGTATGAGAAAAAGTATGGGTTTGGTGCCATGTTTGCTGCACTATTTAATGTTTCTTGTATTGTTTAATAGCGACGCCCCGTTTTACTTTTTGCGAGGCTCGCGCATTTGCTCTCGTGAGCTTGTTTTGAAAAAACAGCGACGCCCCCTTTTTCTTTTAGCGAGGCTCGCGCATTTGCTCTCGTGAGCTTGTTTTGAAAAAACAGCGACGCCCCCTTTTTCTTTTAGCGAGGCTCGCGCATTTGCTCTCGTGAGCTTGTTTTGAAAAAACAGCGACGCCCCCTTTTTTCTTTTAGCGAGGCTCGCATGTTTGCTCTCGTGAGCTTGTTTTGAAAAAACAGCGACGCCCCCTTTTTCTTTTAGCGAGGCTCGCGCGTTTGCTCTCGTGAGCTTGTTTTGAAAAAACAGCGACGCCCCCTTTTTCTTTTAGCGAGGCTCGCGCGTTTGCTCTCGTGAGCTTGTTTTGAAAAAACAGCGACGCCCCCTTTTTCTTTTAGCGAGGCTCGCGCGTTTGCTCTCGTGAGCTTGTTTTGAAAAAACAGCGACGCCCCCTTTTTCTTTAGCGAGGCTCGCGCATTTGCTCTCGTGAGCTTGTTTTGAAAAAACAGCGACGCCCCCTTTTTCTTTTAGCGAGGCTCGCGCATTTGCTCTCGTGAGCTTGTTTTGAAAAAACAGCGACGCCCCTTTTTCTTTTAGCGCGGCTCGCGCGTGTGCTCTCGTGAGCTTGTTTTGAAAAACAGCGACGCCCCCTTGTTCTTTTAGCGAGGCTCGCGCGGTTTGCTCTCGTGAGCTTGTTTTGAAAAAACCAGCGACCGCCCCCTTTTTCTTTAGCGAGGCTCGCGCGTTTGCTCTCGTGAGCTTGTTTTGAAAAAAACGCGACGCCCCCTTTATTCTTTTAGCGAGGCTCGCGCGTTTGCTCTCGTGAGCTTGTTTTGAAAAAAACAGTGAGCCCCTTTTTCTTTTAGCGAGGCTTGCGCGTTTGCTCTCGTGAGCTTGTTTTGAAAAACACGCGACGCCCCCTTTTTCTTTTAGCGAGGCTCGCGAGTTTGCTCTCGTGAGCTTTGTTTTGAAAAACAGCGCCGCCCCCTTTTTCTTTTAGCGAGGCTCGCGGCATTTGCTCTTGTGAGCTTGTTTTTGAAAAAACAGCGACGCCCCCCTTTTTCTTTTAGCGAGGCTCGCACATTTGCTCTCGTGATGAGCTTCTGTTGTGCTTTGCGGGGGTGCTTGACTTTTTGGACTTCGCGCCTCCCCTCATTTTTGGCGGGGGTGAAGTTTGCTTCTTGCGAGCCCTGGCGCGTTTGCGAGGGTTGCTGGACTTTTTGGACTTCGCGCCTGCCCTCATTTTTGGCGGGGGTGAAGTTTGCTTCTTGCGAGCCCCTGGCGCGTTTGCGAGGGTGCTTGGACTTTTAGACTTCGCGCCTCCACCCGCTGGGTTGAGGTGAAGTTTGCTTTTTTGCGAGCCCCAGCGCGTTTGCGAGGGTGCTGGACTTTTTGGACTTCGCGCCTCCCCTCATTTTTAGGCGGAGGTGAAGTTTGCTTCTTGCGAGCCCCTGTCGTTTGTGCCAGGGTGCTCGACTTTTTGGACTTCGCGCCTCCCCTATCTTAGGCGGAGGTGAAGTGTGCTTTTTTGCGAGCCCCTGTCGTTTGTGCCAGGGTGCTCGACTTTTTTGGACTTCGCGCCTCCCCTTATCTTAGGCGGAGGTGAAGTTTGCTTTTTTGCGAGCCCGTGTCGTTTGTGCCAGGGTGTCGACTTTTTTGGACTTCGCGCCTCCCCTTATCTTAGGCGGTGGGAAGTTGCTTCTTGCAAGCCCCTGTCGTTTGTGCCAGAGTGCTCGACTTTCCTCCCCTTATCTTAGGCGGAGGTGAAGTTTTGCTTTGAAAGGAAAAGGAATGTTTTTCGAAGCAATCTAGCAGGTTTTCATCGAATGTAGCGCTCTTGAGAGAGACCCGCTTTTTCGATGTTTAGGAGTAGAGGTTTAGAGATTTTACTTTTTTGGGGGTTCTAATCTGTATTAATGCTTGGATACTGCCTCGTTAAAAAACCTTACGCCCCTTCGTAAGGAAAAAGAGTGCAGCTCCTTTGTTTGGCTACATTCATAGAAATGGAAACATGAAATGCGAAGATAAATTACAACTTGCGAGGGCTCGCTAGGGCCCCGCTATGGGTAGTATTTGCGAAGGTCGTCGATGTTCCAAGTGTGAGGCAGGATGTTACCCTCGCTGTCGGAGAGGTGGAAAGAGCCAGGACGGTTGCTTTCCACAATCAAGTATGGACCTGTCCACTTGGGCTGAAATTTTCCTGCCAAGCTGGCGTTTTGTTTTCTGATGAGGACGAGGTCACCCTTCTGCAAATCTTTGATTCTGATCTTTTTATCTCTCCATTTTCTGGTTTCTTCTTGGTACTTGCGAAGGTTGTGCACTGCATTGCATCTTGCTTCTTCGAGTAGGTCTTTATCGAGCGATTGGGCTTGCTCGTCAGATGCGAGGGGTTGTTCTGAGCGATCCGTATTTTAGCGCTTCTGGAAGCACCGCTTCTTCGCCGAACAGCAGCTTGAAAGGAGTGAATTTTGTTGCTCTGCACTCTGAGGTGTTGTGAGACCAGGTGACCGAAGGTAGTTCATCGGCCCATTTACCCTTGGGTCTACCCTGCAGCTTTTTGGAGATAGCTTGGAATATTGTCGCATTGGCTCTTTCAACCAGGACGTTGGATTGCGGGTGTCGGACGGAGGCGAAGCATAACATTGTCCCAATTTGTGCACATAATTCTTTGAAGACCTCGCTGTCAACTGAGTGCCGTTGTCGACGGTTAGATGCTGCGGAACTCCAAAGCGACAGACTATTTGTTGACAGAAAAACTTTTTTACTGCGTGGGAAGTGATGGAGGATAGTGGCCTTGTTTCAATCCATTTTGTGAAGTATTCCACAGCTACCACTGCATAGCGAAGGTTCCCTGGAGCTGTCGGTAATGGGCCTACAAGATCCATCGCCCACCTTTGCAGGGGCCAGGTTGGGCATATGAGGGTTGTGGGTGCCCCTGGAGCGTTTTGTTTTTTTGCCATCAGTTGACAACCTTCGCAATGCTTGACGATGGTTTCCGCATCTCTTAATGATGTTGGCCAGTAGAAGCCTTGCCGGAACGCTTTGCCGGCTAGAGCCCTCGGGCCGTTGTGAGAACCACAGATACCCTCGTGGATTAGCTGAGAATGTCATTGCCTTCGGACTGTGGCACACATTTGAGCCATGGCGAGGTTACCGAGGCTTTGTACAAGGTGTTGTCGACTATCTTGTATCCTCGCACTCTTTGCTTTAGTCTGTTTTCTTCTTCTCTGTTGCTGGGTTCATGGAGTCTTTTGATGTAGGCCATGATAGGTGCTCTCCAATCCTCGCACTGGATTGCGTTGATCAGCTTGATGCTGACTTCGGGAGCTTCGAAGGCTGACCGAGTGGTAACCTCGTAGAACACATCCGGTGGAAGTTGTAGCTGCTGAGCGGCTACTTTGGCTAAGCAATCTGCCTCGCTGTTTTCGGTTCTTGATATTGCTTTTACAGTTATGCCGAGGAAGAAGGATTCTAACCTTCGGACATATTGAAAATATTTTTGGAGCTCTGGATCTTTTGCTTTGTAGTCCTTTTCAATGTGCCCCGCAATGACTTGAGAGTCTGTGTTGATGAGTGCCCTTCGGACTGATAACGATCGCAGCCTTGAAAGTGACAGAATCACAGCTTCATATTCAGCGGAGTTGTTTGTGCATTTGAAGTCAAGCCTTCATGCGTATCTCAGCTTCGACCCGGAAGGCGAGATTAGAATGGCCAAGGCACCGGCTCCAGTTGCACCCCAGGCCCCGTCGACGTAAACAATCCAAAACTGGTCCTGCTGCAGCTAACTGGGGCGAGGGTCGGGTGTCCATTCTGCTATGAAATCAGCCAACACTTGTGATTTGATCGCTGTTCTGCCAACGAAGGTTACAGCATAACTGTTAAGCTCGACTGCCCATTTTGCTATTCTTCCAACTGCTTCGTTGTTTTTGAAAATGTTCTCGAGAGGGTACGACGAAGGTACGTGGATCTCGTGCGCCTGGAAATGGTGCTTGAGCTTTCTTGATGCCATGACGACGGCGTATGCTATTTTCTCAAGCTCCGAATAATTTCTCTTTGGGCCTTCGAGGGTTTCTGAAACATAGTAGATTGGGGCTTGTCTAGTTTTGTTGTTTTCGCGGAGCTCCTTGATGAGGACTACGCTTGCTGCGTGTGGCGAAGCTGCGACGTAGAGTAACAATAAGTCTCCCTTGCTTGGGCTGGTTAGGGCAGTCAAGCTGGTTAGATACTTTTTCAACTCCTCGAAGGCCTTTTGCTGCTGGGGACCCCAGTTGAATGGAGCGTTGCTTCTGAGTGTTTCAAAGAAGGGTAACCCTCGCTCTGCGGATCTTGAGATGAATCTGCTAAGTGCTGCTAAACGACCGGTCAGACGCTGAGCTGCTTTCTTGGTCGCCGGAGGTTCCATGTTCATGATGGCATCAATCTTCTCAGGGTTAGCTTCGATTCCTCTGGCTGAGATGATGCAACCTAGTAATTTACCTTCGCTTACCCCGAAAACACATTTTTCTGGGTTTAGTTTCAGTCCGGCGGACCGGAGGCTGCTGAATACCCTCGATAAGTCTGGTATGTGGTTCTCTTTTAGTTCACTCTGGACAACTAGGTCGTCGACATAGGCAGAGACAGCATGCTCATCCTTGAAAACTTCAGAGGTCATGCGAGCGAAGGTTGAGCCTACATTTTTCAAACCTTCTGCCATCCTTCGGAAGCAAAAGGTGCTCGAGGGTGTGATAAAGCTTGTTTTTTCTTCGTCTTCTTCATTCATCCAAATCTGGTGATAGCCTGAGAAGCAATCAAGGAGGGATAGCATTTGGCAACCTGCCGCTCTGTCGACCAGGGTGCTTATGTTTGGGAGGGGGAAGTCATCCTTCGGACAGGCTTTGTTCAAGCAAGTGAAATCGACGCACATTCGCCATTTTTTGTTCTTCTTTTGGACTAGGACCACATTTGAGAGCCAAGTTGGGTATTTGACTGGGCGAATGACACCTGCGTCCAAAAGCCTTTTCACCTCAGCCTTCGCTGCCTCCTTTCTTTCTTCTGACATCTTGCGAAGCTTTTGTTTGATTGGGCGGTAGCCTGTTTTGATGTTCAGGCTATGCTCGATCATTGATCTGTTGACTCCTTTTAGGTCTTCTGCGGACCAAGCGAAGGTGTCGGAATTTTCTCTGAGGAAGGTGACGAGGTTGCCTTCTGATTGAGGGTCTAGATTGGCTGAGATGATCACCTTTCTCTCGGCATTACCCTCGAAGAGTTGGACTTGTTTGGTTTCCTCCTTTGGCGCTGCCTTCACTCTGTCATTGCAGACTTCGCCCTCGTCACTGATACCGGGGGTTTGAGGTTTTGACAAATTGTGTACATTACGTTGCCCGGGGCTACGTTCCCTTCAGCTGCCCTTGCAATGTCCTGGTCCCCAAATACTGCGACCACACCCTTCGGAGCGGGAAGCTTCATGCATAGGTAGGCGGGATGGATGACCGCATGAACGCGTTTGTGACCCCTCGGCCAAAATGGCATTGTATGGGTAGAACATGTCGACGACATCAAATGTTATATGCTCCGTCCTGCAGTTGATTTCGTCGCCGAAGGTCACGGGCAGAGAAATTTTTCCGGTAGCTCTCACTTGTTGACCACCGAAGCCGTATAGGGGGTTGTCCGCAGGTTGCAGAAGGTTCCTATCAAGCTTCATACTGTCGAAGGTTGAAGCGAACAAGATATCAGCGGAGCTTCCTGTATCGACCAGTATTTTGGTGACAGTCCACCCAGCGAGGTTGGTTTCGATCACCATAGCATCGGTGTGAGGGTAATCTCTCAGCTTCATGTCACTGGAATCGAAGATTATGGGGATGTGAGACCAACGGCCAAATCTATGGGGGCCTTCGATGGCTACGTGGTGGACTCGTCTGACATGTTCCTTCCTCTGCCGTTTGTTACCATGGTCTTCATTTGAACCTCCGGTGATAGCTAGAATCACACCGAAGGTTGATGTTGGGTTGTTGATGGTCGTTTGGCCCGGGGCTTCGGCTTTGACAGGTTGTGGTGCTGGTAACGCGGGGATTGGCGATGGTGGTGGCAGAGCGTTGCTAGCTTGGTGGGTTGTTGGAATTTGGTTTTGGGGGGTAGTTGGGTATGTAACTGTGTAAGTTGGATTTTGGCGTTGTGGGATGGTGGTTGGCTGATAAGAGGTTTGGTTGTAGAGTGGGTGATGAGTGTAAGAGGGTTGTTGCGAAGGTAGGCCGTAGTTTATGGGGGTATAGTGGTATGGTGGATTTGGTGGGTGGAAACTTGGTTTCCTTGTGTGGTTGATGGTTCGGGAGTCTGACGAAGCAGCTTTCCTGGATTCCTGGTATTCTTTTCCCTTGGCGAAGCATTCGCATTGCTTTGTTGTGTGCCCCTTTCCCATTCCACAGAAGTGACAATACATTTTGGCTGCTGGTACCGCTGATTCGGCGGAGGTGGCAAACCCTGCGGGGCTTGGCTGCTCGGAGGTTGAGCGTCCCGTCTTTGATCTTCATAATTTGTTGCTTTGTTGATTGCACTGACGTTGTTTTGCTCTTGGCGAAGGTTGCCTTCTCTCGGTTGAGGCCTCGGCTGTGGCCTCTGCTGAGACCTCCGAGCATCAGACTTCGCTCGGAAGTCCATGTCTGCTCTACAATATCTTTCCATTGTCTCGTGCAATTCTTCGATTGTATTTGCCGGTTTCCGAGCAAATTTCGAAGAGCACGGGCCCGGGCGGAGGCCGCTGACTGCAGCGAGGATGACAGCCTCGTCGGATATGCCCGGGGTTCTTGCTCTGATTTGAATAAACCTCCGCCAGTAATCTTGGAGCGGCTCGCGCTCTTCTTGCTTGCAATTGAACAGTTCGATGGGGTTTGACGGGGCTGGAGTGATGCCCTTGAAATTTGTACACAGCTTGTCTCTGAGGGTGGCCCAGGAATCCACAGTTCCGGGGCGAAGGTTGCTGTACCATGTCTGTGCGATGTCTCGCAGAATGATGATAAAGGATTTTGCCATTGTTGATTCATCACCGCCTGCTGCGGCAACTGCTGCTTCGTAGCTCATGATGAACTGGCGAGGGTCGGAAATTCCATCATAGCGAGGTAGGTTTTGTGGATTGTAACATGGTGGCCAGGGCTGGGTTTGGAGTATTTGGGAGAGTGGTGACTTTGAATCATACGACATTTGGTGTTGCTGATGCCTTCGCTGAATGCGAAGGTTTTGTTCTCTCTCATCTGGGTAGAGTTGGTGGAAGTTTGGGTGTCTCACAGGATATGGCTCCGGGTGTACTGGTGGTGGTGGGGGTGGTGGATGGTGATGAAGGTTGTCTTGGTTCGGCTCCTCATTCCCCTCTCGCAGTGGGGGTATCTCCTCATCATTCCAGCCTTCGGCTTCGGCTTCTGCTGCGGCGAGGGATTCCTCCATACGGCGAAGCTGCTCCCTGGCCTCGTCAGCCCTCTGTCTGATCGAGCGCAATCGATTATGCCTCTCAAGCTGTTCCAGGTGCCTCTTCTTCTCTTGCAGCTCAGCCTCGAGCCTTTCAAGGGCCTCGAGGCCCATCTCTTCTTCTTCTTCTCCCTCTCCTTCTCCCGAAGTGTGCGGGTGCGGCTGCGTCGCCACTCAGACCTGGGGGCCCAGGAATCGGGGTTTCGGGATGACGTTCTCTCCTCCCGAGGGTTGCACAATTTCTTCCGCAGGAGGGACCACCGTCGCTGTCTCTCTGGCTACACGCTGGTCCCTCGCTGGGTGAGCTCTTCTGTTTCCTGCCATGTCAAATTTTCGGTCCCCACGGACGGCGCCAAACTGTTGGCAACACACTTGCCGAACCCCCGCACTTGTACAGAGTGAACGACGAAGGTGGCCAAGCGTCGGAAGTAAAGCGGAAGCGAAGGTTTTGAACTCAATCAATGCTGTGGAGTACTGATCCCAAAAATCCCCCCCTTTACACTGTTCATCCCCTGGTATTATAGGGAATACCAAGGGACGCGGGCCAAATTACAAAAGGGTACAGGAAAGATTCCTCACCTCCACGCAGGGAGGGAGGGCAAAAATGTAAACACACAGCTGAAGCGGAAACCCTAATCGGCCCCCCTCCAATGCGCCGCCACCTGGTTCCGTTCACCTTCGGAGAGGGGGGCGGAGATTTGACCTTCGGCCGTGCTCGCCCTTGGGCCCGCGCTCCTTCGCCGTCTGTAGGACCTTCGGCTTTACTTGCCTTCGGGAGAGAGGGCCGAAGGTTTGTCCTTCGGCTGTGCTCGCTGACCTTCGACTCCGCTCGCCTTCGGGCCAACGTGCCTTCGTCGCTTGCTTGGTCCGCTCTAAGTGACCTTGGGACCCAGCGAGGGTAGCCTGTCGTGCCGCGAAGCCTTAACCTGCAGGGAGTGCAAAAGGGAGCATCGAGGGTCGAACACACGTCCGAAGGTTAGGAAATTGACCCCGAAAGGAGGGGGACCTCGCGAGGACACAAAGACCAAGCGAAGGTTGATCTTGGCACCATATCGGGTGGCGTTTTTGCCGAGGGTCCTTTTCCCCAACACATTCATTTTGTCCTTCTTCACGATGGATCGCTCGATGCTGTACGATGTGTGCGTGATGATTCACTGGTGTCCTCCTTTCTCTCATCCGAGACGTCTTCGCCGAATACGGTTTTGAAAATATTTGAAGCCAATCATAAACGTCAATCCTTCTTCTGCAAATGACTGGCTGCTTCAGATTTTGTAGCTGTTCTGACTATAAGTGAACTTGTCACCATTGCATGTGTCTTGTTGGCACCACCTTATTCAAGGCCATCAGCAAAAGTATCTCTTTCAATATGAAGTGTGCTAAAAACGTTTTAGCCGATGGTCTTCTATCGACCGTCCGGTTGCTAACGTCCTTTGTGCCTCTGATGTAGCCTTTCGTAACCTTATCACCAGATTGAGCTTTGCGTTACTCAGGGAAAGGTAAAGTTATATTAATAGGAGCCAAAGGTTCTGTCTTATCGGCTTTTGCTTAGTATGTCTTTGACTTTCTTCTTGTTGAGGAACTGGAATGCTTTAGGTGAGCATGCTGTCAGATAACTCACGGTAGCTTCGAAGAACGTCATTTTTGATGAAGCTGAGTGTGCCGTAGAGGACGAATACGAGTTTGGCGGTGCGCAGATGCGTGCACGATGATAACTCTAGCCGATTCCTGTATGCATACGACCAATTAGTATATTTTCTCGTGTTGTTGTATCCACCGATTCCTTTCCTGAATATCCGATTCCAAAGATGACATGCAGATAATTAGCTATCTACCAACTTCCCTCGGCATGACCCCTTGATACTCAATCGGCTATTTATAGCAGCATGCAAGTAAATTTGAGTTTGGACTTTATCTCTTCGAACATCTCCATGGAAATCTTCCTTTTATTTATCTCTTCATGTGCATGTCGTGCCATGATATATTTGGAGACTGATACATTCATGCATGATGTATTTGAAGCCATTTTATTTTTAGGAGAAACCATATTAGCTAATTCTATCTTTAGGACAAGTTCATTAGCTTCTTTAATTGGTTTCTATGTCCCTGCACGGAGCAAATCCACCCATGCATGCTATCTGCGTCTTCGTAGATGCCATGTACACTCAGTTGATCAGTAGCTATCCCGTGCGTACACGTTGAATTGGCTTTGACAATCAAACAGGAATTGTTGTCCCATTGGGCGTGCCAAAAAGTGTGTTGACACAAAAAGTGACACCTTGCGCCAAGACACACAGCAAGCCGAACGAGGCTAGCTTCAATCGGGTGCCCGGAGCGTGTTGAATCCGGAGACGTGCCAGTCGGTTTCACCTGAAAACCAACAAGGGATAAAGCGTGAGAATACCTCTGGAACGTGCTGGGTAAAACCGGACAGTTTCATATGTACGGCTTTGAAAGCCAGTCACGATGGCACACAGCTATAGAAGCTGTTTATCAGAGCATGTTTACAAAGCCATTCGGCAAGTACGAGAACAGAGTATGTGAAGCATATTAACTGCCGAATGCAAAAGGAAGACATGCTTGAACAAATCAAAGATATTATAAATAGACAACTTGCAAGAATAGATCTATCCAAATAACACATGCATAGGCCAATTCAACTAATCTGCCGCACGTTTAGTCTTCATAAACCCGTCAAGCATAAACTTAAACGAAGCTAATCCACCGCATGATACCACTTGCTATAAGTCTATACCACTTCTTATAATTAGATTAATCCACTGCCTGATACAATCTAATTATAACAAGCTAAAAGCATACATATATTTGAATAGATCTATAAAAGCCCATTACTCGTGTAAGCATAACCAAGATCGGCAAACTAGCCGAGTTGGGGTCCATGAAGAAGGAACATACAAACAAGCATGATCAAACTAATCTAAAACCTGCATCTGCCGCACGACACCCAGTTCTATCAAAGCATAAACATGATTGACATGTATGAACCCACAACATGTAACAACCTAGATTGAAAGCTGATCCGGCCATCATGATATTATGATTAGCAAAGCACAAGCAAACTTGTGAAACAAAGCCGAATAGAGATCAATCTAGATTGGGCAAAAGAGTGTTACAGGAATTAAATAAATAAAACACATAACACATGATAACTTAATGAATCTACTAGATCTGCCAAATCTAATAGAGCTGATAACTATTTTTACTCATGTCTTAATCCGCCGCACGATACAAGTCATAAGCAAAAACTTCCCGTCATAAGCTTAAATCCACCGCACGATACTAAGCTTAACATACGAGACTACTTGTATCATATCTAAATCCACCGCATGATACTAGACATGATAACAAGGTTGCCGGTACTTACGGAGGTCGACGGATCGATGTTTCCTCTCGAAGAACTCGACGACACGACTTAGGGACTCGAAGATGGCACGGGGCCGGTTTGTATTGATGTGGTTGTGAACAATTTTTACAATAGCCAAGGGTTTATATTTATACCCTGGACGCAATACAAGTCCTAAGAGGACACGACTGTGAAATATTAAAGGAAAATACAATATTCTTGGCCTTCAACTCCTTTCGGAATCATCATTGCCTTAATTGCCGCAATTTTGTTGCCTGATCGGCTCTCGCTTCCGTCGTTTCAATAGAAACTCCCTTTTCTCAGAATAGCCGACCACATGAGCAGTTGCCGAATCCTTGGAAACTAGCCGACCACATGGATACTTGCCGAATGCCTTATACGTCCATCTTCGCACACTGGACATGCATGCCGTCTTCTAGCCTTTCCTTCATCGTGAAGCCATTCATGCTAAATATAGAAGTGGACGTCGAGATGTGCATGCTTTATATATATTGCCTTCTTTGCATGCTTGCCACATCACAACGCCACCAAATCCAACTCCTGGCCAATGAGATCAGAACCCTCTGCTTCTTGAATACTCGTTTAATCTGTCACGGTCATGGTCGATTATCTTCATGATCGGCTTCTCTTGCCATATCTATTTCCTGAATGGAGTAACCGACCGCTTGGCCGTCTACCGAATGCTCCTCACTGCTCGTTGGGTCCACCTGTCATCTTCTCAATGTTGACGAAAATCCAGTGTTAACATGAAGCTCTAAAATGCACTAAAATACATGATGAAATAAATGCAAAAGCTAGTTTATCAAAATCAAAGCAAAAACTAGCCTAAGAAGGAAGACCCAAAACAAAAGGAGTATCAGAGAAGTCAAACTAAGATACAACAAGCAAAATGCTTCCCCAACTAAAAGGGAAAACACACACCAAACTCACAAGTGGAGAGCCAAGAAACGCTCAAGCGAATAGCCAGCAAAATCCACATCGAAAAGACCACACAACAAAAAGAGGTCGAAGAAGAACAGTACCAAAAATCCAAACTCAGAAGTGTGTCGGAGGTACCTCATGAAGCGCTTGACCGCCTGCTTGTGTGATACCCGAGGGGACGTTTACCACATCGAAGTCATCTCCCCCTCGCCAGATGCCGTCGCTCCCTCAGGTGCTGCTAGTGTTCATTGGAGATGCTGCTCGAACGGAACCCCAAGTCGTGGAAGAAGTGGAATCGGGTCCGTGAGCCAAAATGCTCTCTCCAAGCTCATGTTCTCCTGCAAGCTCAAAGACAGAAGGAACACAAGGCATTTTCTTGTCCAGTGTGACCTCAAGGTCTCCACAAAACGGTTGGTCATATAATAAGCATAAGGTGAACTCTCAACAAAAATATGCCTACCTATGAATGATACCGCAAGGAGATCTGAACTCAAACTAGTCAAGACTACCATGCAACAGGATAAAGCACTATATAGCAAAATGCAACCTAGAGACATGATCAACCCAAACATAACCTAAACCTCAACACATGCTACAATGCAAGATAATGATAGCAATAGATCCAAGAGCATGTAACATGATAAAATTGTGGAAAGGCTAGTGCTCAAACTAAACATGTCAACATGGTACATGTAGCTAACCAAAACTAGAACCTGAAAAGTGATACCTAATGAACATCATACCTCTACAAGTAAAGCTCATGGAGAAGTATGGTAAAGCATGACATAATGTTCACGAGGATCACAAACTAGCATGAAAAGTGGCTACTCCACAAAAACTATACACAAAGCTAGCATGACATGATATACGAGATAGCACATGCTAGACTAAAACAAAACTTGTTACAAAGAAAATGTACATGCAAGAACTATACAGGTGAGCACATGAAAGTCCATCTCATACCACAGGAAATAGAACTTGGGTGTACAAGGTATGAGTGTATAAGAAAGCTCACCGAATAGCAAAAAGCCTCTTTGGAGGCAATTCTAAACGGGGTGTAGAGAACCATCAAATCTTGATCATATCTAAAAGATCAAGCTCCATCAGGCGCATGTTCTCCATCCTGCGTCCTCATATCTACATACAAGAGGACAAAGTAACCCGAGCCTTGGATCCCAAAGGGTTAGCAAGAATATACTTGGGAACCCAAGACTTGGGCATACATATCAAAGCACTCAACTTATCATGTGGGTTAGCATGATGCAAATGTTGGTTCAAATGCAATTTTGAAACATCCTTGGAAGCATTCCTTAAAAGGACAACTCGAGGAGAAGAACGAGTCATACCACGGGCAAAGAGGCAAACATCTTCCAAGGTTTTTTGAGAAGAACCAATAGAAGCACCATGAGAAGCATGACATGGACCAACACAAGAAGCACTAGAGGCATGTCCACGACCATGACCTAACTCACTAGAAAAGGAGTCATAACACCCATCAACAAAGAGGGGATTCTTACTAGGAACACAAGCGTTCATGCCATGAGAAGGGCCATGAACCACCAACTTCCTAGAAGAGCGAGCTTGGCGCAAGCGTTTGGCACGCCGATAGCAAAAGCTTTCTTCATGCCCATCTTTCTCACAAAAAGAGCAATGGTACAAAGGCCTATTAGAAGGCACACCATTCTCCGACAAGTGAGAAGTCCTTGGGACTTTGAACAAGAAGCATCAACAACAAATTTGGTGCCAACACTAGGAGCACACGTGCCATGGGAAAGGCTATGTGGCTTCCTAAAAGCCTTAGCTCGAATACGTCGCTCATGTTTGACACGGTGAAAGCAAAAATAGAATGAGTGTCCATCTTTCTTGCAAAAGGTGCAATGTAATATTAGATTAGGAACACGAGTCCCCAAAATATGAGAAGCACCCTTGCCATGAGAAATCCCTTGGACATCACTCGAAGAAACAACAAGGTTAGGAGGAGCTATGAAAGAGCTATCCAAAACCTTGGCACAAGTGCTACAGTTAAAAGACTCACGCACAACACAAGAACTCAACTCCGGTTGCAAAGAAGCAATTTTAGAAGCATCAACATCAGAGTTGCAAGAAATGCGTGACTCAAAAGACTTAGCACAAAGACTCTTGCATCTTTTAGCTAGAACCTCATTCTCAAACATGAGGCGATCACAAGTACCACAAGGAGCATTTTTCAGATTTTTCCATCTCCTCTCTAATGCACTCGGCATATGTGGTACGCAAGAGTTCAATTTCTTTTTCATGTTTGGCACTCATATCATTGTGCTCAACTGTGACGTAACGACCCTAATCCCATGGCCCACTGATCACTATCAACCACTGACAGTCGATCCGTACAGCCAAGAGATTAGGACCGGGTTCGCTACTGGGCTACATCAGTGCCCGATGTCCGCAGGATCATCTCACAATTCAGTTACAATCTCTTGAACATTTTGATAAATAACATCGGAGTAAATAGCGGAAGACTTAAATAACAATAGTTTTACAAACCAGGGTTCAACATAACATTAAAATGAAGTTATTACAGACCATAGTTCAAATAGATAGAGTTGGCAGGAGTAGCATATGACAACAACTAAAGATAAAGATACATCACCCAGCCCGAGGGTGAATAATCACTCATCGGCCTCATCGGCCTCTTCCTGAACAACAGTCACACAGCAGGGTCCAAGGCATACAGAGGAATCTGCCATACCTGCAACATGGGTAAAAGAACCCTGAGTACAAAGGTACTCAACAAGACTTAACCGACTAAGAAAAAGGGAGAAGACTCAGGAATGCAGGCTTAAGGTAGTCAAGGTAAGGCTTAAGCAAGTTCAAGTATTTTGCAGAAAAGCATTTTTGGTAAACCTTATTTTAATTTTGAAAGATTCGGTATTCCTTGTTCCATCATAATCCTTGATTCATTTTACTTTCAAAACAGACCTAGTTGAGAACCACTCCCTGTTGACAGTCAGTGACTAAGTCTCCATAACCGAAGAGCAGCGTTAATCCGGATAAATAATACTCAGCTGAGGATCCCTATCCACACTGCATATGTAGCACCAAAGCTTGCATATGCCAACTCGTCTACCACGATTCCTCCAAGATTGGGCCCGGTCCTACGCCACCCGGAAGTACAGTACACCACTCCAATCCGGGACTCTAACCCACGTGGGTACATGCTACTTCCGCCATCTCTCCACTCCCAGTGCGCGGTTGTCGGTCCAATCAAGGATTCCTCGGAGCCGAAGCTTTCTGTAGTATGTGAATAGTTGCAAGTCTTAGTCAATCAGGCCCCCATACAGGTGGTCCCTAAATTTTCCAGCCAGCGACAAGCACCTCGGGACTCTAACCCAAGAGTACAGGTCCTGTCAGTTTTTCAACCCTGTCCCGGTCGGTGTCAACTGTTGAGTCCCGGACTACAACATGACGGCACCGTACGCAAGGACAACCTCTCCTTCCCATTGACTAAGTACGGATCAGATACTTAGCCAATAGTGGGAGTAAACCAGAAATTCCCATAAATATTCTTAAAGTGATCACACTTTGAAATTGGCATTTTTATTGCAAATCTATCATATAGCATTGCTAAGCATTTTGCAGATAGTTTTTGAAAAGCAGGTATCGGGTGTATCATTGGTCAAGGTAGATAATGCATCAGATAGGATTTCACTCAACTCCTATCAACCTAATGCAATAATTTAACTCAAAACATTTAAAGAAAACATTTATAAAAGCAAGGTAGGGTTAAATGCACCGGGGTTTGCCTTGGATGGCAAAAAGAGTAGACTCGGGGTAGGTATAAGCGTCGGAGCTCGGGGTGGCCTCGGGGACAGATCCTTCGGCGACTACCTCGACTTCAGGGCCTTCTTCGTCAACTATACGGATGCAATGAATGCTCATGAGAATGATGACATGGACTTAAGGTGCAAGACAATACCACAGATTCAAGATTACTTTAGGCAAGGCATAATCGAAATCTAGGTTGAGCATAAAAGTTAACCATTTCTCCCTTAAGCAAAATTGATTAAACTAGACTTTATCATAACTATCCTAATCATCAACCAAACATAGCATCACAAACATCATAGACCAAAGGGTAGGGGTCTATGAACATCAAGCAATCCCAAAAGTCACATCACAGGGCATTCAACGCTAATCCTAATCACCTTTTCTATTTTTCTTAATTATTTAAAAAGGTCATTTTATGAAGGTGCTCCAAAAATTACCAAATTAATCACACAAGTTCATTAGGGTACAAGTATATGGCAAAACAAATTTCATAATTTTTGGAGGTCATTAAGGTGCTCAATTAAATCTAGACATTTAATTAACAAAAGGCACTATTCCTTAATTAAAATAAAGCTTCAAAAATCAACTTGTTCCAAATGACTTCAAAATTTCACCAGAGACTCATCATGACATAACTAGCTTGCAAAAGTGATCTCATAAATTTTGGAGTCATAAATCATTTTCTAAAAATCCAAAGCCATCATTTATTAATTAAAAGGGAGAATTTTTCATTTTCAAATCTTTGCAGAAAAGTCATGTTTTATATTTTTATAAATACTTCAGAGCATAAAGAGTCTACCACAAAAATTTCAGAATTTATGGATCAACACAGAAAATCACACAAAAATATGAAATCTGAACACTATTCACATGTATGAAGAAAATAGAAAACGGCACTGTTCTTCTCCTCCGCTCGCCGGCGACCGGCCGATGGCGGCGGCGCTGCTACGCCGGCCACGACGAGGCGTCTCAGGCGAAACCGAGGAGATGGGAGGCTTCAGGAGCTCACCGTGAGTCGATTAAGCGGCTCGGCGAGGGAAGGGGATGAACGGAGGGAGGTGGTCGACGGTGGCCGGCGGAAGCTTTACGCGGCGATCGTCGTCCCGATGATCCTGCGCGACACACGTGACCGCAAGGGGTCAAGTCAGATGCGCAAAGGAGCAAGGAAGGTGATGCGGGGGTCGGAGGGAGATGATCAAGGCCGGAGAGGGAGTATTTCACGGTCCCGACCTCGACGGAATTCTTCGCCGGAGATGGGAACGGCGAGTTACGCCGGGCAACCAGGGACGGTAGAGACCAAATTGAGGAGTGGGGAAGCTGCACGGCTCAAGGCGGAGCTGTTGAGCTAGTTGGTTGAGTGGAGGGAGCTCTGGAGTGGGCTGACCACGGTGGCGGAGATGGGTGAGTGAGCTCGGGCTCCGGCGGGCTTCTTATAGCCGCGGCCAGGGGCTCCTAGAGGGCTCGGAGAGGTGTGGACGAGTTCGGCCGAGGCACGCGCAATCGATTGTGAGGACCGAGAGTCAGCGGTTACGTTGCGCAGGGGTCGGGCGCACGGCTCACCGGCGGCGAACGCGTGGCGGCGACGCGCAGAGCTCTGTAGGGGCCGTGAGCGCGGGTCAGCGCTCGCGTGCGGGCGCGGAGGGGAAACCGGGGGAACATCGGCGACAGGTTGCAGGCGCGTGGGGAGCAGCCAGGCGCGCGGCGCACGCGGCGCCGGCGAGGCGGCCATGGCCGGGCCCCTCCCCCCTACCGGAGAAGATGAGCAGTAGACTAGGCTAGGGTTTGACTTTTGAGCAGTTTCAGAAATTTGCAAATTGCTCCCAAAATTTGAACTGTGCGACAAAAACTCAAAACATCAAAGTTGTTCAGAAAAATGAGATCTACAACTTTGTCAATATGAACATTTTCAAATTCCAAATAGTTTTGAACAATATTTGAAAACAGTAAAGGGGACACTTTTTCAAACTTGATTCAAATCAAATTTACTCTGGATTTCAAACTGAAACTTGAAAATCTGTAAACATGAAAGTTGTTCCTTTTATCAAGACCTACAACTTTGCTATTATACACTTTTCCAGAAACTCATTAGTTTTTGAACTCATTTTGAAAACTGAAAAGGGGACAAAACTGGAGTTTGATTGAATTTGAAATAACTCAAAACCTTGTACTGCAACTTGAAAATTTGTAAATACCAAAGTTGTTTCTCTTTGACAGATCTACAACTTTGCTTTTTGGACCAATCCCAAATTTTGAATAATTTTTGAATCACAACAAGAGGGATAAAATCCAAGGTTTGGAAATCAGGGTTTTGCAAAAGGATTTGAAATCAAATTCTGATTTTTGAACTTTGGCCAACACAACAACACTTCAAGACACCAAAGGAACAAGAATTACACAAGGCTAATCACAGAGATGAAATTACCATTTTGCCCTAGTAGAGAGAAGTGGGCTAATTAGGGTTTTTGCAATAGAGGTAAATCACATAAAATGACACACATAGCAAAATGCATACACAAGAAATCATGATCAAGATGCTTAATGATGATAATGATGATATGTCAAGTTAATTACATGCTAAACACCAGAGGTGTTACAGCCTCCCCCCCTTAAAGGAATCTCGCCCCGAGATTCTGCGTCTTAAGGAAGGACAAAGAAGGGATAAAGGCAAAACTTACATAGACAGGGATTCGAGAAAGTCGGGGTAGTTCTTTGCTAAGAAATCTTCAGATTCCCAGGTGGCTTCTTCTTCAGAGTGCTGGTTCCACTGGATTTTGTACCATCTCGTGGTAGTTCTTCGAGTAACGCGATCCTTGTGGTCCAACACACGAACTGGATATTCTGAGTAGGATAGATCAGGCTCTAGCTCGACATCTTCAACTTCCACGACATGTTCTGGTACTCTGAGACACTTCTTGAGTTGGGAGACATGGAAAACATTGTGGACAGCGGAGAGATGATCGGGCAACTTCAGCTTGTAAGCTACCTTGCCACAACATTCCAAAATCTCAAACAGACCAATGTAGCGGGGTGCTAACTTTCCTTTGACTCCAAAACGAGTGACTCCTTTGGTTGGTGAGACCTTGAGATATACATAATCTCCAACTTGAAACTTCAGAGGTCGACGTCTCTTGTCAGCGTAACTTTTCTGTCGAGATTGGGCAATCTTCATATTCTCCTGTATCTGCTTGACTTTCTCTTCCATATCCTTGACCAGGTCAACTCCAAAGAATTCTCTTTCTCCGGGTTCAGACCAACTGAGGGGTGTACGACAACGACGACCGTACAGTGCTTCAAAGGGTGCCATTTTGATGCTCTCTTGGTAACTGTTATTATAAGAGAACTCTGCCAAAGGCAAACAGTCATCCCAAGTATCTGTGAAGGTAAGAACACAGGCTCTCAACATGTCCTCCAGCACTTGGTTGACTCGCTCAGTTTGTCCATCTGTTTGCGTATGATATGCCGTACTATGCAAGAGCTTGGTTCCAAGTGAGGTATGGAACGCTTTCCAAAACTTAGCGACAAACTGGGTACCACGGTCAGAGATAATGCTCTTGGGTATGCCATGAAGTTTCACTATGTGGTTCTTGTACAAGGTGGCATACATGGGGACGGTGTAACTGGTCTTCACTGGCAGAAAGTGAGCTTGCTTAGTGAGACGATCCACGATCACCCAAATGGAATCAAAACCTTTCTGGGTCTTGGGTAGTCCATTGACAAAATCCATACTAATGTCGTCCCATTTCCAAGCGGGTACTGACAAAGGTTGCAATTCTCCTCCAGGCTTCATGTGTACTGCCTTGACTCTTTGGCAGGTATCACACTGAGCGACATACCGGGCAATCTCAATCTTCATTTTAGTCCACCAGAATCTCTGCTTCAAATCCTGGTACATCTTGTTGCTGCCGGGGTGAATAGAGAATCTGGTCAAGTGTGCTTCATCAAGGATTAACTGTCTCAATTCAGGCACCTTGGGAACTACTAGACGGTTCTTGAACCAAACAACTCCTACATCATCGATCCTGAAGCAATCAGCCTTTCCAGTCTGGATCTTTTCGATGATGTGCTTGATTCCAGGGTTATCCTTCTGAGCAGCAATGACTTGATCCTTGATAGATGTTTCTATGCTGACATTGTTCAGGCTTTCTTGCGGGATCATTTCGATACCCATCCTTTCAAGTTCATGGCACAAGGAAAGATCATAGGGCTTCATCGTCAGACAGTTGCAGTATGACTTGCGACTGAGGGCATCGGCAACTACATTTGCCTTACCAGGGTGGTAATGTACCTTGAGATCATAATCTTTAATCAACTCAAGCCATCTTCTCTGCCTCATATTCAATTCTTCTTGAGTAAAGATATACTTTAGGCTCTTGTGATCCGTATACATATTGCAGGTACTGCCTAACAGATAGTGACGCCAAATCTTCAAGGCATGCACGACTGCTGCTAGCTCAAGATCATGGGTGGGGTAGTTTTCCTCATGTCGCTTAAGCTGCCGTGAGGCATAAGCAATTACTCGTCCTTCTTGCATCAAAACGCAGCCCAAACCAGTACCAGATGCATCACAGTATACATCGAAGGGTTTCTCGATATCTGGTTGAGCTAGGACTGGTGATGTAGTTAGCAGTTTCTTCAAGGCTTGAAAGGCTTGCTCACAGGCTGGTGACCAAACGAAATCTACGGAATTCTTCAACAACTCTGTGATAGGCTTGGCGACTCTGGAGAAATCTGGGATGAAACGACGATAGTATCCAGCCATTCCCATGAAGCTGCGAACTTCGCGGACAGTGGTAGGTGGCTTCCAATCCAAGATATCTGCCACTTTTTCAGGGTCAACTGACACACCTTCAGCGGACAGGACATGACCAAGGAATTGAATTCGATCTAGCCAGAATTCACATTTACTGAACTTGGCGTACAGCTGGTGATCTCTGAGACGAGAGAGAACGATTCGAAGATGCTTGGCGTGATCTTCAGGAGTTCTTGAATAGACAAGGATGTCGTCAATGAACACGACTACAAATTTATCGAGCTCTGGCATGAACACAGAGTTCATGAGATACATGAAATGAGCGGGGGCATTGGTCAAGCCAAAGGACATGACCAAGTACTCATATAGGCCGTATCTGGTGGTGAAAGCTGTTTTAGGAATGTCTTCTGGACGGATTTTTATTTGGTGATAGCCAGATCTGAGATCAATCTTGGAGAACACTCTGGCTCCAGATAACTGGTCGAAAAGAAGGTCAATGCGAGGCAAGGGATATTTATTTTTGATGGTGACCTCGTTGAGCGGGCGATAGTCAACGCACAGACGAAGACTTTTGTCCTTCTTCTTCACAAAGATAGCAGGACAGCCCCAAGGAGACGAACTTGGGCGAATGAGACCCTTGTCCAAGAGCTCTTGCAATTGGATCTTCAGCTCTGCCAACTCTCTGGGAGGCATTCGATAAGCTCTACGGGATATAGGAGCAGTCCCGGGCTTTAGCTCTATGGCAAACTCAACATTACGGTCGGGAGGCAGACCAGGTAGATCTTCTGGGAAGACATCAGGGAACTCACAGACCACGGGAATATCCCTGACTTCCGGAACATAGGCGGCATTCAACTGGGTGGTTGCTGGTTTTTGAGGCATAGGAAGTTGGAGAAGGAGTTTGGAAGTACTGTTAGGAATATCCACTCTCACAACTCTATTCAAGATGTCTATCATGGCTTTATACTGACACATCCAATTCATGCCTAAGATGACATCTATCTCTTGATCGCGCAGTACTATCATGGTGGTAGGAAAGACATGTTCCCCCAACATTACTGGTATACTGCGGACCACTTCCTTAGTATTTATCCGCCCTCCAGGCGAAAGTATACAGAAACTTTCTTTTAACTTCCCCATGGGTAACTCATGCTTGATGACAAAAGTGCGACTGATGAAGGAATGCGATGCACCAGAATCGAACAAGACGACTGCAGGATGATTGGCAACAGGGAACCTACCGAGCATGACGGGCTCTCCTTCTGGGATGTTACTGACGGTGGTGAAGTAGACTTGCCCGTGCTTCTTGACAAACTTGCCCTTCTGGACGTGCTGCTGCGGTGCACGGTGCTGCTGCTGTGATCCTCCAGGGCCTTTCTGTGCATGTTGGGCATTCTTCTTGGGTTTTGGGCAATCGCGAGACCAGTGACCAACTTGGCCACAGTTGTAGCATGGATGGTTGTAAGCTGTTTGTGGGGCGGTGACACGAACACCTGGGGCGTTCGGCTGAGTGGCACTTTGCTGGTTGGCATTATGAGTGGTGGCCGCGGTACGAACGACCACTTGCTGATGAGGATATGGGGCACGGTTTTGGTGGTGGCTGAGGTGATAGATGATTCTTGGGCGCTTATGGTTGCTGGAGAAGCTGCTAGACCCAGCCTTCTTCTTCTTCTTCTCCTCTTGGTACTGACGGTTACTTTCCTCGAAAGCGACAGCACGGTCAACGACATCATGATAAGATCCGTTGAGGTTGTTGGATAGACCTCTGCGAATCTTAGGGTGCAGACCCCTGAGAAAACAATCTCTCTTCTTCTCATCCGTGTTGACATAGTCGGAGGCATACTGGCTCAGGTGGTTGAACTGTCCAACGTACTGCATAACGGTGGAATCTTTCTGTTGCAGGGCTAGGAACTGATCAAGCTTCATCTTCATTAGACCTGATGGGATGTGGTGTGCACGGAAAGCGGTGCGGAATTCTTCCCAGGTCAACTCATGACCTTCAGGTTGGGCAGCCAAGAGGTTGGCATACCAAGCACTTGCTGGACCACGAAGCTGCTGAGAAGCAAACCGGGGCTTCTGGATTTCAGTGCATCGGATGAGACCAAACTTCTGCTCCATGGTGCGGAGCCAATCATCAGCTTCGAGGGGTTCATCGGCTCTGGTGAAAACCGGTGGACGGGTTTCAGTGAACTCCACATAGGTGGTTTCTTGGTTGTGACGACCACGGTGACCAACATTCTGCTGTCCTTGGTTTTGAGCCATCAGGTTGGCAGCGGCGGCCAAGGCTGCAATGGCATCTGCCAGGGTAGCAGGAACTGGTGGAGGGTTTGGAAGGTTGGCACCTCCGGAACTTCCGGCTCCAGTGCGGGTGTTCACAGGCATCTGTTAAGAATTTTGGAACTTAGCATCCAAAGATTGTGTTTGAACGAAACTGACTGATAAGATTCATTGATGCAAGGGTAGATAACTGATACAGGGGTTTGATAGATAACCACCGACTGACAAAGGAAAGGTACAAGACACGATACAGACTCGTCTAACAGAAGACCAACTAACGTCCCAAACCTAGACTAAGGCTTTAGGTGAGCAGACGGTACAGACACAAGGGATCTAGTCGTCATCGATGATGATCATCTCTTCATCGCCATCTTCATCTTCGATGATGAGCTCAGGCTCTTCCTCCTCATCTTCATCTTCAATGTGAACATCTTCAGCAGGTTCCACTTCTACATTCTGGACTGGCTCATGTTCTACTTCAGGTTCCTCCACGACTCCATCTTCTGGATCCTCAGCAACAGGTGGAGCCACGGGGTGAAGTTGGTTGTACAGTTGATGTACCTCCTCATGAAGCATATCATTGTACTGCTCGATCTGGGCAGTGTACTGCTGCAGTCCATGGAACTGGGCTCTGGCGACATCTTCGCGGGTCCAAGCATCGTTGCGCTGCTCGATAGCGCGAACTGTGTTCCGATTGGCCTGCTCCAGGGAAGCTCGTGCCTCATAAAACTCCATGCGGGAAAGATAGAAGTCATGCTCCATGTTCTCCATTTCAGCCTTTAGATTCTTGATCTCCTCCTTCAGCTGCTTGCGGTTGCGGCGGGGAAAGCGACGTCCGTTGGAGGATTCTCCAGTCTCTTCTCCGGTGCGTGGCGCCAGCTGGTGACGCGGCACACCATGCGGTCCAGTCGACTTGCGAGCAGTCCGCTTGAGGATGACCATATCTGGACAAGAGATTATAGGTGAGAAAGGCTAGCAAGAAAAAGGTAAAGGCATACTAACCCAACCGACTTAGAGAGGAAGTTATTATCTTAAGTGATTATGACATGATGCATGATTCGTCCCTACGGAACAAGGCAATGCAACTATTAAGGTAAGGTACATAGGGCTTATACAAGTTGTCTTGCTACTAGTTGCCAAAGACAAGATGAGATGAGAGAAGCAATTTGGACTCAAAATAGTCAAGTTTAGTTTTTTTGGACTTAAAAACCTTTTGAAGTTTTTCGCAAAAAGATTGCAACGTCGTAGTGAGATGCTCCGATACCACTCTGTGACGTAACGGCCCTAATCCCATGGCCCACTGATCACTGTAAACCACTGACAGTCGATCCGTACAGCCAAGAGATTAAGACCGTGTTCCGCCACTGGGCTACATCAGTGCCCGATGTCCGCAGGATCATCTCACAATTCAGTTACAATCTCTTGAACATTTTGATAAATAACATCGGAGTAAATAGCGGAAGACTTAAATAACAATAGTTTTACAAACCAGGGTTCAACATAACATTAAAGTGAAGTTATTACAGACCATAGTTCAAATAGATAGAGTTGGCAGAGTAGCATATGACAACAACTAAAAGATAAAGATACATCACCCAGCCCGAGGGTGAATAATCACTCATCGGCCTCATCGGCCTCTTCCTGAACAACAGTCACACAGCAGGGTCCAAGGCATACAGAGGAATCTGCCATACCTGCAACATGGGTAAAAGAACCCTGAGTACAAAGGTACTCAACAAGACTTAACCGACTAAGAAAAAGGGAGAAGACTCAGGAATGCAGGCTTAAGGTAGTCAAGGTAAGGCTTAAGCAAGTTCAAGTATTTTGCAGAAAAGCATTTTTGGTAAACCTTATTTTAATTTTGAAAGATTCGGTATTCCTTGTTCCATCATAATCCTTGATTCATTTTACTTTCAAAACAGACCTAGTTGAGAACCACTCCCTGTTGACAGTCAGTGACTAAGTCTCCATAACCGAAGAGCAGCGTTAATCCGGATAAATAATACTCAGCTGAGGATCCCTATCCACACTGCATATGTAGCACCAAAGCTTGCATATGCCAACTCGTCTACCACGATTCCTCCAAGATTGGGCCCGGTCCTACGCCACCCGGAAGTACAGTACACCACTCCAATCCGGGACTCTAACCCACGTGGGTACATGCTACTTCCGCCATCTCTCCACTCCCAGTGCGCGGTTGTCGGTCCAATCAAGGATTCCTCGGAGCCGAAGCTTTCCGTAGTATGTGAATAGTTGCAAGTCTTAGTCAATCAGGCCCCCATACAGGTGGTCCCTAAATTTTCCAGCCAGCGACAAGCACCTCGGGACTCTAACCCAAGAGTACAGGTCCTGTCAGTTTTTCAACCCTGTCCCGGTCGGTGTCAACTGTTGAGTCCCGGACTACAACATGACGGCACCGTACGCAAGGACAACCTCTCCTTCCCATTGACTAAGTACGGATCAGATACTTAGCCAATAGTGGGAGTAAACCAGAAATTCCCATAAATATTCTTAAAGTGATCACACTTTGAAATTGGCATTTTTATTGCAAATCTATCATATAGCATTGCTAAGCATTTTGCAGATAGTTTTTGAAAAGCAGGTATCGGGTGTATCATTGGTCAAGGTAGATAATGCATCAGATAGGATTTCACTCAACTCCTATCAACCTAATGCAATAATTTAACTCAAAACATTTAAAGAAAACATTTATAAAAGCAAGGTCGGGTTAAATGCACCGGGGCTTGCCTTGGATGGCAAAAAGAGTAGACTCGGGGTAGGTATAAGCGTCGGAGCTCGGGGTGGCCTCGGGGACAGATCCTTCGGCGACTACCTCGACTTCAGGGCCTTCTTCGTCAACTATACGGATGCAATGAATGCTCATGAGAATGATGACATGGACTTAAGGTGCAAGACAATACCACAGATTCAAGATTACTTTTAGGCAAGGCATAATCGAAATCTAGGTTGAGCATAAAAGTTAACCATTTCTCCCTTAAGCAAAATTGATTAAACTAGACTTTATCATAACTATCCTAAATATCAACCAAACATAGCATCACAAACATCATAGACCAAAGGGTAGGGGTCTATGAACATCAAGCAATCCCAAAAAGTCACATCACAGGGCATTCAACGCTAATCCTAATCACCTTTTCTATTTTTCTTAATTATTTAAAAAGGTCATTTTATGAAGGTGCTCCAAAAATTACCAAATTAATCACACAAGTTCATTAGGGTACAAGTATATGGCAAAACAAATTTCATAATTTTTGGAGGTCATTAAGGTGCTCAATTAAATCTAGACATTTAATTAACAAAAGGCACTATTCCTTAATTAAAATAAAGCTCAAAAATCAACTTGTTCCAAATGACTTCAAAATTTCACCAGAGACTCATCATGACACAACTAGCTTGCAAAATTAATCTCAAGATTTTTGGAGCTACATAACACCCTCTAAAAATACCAAAGCCTTCATTTTTCAATTAAAAGGGGAAATTTTCATTTTCAAATTTTTGCACCAAACTCAAGTTTCATATTTTTATAAAATACTTCAGAGCATAAAGAGTCTACCACAAAAATTTCAGAATTTATGGATCAACACAGAAAATCACACAAAAATATGAAATCTGAACACTATTCACATGTATGAAGAAAATAGAAAAAGAGCACTGTTCTTCTCCTCCGTTCGCCGGCGGCCGGCCGACGGCGGCGGCGTTGCTACGCCGGCCACGACGAGGCGTCTCAGGCGAAACCGAGGAGATGGGAGGCTTCAGGAGCTCACCGTGAGTCGATTAAGCGGCTCGGCGAGGGAAAGGGATGAACGGAGGGAGGTGGTCGACGGTGGCCGGCGGACGTCTCACGGCGGCGATCGTCGACTCGGCGATCCTGCGCGACACAAGCGACCGCAAGGGGTCAATCAGAGGCGCAAAGGAGTAAGGAAGGTGATACGGGGGTCGGAGGGAGATGATCAAGGCCGGAGAGGGAGTATTTCACGATCCCGACCTCGACGGAATTCTTGCCGGAGATGGGAACGCCGAGTTACGCCGGGCAACCAGGGACGGTAGAGACCAAATTGAGGAGTGGGGAAGCTTCACGAGCTCAAGGCGGAGCTGCTGGGCTAGCTGGTAGAGCGGCGGGAGGTCTGGAGTGGGCTGGCCACGGTGGCGGAGGTGAGTGAAGAGCTCGGGCTCCGGCGGGCTTTATATAGCCACGGCTAGCGGCCGGTAGAGTGCTCGGAGAGGTGTGGACGAGTTCGGCCGAGGCACGCGCAATCGATTGCGAGGCCGAGGGTCAGCGGTTACGTTGCGCAGGGTCGGGCGCACGGCTCACCGGCGGCGAACGCGTGGCGGCGACGAGCTGCGGGCGGTAGGGGCCGTGAGCGCGGGTCAGCGCTCGCGTGCGGGCGCGGAGGGGACAAAGGAACATCGGCGACAGGTTGCAGGCGCGTGGGGAGCAGCCAGGCGCGCGGCGCACGCGGCGCCGGCGAGGCGGCCATGGCCGGGCCCCTCCCCCCTACCGGAGAAGATGAGCAGTAGACTAGGCTAGGGTTTGACGTTTGAGCAGTTTCAGAAATTTGCAAATTGCTCCCAAAATTTGAACTGTGCGACAAAAACTCAAAACATCAAAGTTGTTCAGAAAAATGAGATCTACAACTTTGTCAATATGAACATTTTCAAATTCCAAATAGTTTTTGAACAATATTTGAAAACAGTAAAGGGGACACTTTTTCAAACTTGATTCAAATCAAATTTACTCTGGATTTCAAACTGAAACTTGAAAATCTGTAAACATGAAAGTTGTTCCTTTTATCAAGACCTACAACTTTGCTATTATACACTTTTCCAGAAACTCATTAGTTTTTGAACTCATTTTGAAAACTGAAAAGGGGACAAAAACTGGAGTTTGATTGAATTTGAAATAACTCAAAACCTTGTACTGCAACTTGAAAATTTGTAAATACCAAAGTTGTTTCTCTTTGACAGATCTACAACTTTGCTTTTTGGACCAATCCCAAATTTTGAATAATTTTTGAATCACAACAAGAGGGATAAAATCCAAGGTTTGGAAATCAGGGTTTTGCAAAAGGATTTGAAATCAAATTCTGATTTTTGAACTTTGGCCAACACAACAACACTTCAAGACACCAAAGGAACAAGAATTACACAAGGCTAATCACAGAGATGAAATTACCATTTTGCCCTAGTAGAGAGAAGTGGGCTAATTAGGGTTTTTGCAATAGAGGTAAATCACATAAAATGACACACATAGCAAAATGCATACACAAGAAATCATGATCAAGATGCTTAATGATGATAATGATGATATGTCAAGTTAATTACATGCTAAACACCAGAGGTGTTACACCACCTGCCGCCGATCCCTCACCCGTGGATTACGAGGCAAACGAAGGTGAACCCTAGCCTAGACACCACGTCTACGCTATTGATCACTACTCTAGCGTTGCGCAGGAACCCCTCCAAATGATTCAGAGGTTCCTCTACTAGAGTATCCGCTACGAGAACGGACGACGAACCCACAAACAAGAAGAGATAAAGCTTATCTAATCAAAAGAACAATAATACTGTAGAAACCACGAACACTTACTATGTATGGATCCCGATGTGGGTACAAGGTAAGGGCTCGTCGAGGTACAAGCTCGGGGAGAGACCGACAAGCCCTGTACTTCCCCGCTCTCTTCCCTCACATCTCACTCTCCAACTCTAGAAAGCTACTAGGGCATAGCCCTAAGGAGTGGGGATCTACTCAAGAGAGAGGTGCTCTTCTATTCCTTTGTGTGTTGTTGTTTTGGCCTCCCCTCCTCCTCTCCTTATATAGGTGCTTTAGGTCGGTTTAGGAGGGACTTCGCTGCAAAAATCACCCGGAACCGCCTTAGGGAGGAGTTAATGCACCGCCTCAACAAAATTGGGCTGAAACCGTCGTTCTGGGGGGGCGGCCGCCCCCTGGCTGGGCCCCCGTGGGCTGGGCCAAAGCCCATTTGGCCCGAAATGTCGTGCTGGGTCTGAATCTGGTTGAAGTTTGATGCACTTCTATATGGGCTTTTTGTGTCCTTGTTCATTTTGCGCATTTCGGCGTGTTGGATTGCGCCTTTTTGGTTGTTATCCACCTGTATGCATGTTTATGGTCTGCAAAACATAACTTTGCACTACATGTGGAACTTGGTTAGCAATAAATGTATATATATGAGTAAAATGCATGCTTCTTATTCCCTGGATTGCATGGTAGGTGGGCCACTTGGTATTTGTGTTGCATAATGATGTTTTATGCATTATTTTCCTTGCCTTTATATGCATTTCCATCGATGTATGCCTGTAAGCGAATAATCACCAAAACTCGTGGAATGCATTAGTGTAAAGCCCTATTCACTAGTCTTGGGAATATTTTTATATATTTTATAATGAAGTTGGTGGTATAAAATATGAGTTAAGGACCACCAACAGAGGCTTTGTTGAGCGCTTTCCCCCACCGCGTTTGGAGTATCGCGGTGAGCGCTTCTTCCCCAGCGGACCACGTTTTCCTGTGCGTGGTGATCGCTACCCTCGTAGACGTGCTAGGAATGGTTTTTCTGCTAACCGTTCTTTTGAGCAGCCGGCCCAACACTGGTATTCTCCTTACTTCACTAACCCCAGTGTTGGACCATATGCTCACCCTATGTCTTTTTATTGATGTAGGTAAGACGGTTGGAGGACATTTGGTTGGTGGATTCCGGTTGTTCGAGGCACATGACCGGAAACGCCAAGTGGTTCTCCAGCCTTAGCCCGGTCGCCGGAAAGGAGTACATAACCTTCGGCGACAATAGTAAAGGTAAGGTGTTATCTCGTGGGACGGTGCGGGTTAATGAGCACTTTGTGTTGCGCGATGTTGCTCTTGTTTCTAACCTGCATTTTAACTTGCTTTCTGTTTTGCAACTTTTTGATGATGACTATGAGATTCGTTTTAAACCGAACCTTAGTCGCATCTTAGATCCTCAGGGCGATCTTGTATGTCTGATTTCGCCCTTTGGGAAAGTCTTTCGCGCGAATTTCTCGGAGTCGTTTGGTTCTTCTCGCTGTCTTTTGGCTAGTCCTTCTTCCTCCGATCTTTGGAAGTGGCATAGGAGGCTCGGTCATTTAAGCTTCGACTTGCTTGCAAGACTTAGCTCACTTGGCCTAATCCGAGGATTGCCCAAGCTTTCGATGGAGAAGGATCTAGTTTGCCATTCTTGCAGACATGGGAAGATGGTTGCCGCTCCCCACCATCCAGTTACTAAGGTCATGACCTCGCACCCCGGAGAGCTTTTACACATGGACCTTGTTGGTCCGGCTCGGGTGAGCTCGGTTGGTGGCAAGTGGTATGTTTTGGTTGTTGTTGACGACTTTTCGAGATATTTGTGGGTCTTCTTTTTGACTGAGAAGACTGAGACTTTCTCCTTCGCTCGCAATCTGATTTTGCGTCTTCAGAACGAGTTCCCTTTGAACTCGATGCGAGCTATTAGAAGTGATAATGGTTCCGAATTCAAAAATTCGGAGTTTGAGAAGTTTTGTGACCGCCTTGGTTTGGAGCATCAGTTTTCTTCCCCCTACACACCGCCCCAAAATGGTGTTGTAGAAAGGAAGAATCAGACCCTTGTTGAGATGGCCAGGACGATGCTCGATGAGCATAGGACTCCTAGGCGCTATTGGGCTGAAGCTATGAACACTGCATGCTACATTTCAAATCGCATTTTTCTGAGAGCCTTTTTGAAGAAGACCTCTTATGAGTTGCGTTTTGGTCGCCAACCCAAGGTGAGTTATTTTCGAGTCTTCGGTTGCCACTGTTTTATATTGAAGAAGGGCAACCTGGACAAGTTTGAGTCTCGTTCTTCTGACGGGGTATTTTTGGGTTATGGCACTCACACTAGAGCATATCGTGTACTTAACCTTGATACTAACCGAGTCATGGAGACATCAGATGTCACCTTCGACGAGACTCTTGTTTCTCCTTCTTCTCGTTTTGAGCGTGCAGGTGATCATGAGGTTGGAGAGCCTCTTTTCGATGACGAAGAAGAGGGTGCTGAAGGTATGGATGATCCAGCACCCCCTCCACCTGCCGTGCCGCAAGGAGCGGCCTCGACGACGACTCACGGCCCCGACACCTCCTCTTCCTGGGGGCCGTGGGATCCTCCACCTCGCGCGGAGCCTTTTGTACCCGGGGTGGAATCAGCTGCTGTTGAGGAGGAGGTCACATCTTCCCGGGAGGCGCCACGATACATCCAGCGCCAGCACCCCCCTCAGCAGATGATCGGCGACATGGGCGAGCGAGTCACTCGCTCCAGGTCACAGCACATCTCTCACTTCGCTCACTCTGCTTTTGTTGCTAATTTTGAGCCCCGAGATGTTGGACACGCATTGACGGATCCGGATTGGGTTAATGCCATGCATGAGGAGTTAGAAAACTTTGAGCGAAATCGGGTTTGGGTTCTAGTTCCACCTCCACCTGACTGTAAGCCTATTGGGACAAAATGGGTTTTCGAAAACAAGCAAGGAGAGGATGGCCACGTTGTGAGAAACAAGGCTAGGCTTGTAGCGAAGGGTTATAGTCAGAAGGAGGGGATAGACTATGAGGAGACGTTTGCTCCTGTAGCTCGTTTGGAGGCTATTAGGATACTCTTGGCTTTTGCTGCATCCAAAGGTTTCAAACTGTTTCAAATGGATGTCAAGAGTGCCTTCTTAAACGGCTACATAGAAGAGGAAGTATATGTAGAACAACCCCCCGGTTTTGAAAATCCCAAATTTCCAAACCATATTTTTAAACTCCACAAAGCTTTGTATGGTTTGAAACAAGCCCCTAGAGCCTGGTATGATAGACTGAAAACTTTTCTACTAGCTAAGGGTTTTAAAATGGGATGTGTAGATAAGACGCTCTTTCTCCTCAGGCAAGGCAAAGACACGCTCTTGGTCCAAATTTACGTGGATGATATCATTTTCGGTGGTTCTTCTCACGCGTTGGTTGCCATGTTTGTAGATACTATGAGCAGGGAGTTCGAGATGAGCATGATGGGCGAGCTGACATTCTTTCTCGGATTGCAAATTAAGCAATCCCGAGAGGGGACGTTTGTGCACCAGGGCAAGTACACGAAGGACTTGCTGAAGCGGTTCGATATGGGTGAGGCCAAGCCTCTTCCAACACCCATGTCGACGACGACTGCCCTGGATGCGGATGTGGAGGGAGAAACAGTGGACCAAAAGGAGTACCGCAGCATGATCGGGTCACTGCTCTACCTAACGGCGACACGCCCGGACATCCAGTTCGCGGTGTGTCTGTGCGCGCGCTTTCAGGCGTCGCCGCGCACTTCTCACCGTCAGGCGGTGAAGCGCATCTTCAGGTACATTCGTTTCACTCCTGAGTTTGGGATTTGGTATTCTGCTTCCTCCACCCTCTCGCTTTGCGGTTATTCCGATGCCGATTTTGCGGGTTGTCGCATTGAGCGCAAGTCTACTTCTGGGACTTGCCAATTTATTGGATCTTCTCTTGTATCGTGGTCTTCTCGCAAGCAGTCTAGTGTCGCCCAGTCTACCACAGAGGCTGAATACGTTGCTGCGGCTAGCTGCTGTTCCCAGTTACTCTGGATGATGGCCACTTTGCGTGATTTTGGTTTGAGCTTTTCTCGCGTGCCTTTGCTTTGTGACAGCACGAGTGCTATTAGCGTTGCTAAGAACCCCGTGCTTCACTCGAAAACCAAACACATTGACGTGCGCTTTCATTTCTTGCGAGACCACCAGGAGAAGGGTGATATCGACCTTCGCCATGTCGATACTCATCACCAACTGGCTGATATTTTCACCAAGCCTTTAGACGAATCAACCTTTAATCGGTTGAGGGGTGAGCTTGGTGTGTGTTTCCCCTTTTAGATGGGGGAAACCTTTTGGATCTTGTATAGACTGACTCTTTTATTTTGAGTTTCTTTTCTTTGCATTTGTGCATACGCATTTACATTCTGAGCTTCATGTTTATAATCACTAGAATGTAACTATGCTTTGTTTAGTATGCTCCGATGCTTATGTTGATGCTTGTAGCTTATGCTCCTTCTGATCACTAGTACATGTTATGAGCTGAGCTATTTTGGAATGGTGAATTTGCCTAATGTATATAAATCTTAAAATGATCACCATTGAGGTATGCAACTAGCATGTGTAGGGTGTGTTGAGTCCTTTCCTGCTTTTCATATATGCTAGGTTGCTATGTCTCTAGTTCTGAGTCATTCACTTGCTTAGTTTGTTCATATCATGTTTAAAATTTGAACCAAGTTTTAGTGAATTGAAAAGATCGAGATGGGATTGCTTGTCAACACCTCACGGTATCGAGACTGTTTCTCATTGCACTTTGAGTTAAACTTGAGCCGTGTACTGTATGACCGAAACCGTAGCTTTAAGCTTCTGATTGCTTCGGCATAGGCTTCGCTCGGTTGAAAAGTTAGGCAATGACAAGCTTTCAACCTCTCGCAATCACATGCTAAATTTGAACTTGTGTAATTTCACCGCTGCAAACTCCGATCTAAAACTGAAATCACAAGTATATGCTTCATTCCTATGCTTGATGATTGAACTTTGCTAGGGGTGGTTCACCTTGTATACATGTTTAGCACTTGTTTGGATTCCTATCTATACATGTGTAGTGCTATTTTGATGGTGACTACCTTTTTGGCTAAAAACTGCTCACTTGCTCATATGCTTCATATTTCGTATGTGTGATCAGTTTGAGCCTTTGCTATTTGAGTGCTTAGTTGTGCCATTGGAGCTATACCGATTAGAGCATTTTTGCACTCTTTTCATTATATGCCTGAAGCCCCTAACTTGCATTTCTGTCTTAATATGCATTTTGAAAAGGGGGAGATTTTGTTGAGGGGGAGACCTTTGCTCGGTTCCTGGTTCTTGATAAGTGCATTTTCAACTAAGGGGGAGAGTTTTTGCAAATCATATGTCTCCTGGCGTTCAACTAAGGGGGAGCTCTTGCTAAGGGGGAGTCCCTGGTTGCTTGCATTTGTCGAGGGGGAGTTTGCTAGTTGTGTTGAGCCGTTGCCTCTGTCTTGAGGGACTAGCAAACATTTTCCTCATTTGGCGTCGAGGTTGATTTTGATTGGTTCGGAGACCTTTAGTGTGTTTTTCAATTGGTTCGGAGTGGTTTTCGTGCTAGTTGTGTTAAGCCTCTGTGCCTCTATCTTGAGGGACTAGCATTTTGTCATTTGTAGCTCCGATTTTCAATTGGTTTTCTGCTAGCGGTGTTGAGCCTGTTCTACCTCTTCTTGAGGGCTAGCTTTGCTTTGCTTGGTCGCGTCGAGCCGTTGCCCATGTCTTTGGGGACCAAGTTCTCGCTTCTTCCACTTGACCTTCTTCGGCTTTGCTATGCTTTTGGGTCATTTGGTTGAGTTCTCTCTTCTCCTTCCTCCTACCTTCTTCATTCATTATGATTTGTGTGTGTAGTTGACAATGCACTCATCAAGGGGGAGATTGCGGATACATGGGTGTATGCCGAGTCTCTGAGTGATGAGTGATTGTCAACGGGTTTGATCGCATGTTCTTTGGCTTGTGTTGTGCAGGTGTCGAGCACGGAGATAGTGATCGAGGGCAAGGTGAAGGTCAAGTTGAGACGTGCCATGCCGACGGACTGGGTGCGATGAAGGATGGGCGTGCCGTGCGGCGGACGTGCCATGCCGATGTATCGAGCAGTGAAGGGCGGATGTGAGGCTTGGACTGAGGGACCGCAGTGCCTGAGGATCAGCTGTGGTGGCTGGCAGCCTGGGACAGCGACGAGCGGAGACTTGCGGGGCACGGTGTTGCTCGGGTCGAGGACCTGGGGACACGTGTCGGTGGACGGGGTGCACGGGCGGTGCATCCCCTCTACAGCTCCGGTTTGGTGGTTGAGCCAGGGAAAAACCACCGGGTGGACGGTTTCCGAGTTTGGGCCTCAAAACTCGGGTGCTCGGTTTCCAGGTTGAGCCACAAAACCTGGGCGCGGACGGTTTCCGAGTTTGGCCACAAAACTCGGGCAATGGGCCGGTTTCCGAGTTTGGGCCTCAAAACTCGGGCGCTGCGGGTTTCTGAGTTTGGGCCACAAAACTCAGGCTGGTGGGCTGGTTTCCCGGTTTGGGCCTCAAAACCGGGGGTTGCTGGAAAAGGCTGGTTTCCTGGTTTGGGCCACATAACCGGGGGTGCAGAGCGAGGGCGGCACGTGGCGGCAATCAGAAGGTTGCGTGGAGGCAACGCGGACGAGTTGTGCGGGCGTGGCCGTCGGATACACCTACCACCGAGTTGGTCCAGAATAACCCTAGGGTTTAGCTGGTTCGCTCTGTAATTAGTTTAGAGAGGGGTAGAGTAGGAATTGTACTTAGACTAGAATTAGGATAAGTAGTCGGGGAGACACCCTCCTCCCTCCATCTCAGTTTTAGCCATCTCAGTCATTTGCTCTTTCGCACTTAGGGTTTCCTGCTCTCCCATCCCCTGCTGTAGCCTGCTGAGATCCGCAGAGAGACTTGACTCTGTGTACTGTTGATTTTGAGGAAAGGAGGCCGTAACCTCCTTGTCGTAGCGCGTGTTTGCGCTTCGGCTTGCAGATCGTGGTTGTGATTCGGGTTTTGTTCGTGTTCTTCGCGGAATCCTTTTTCTCCACGATTTTCCCGTCGCTTGATCTCTTTGCTCGGTTCATCTTTTGCGAAACCGTTTGAACCAAGTTGTTCTAGATCGTGAGGCACTTCTTTCCACTGAAGGAATTAATCTCTAACCTCACGGTCTAGGAGATCGATCGATTTTTCGGTTCGGGTCATGTTTCCTCTCATCCCCCAAATTTCTTCGATTCACCGATTTGGAGATAGGTTCGAGCCATTATCTCTTAGAGATAGCTCACTATACTCCTTGTGACTCATCTCACCAAGTTTGATCCCTAGAGGATTTGTTTTGGGTGAGATCGAGGCGAATCGGTGGACGAACTGCTGTTTCGCGGGGTGACCGGACGCTGCATCGGGTTGACCGGATGCACCAGTCGAGCGTCCGGTCGTTGAACAACTCGTGCAGTGTTTCTGTGCTTGACCGGATGCACTGCTAGTGACCGGACGCTCCAAGACAGTGAGTCCGGTCACAAACAGAGAGCTCCGAAAACCGTTTCTGCACGACCGGACGCGTCCGGTGCTCACAGACCGGACGCAGGCAGAGTCCGGTCAGTGCTGTTTCAGCGCAGTTTCATTCGCAGTTCGCTCGTTCATTGACGGATTTGATTTCCGTCTTTTGCGTTGGCTTTCTAGAGTTGTGTAGTGTCCCGCTGTGCTTCTTGGAAGCATCCACCCTACATCTAGGGTCGTGGACATTCGCAAGTTCTAGGGTTTGTCTTTGGGGTTGATATAGGGACAGTGGCTTTGAGTTTCCGAAAGGAAAAATTTTAAAGCTCCCATTCACCCCCCCTCTGGTCGCTTTCGGGTAGCTTCTCGGTCCTTCAGTCTGCGAGCGAGGATTAGAATTCAGGGTGGCACATTCTGTTGATGACATGAAAGAAGCTGGAACAGATCTAGCCGATTCCTTTGACTTCGACCTCCCAATTAGGAATAGAATAGGATAGACGAACTGACTTCCTATTGTAACTTGTTTCCTTCTCTGTAAATAAGAGGTCCTTCTTTATTTGTCCAGCAACTCGTGGTGGATCCTTCGAGATCAATATGCGCCTTGTTCCATGTATCGGCCTTTGATTTTTTCTGTCCACTTTAGCAGCGATACACATTTCATCAGCTATTATTAACAATTATGTTCAATCATCTTCGCTTCGCAAGCAACCGTAATAATTGACTACCTCAGATTCGGGGTCTTTTGAATCATTTTCTCAGTTTTTGATTAATGGTGGCATCAGGATATTGTCTCTTCCGCTCTCCTGTCTTCGACGCCAACTGATGACTCAAAACCCCCTATCCGAAAATAAAATACCTTACAGCTGCCATTGTTTCTCAGTCGCACTTGAGCATTTTTCATAGCAAACACTTTTAACCGAATCCCATCGGTTCTTCGAACTTCTCTGGTTGGGTAAGGATTCGATCTGGCTCCACATCGGCCTATAAGCCATGAAAAACCCTACCTAGCCTTCCACTGTGCAAGTCATGGTTCTATAAATTCGACCTTAGCTAAGTCACTCTATCAAACTTCATCCGGACAGCTTGTCCTGCAAACCTTTCCCCTCAGGGCGAGGCCTACGTCCAACCATGTTTAAGCTTTCTCCCTAGAAGGCCACAGGTTATTGAAATCCTCACCAGATTTTTCCTTTGACTGAGCTTGTAACCGCCTAACACATCTTCCTTTACCAGTCATCCCCGCATAAAATGACTGTCGTTATCAAAAGGTGTATGCCTCGAGGCTTCGGACGGCCACATAGATCAGACCGTCATCCAAGGCGTGTATGTCGGAGCTCTTCCTCAAACCAGTGGTGATAAGTCCTTGTCTTAAGAATACTACCCTTCTACCAACCGGTTATGCAAATGCTCTTCCGGACGACTTCGAAGATTCCGAAGTCCCTATTGGTCACACCATCGTCCTTCGTCTTCTTCTGAACAACGTTGATTTTTATTCCTCATTGACTTTCCTTGTTCGCAACATTTCTTCAGAAGAACACTTGCCGAATGTATGACGTCACCTTAGCTGACCAAATCTCATTCTCAACATGTCATGTCACTCGGCATTGCACTTACTGCACTCCAACTTTCTCCTTCCCCGATGAACCTGCTAACTTGAAAAACGCTAGGTCCACCAAGATCATGAATATCCGTACTGAAGGCGATATAAATAAGATATCGGCTATAACTTGACACATATGAAACCCTTTTTCCGCTAAAGGCGATGTTCTTACATCGGCTGTATAAAAACATCTCTCGAGTTACATAGTTCCCATGCGTTCGGCTTTTAACAAGTAGTGCCAAAGCTTCAACTGATAAGCAGTACACACAAAAATCAAAAATTCGTCATAGCCGAATACCATTTCCTGGGGCCTGACACTTTTGGCTAAGGTAAATTGCTACTCATCTCATCTTTTAAACCCTCAAAAATAAGGGCCGATTCTATTATAAGAACATCGGCCGTCACGTACAACCCGAAATAATCACCCAGTTGTAGAAGTGCCTTTCATGGAATCTTCAATCTCACTAAAGGCTCTCGTTGTACGTCGCCTTGTACAAACCCCTTCTGATTCTTTTCTAGCAATGGAGAAGTAAACAGAATCTTTCATACGTCTATCGACTTCGAACACACCTGAGACCCAAACTTGCACATACCAATCCTAATTCGGCGTCATCATCAACACTTTATTCCTTGTCAGCCGATAAAACTTTAGTCTCGATCCCTCTCCATTACCATCGTTTGGATTAAAAATTGCTCTGAGAGTCGATCGTTTTAATCGGCTGTTGATCCTCGTCCAAAACGTTCACAGGACCTGCCTCCCAAGCTCTTCCAGAGAAACACTCGACACCTTCATATTCCCAGTAGGTGGGCTCTGCATTAGCAATACTCACGGAATCATCAGCATGGACGATCTCAATATCATCTCCAACCCACTGGATAAGGAATTAATGCATAGTCGACGGCACACAGCAGTTTGCATGTATCCAATCTCTTCCTAATAGCAAACTGTATGCCTGAAGGACCGAGAATGCTACCAGAAAGCGACCAGAGGGGGGGGGTGAATGGGAACTTCAAAATTCCTTTCGGAGACATGTTACCACTGTCCCGAAAATCAACCCCACAAGCAAACCTTAGAGCTTGCTAATGTCCACAACCCTAGATGTAGGATGGATGCTTCAAAGAAGCACAGCGGGACACTACACAACTGTAGAAACCTAACGCAAAAGACGGAAATCAAATCGGACAGTGAACGAGCAAAACACGAATGAGAACGCGTTGACCAGCACTGACCGGACTCACCCTGCGTCCGGTCAACAAGCACCGGATGCGTTCGGTCAGGCAAAGTCCGATTTCAGACCTCTCTGAGTTGGACCGGGCGCACTGTCTTCTAGCGTCCGGTCACAAGGAGATGCAGGCAGTGAACAGTAGGAGCGGCGAGTCCGGTCACACAGCTGCTGGAGCATCCGGTCAGTGTCAAAAGAACTTTGAGAAATGTTCAACGACCGGACTCTCGGCTCGTGCGTCCGGTCAGCCCGACCCAGCGTCCGGTCACCCCGAGATTTTGCAGTTCGTCCACCGATCTCACTCGATCTCACCCAAAACGAATCCTCTAGGGATCAAACTTGGTGAGAGGAGTCACAAGGAGTATAGTGAGCTATCTCTAAGAGATCATGGCTCGAACCTATCTCCAAATCGATGAATCGAAGAATTTCGGGGGAAGGGAGAAAACTTGACCCGAAACGAAAATCGATCGATCTCCTAGACCGTGAGGTTAGAGATTAATTCCTTCGGTGGAAAGAAGTGCCTCACGATCTAGAACAACTTGGTTCAAACGGATTTGCAAAAGATGAACCGACCAAAGAGATCAAGCGACGGAAAAACGTGGAGAAAAGGGATTCCGCGAAGAACACAAACAAAACGTGAATCACAAGCACGAATTTGCAACCGTGTGGCTACCACACGCTACAACAGTGAGATTACGGTCTCACTTCCTCAAAATCTCACGGACACAGAGGTATTGTTCTCAACTCTGTGGATCTCAGGTTCACTACAGCAGGGGAGTAGGAAGGCAGGAAACCATAGCTATGAAAGAGCAAATGACTGAGATGGGAAGGAAGGAGGGTGTCTCCCTCTACTTATCCTAATTTCTAATTCCTACTCTACCCATCAACTAATTACAGAGCGAACCAGCTAAACCCTAGGGTTATTCTGGACCAACTCGGTGGTAGGTGTATCCGACGGCCACACCCGCACAACTCGTAGCGTTGCCTCGATGCAACCTCTCGATTGTCGCCACGTGCCGCCCTCGCTCTGCACCCCCGGTTTTGTGGGCCAAACCGGGAAACCAGCCTTTTCCAGTCAACCCCCGGTTTTGAGGCCCAAACCGGGAAACCAGCCCACCAGCATCTGAGTTTTGAGGCCAAACTTAGCAAACCCTCAGCGCCCAGGTTTTGAGGCCCAAACCTGGAAACCGTCCTCAGCCCGAGTTTTGTGGCCAAACTCGGAAACCCTCAGCCCGAGTTTTGTGGCCAAACTCGGAAGCCATCCATGCCCAGGTTTTGTGGCCCAAACCTGGAAACCGTCCACCCGATGGTTTTTCCCTGGCTCAACCACCAAACCGACGTCGTAGATGGGATGCACCTCCCGTGCACCCCGTCCACCGACACGTGTCCCCAAGTCCACGACTCAGGCAACACATGACCGCAAGTCTTCACTTGTTGTCTTCACAGGCTGCCAGCCACCACAGCTGATCCTCGGGCCTCTGGTCCCTCAGTCCAAGCCTCACATCCGCCCTTCGCCACTCTCGGTCCATCGGCACGGCACGTCTCTACTTGACCTTCACCTCGCCTTCGATCACTGCATCCGTGCTCGACACCTGCACAACACAAGCCAAAGAACATGCGCATCATCCCAGTTGACAATCACTCATCACTCAGAGACCCGGCATACACCCATGTATCCGCAATCTCCCCCTTGATGAGTGCATTGTCAACTACTCACACAAATCATAATAGAAAGAGAAGAAGGAAGAAAGAGAAAGAGAAGGAACTCAACCAACTGACCCAAAAGCATAGCAAAGCCGAAGAAGGTCAAATCGAAAGAGCGAAACAACTTGGTCCCCAAAGACATGGGCAACGGCTCGACGCAACCAAGCAAAGCAAAGCTAGCCCTCAAGAAGAGGTAGAACAGGCTCAACACCGCTAGCAAATTCCAAGAGAAAATATCAGAGCGAAATGCTAGTCCCTCAAGAAAGAGGCATAGAGGCTCAACACAACTAGCATGAAAGCTCGATACCATTGCCTTACGGCCAACAGGAAGCAAGAAAAACTCCCTCTCGAATAGTGCAAACAACCAGGAGGGCTCCCCCTAGGCAAAAGGAGGGTTATGATTTGCAATCTCTCCCCAATTTCTCCCCCTTAGTTGAAAATGCACTAATCAAGAAACATTTCTCCCCCTGGGAAAATGCACCATCAAAAAGTGCCAACACGTAGAAATCTCCCCTTCCAAAATGCAAATGAGTCAAAATGCAAGTTAGGAGCTTCAGGAGTATATTCAAAAGAGTGCAAAGATGCTCTACAGAGTTCTGATCCGATGACTCAGAGAATGCACAAAAATGCTAGCAAAGGCTCAAACTGATCACTAAGTCTGAAATGAGAGCAAAAGAGCAGTTTGTAGCCGAAAAAGGTATTCACCATCAAAATAGCACAGACATGTATAGACAGAATGTCAAAACAGGTGCTAAACATGTATACAAGGTGAACTACCCCTAACACAGTTCAATCATCATGCTGATACCAATTCAGGCATATACTTGTGATTTCAAATTTTAATCGGAGTTGCAGCGGTGAAATTACACAAGTTCACAAAACAGCATGTGACTGCGAGAGGTTGAATGCTTGTTATTGCCAAACTTTTCAACTGTGCGAAGCCTATGCAGAAGCAATCAGAAGCTTAAAGCAACAGTTTCGGTCATACACTACACAGCTCAAGTTTAACCCAAAGTGCAATGAGAAACAGTCTCGAAACTGTGAGGTGCTAACAAGCAAACCCATCTCGATCTTTCCAATTTACTTAACTTGGTTCAGATTTTAAACAGAATATGACATACCAAGCAAGTGAATGACTCAACACTAGAGACATAGCAACCTAGCATATATGAAAAGCACATGTGACTTCAACACATCCTACACATGCTAGTTGCATATCTCAATGGTGAACATTTTCAAGTTTTAAGTTTATTATCAAATTCACCATTCAAAAATAGCTTAGCTCATAGTATACATCAGTGATCAGAAAGAGCATAAGCTACAGCATCAACACAAAGCATCGGAGCAAAGACTACACAGAGCATAGTTACATTCTTCAGACTATATTCATGAAGCTCAGAATGTAAAAGCGTATGCTGAAATGCAAAGATGCATGAAGAAATCAAAAAGAAGCAAAAACAACTGAAAACACAAAGTCAGTGTATTATACAAGATCCAAAATGTTTCCCCCATCTAAAAGGGGAAACACACACCAAGCTCACCTCTCAACCGATTAAAGGTTGATTGGTCCAAAGGCTTGGTAAAAATATCAGCAAGCTGATGATGAGTATCGACATGGCGAAGGTCGATATCACCCTTCTCATAGTGGTCTCGCAGAAAATGAAAGCGCACATCAATGTGGTTGGTCTTCGAGTGCAGCACGGGGTTTTTAGCAACGCTAATCGCACTCGTGCTGTCACAAAGCAATGGAACACGAGAAAACCTCAGACCAAAATCACGCAAAGTGGCCATCATCCAGAGTAACTGGGAACAACAGCTAGCCGCAGCAACATACTCATCCTCCGTGGTAGACTGGGCGACACTAGACTGCTTGCGAGAGGACCACGAAACAAGAGAAGAACCAATAAACTGGCAAGTCCCAGAGGTGGACTTGCGATCAATATGACAACCAGCAAAATCGGCATCGAAATAACCGCAAAGGGAAAGGTTGGAGGAAGCAGAATACCAAATCCTGAATTCTGGAGAGAAGGATAAGTACCTCATAATGCGCTTGACTGCCTGACGATGAGAGGTGCGCGGCGAAGACTGAAATCGCGCGCAAAGACACACCGCGAACTGGATGTCCGGGCGTGTCGCCGTCAGGTACAGCAGCGAGCCGATCATACTCCGGTACTCCTTCTGGTCCACTGCTTCTCCCTCCTTGTCCGCATCCAGGGCCGTCGTGGTCGCCATGGGTGTTGGAAGAGGCTTGACCTCACCCATGTCGAACTTCTTCAGGATATCTCTGGTATACTTGCCCTGGTGCACAAACGTTCCTTCCCGGGTTTGCTTGGTTTGCAACCCGAGAAAAAACGTCAGCTCGCCCATCATGCTTATCTCGAACTCCCTGCTCATAGTATCTGCAAACTTGGCAACCAAAGCGTGAGAAGAACCACCGATAATGATATCATCCACGTAAATTTGGACCAAGAGAGTATCAGTGCCTTGCTTGAGGAGAAAGAGCGTTTTATCTACACATCCCATTTTAAAACCCTTAGCAAGCAAAAAGGTTTTCAACCTATCATACCAGGCTCTAGGGGCTTGTTTCAAACCATACAAAGCTTTGAGAAGTTTAAAGACATGGTTTGCAAACTTGGGATTTTCGAAACCGGGGGGTTGTCTAACATACACCTCCTCTTCTATGTAGCCGTTTAAGAAGGCACTCTTGACATCCATTTGAAAAAGTTTGAAACCTTTGGATGCAGCAAAAGCCAAGAGTATCCTAATAGCCTTCAAACGTGCTACAGGAGCAAACGTCTCCTCATAGTCTATCCCCTCCTTCTGACTATATCCCTGGGCTACGAGTCTGGCCTTGTTTCTCACAACATGGCCATCTTCTCCCTGTTTGTTTTTGAAAACCCATTTTGTCCCAATTGGATGACACTCAGAAGGTGGAGACACTAGAACCCAAACCCGATTTCTCTCAAAGTTCTCAAGCTCCTCATGCATGACATTGACCCAATCAGGATCCGTCAAAGCATGTCCAACATCCCGGGGTTCAAAATCAGCAACAAATGCAGAATGAGCAAAGTGAGAGATTTGCCTTGACCGGGTAACGCGTTCGTCGATGCTGCCGATCATCTGCTGAGGCGGGTGCTGGCGCTGAATGTGTTGTGGCGCCTCCCTAGCCGAAGTGGCCTCCCCCTCAGCAGCAGCTGGTGCCTCCTCGGGTACAAAGGGTACCTGTTGACGGTTCTTAACGACATATTTCTACCGTCAACATGATCCATAAAAAGGAAGAAAGTCACATATTTTACTCACATATACCTTTACGGCTAACCAATTTCCACATGTATTGCAAAAGTATGTTTTGTAGACCATAAACTTGTATACAGGTGGAAAGCAGATAAAAAGGCGCAATTCGACACGATCAAATGCGCAAAACAACAAGAGGAATAAAAGCCCATACAAAAGTGCTGCAAAATTCAACCAGATTCAGACTCACCACGACGTTTCAGGCCAAATGGGCTTTGGCCCAGCCCACGGGGGCCCAGCCAGGGGGCGGCCGCCCCCTGGGTCGGCCGCCCCCCTGCTGACGTCACTCGTCCACCGCCTTTGCAGAGGCGGTACATTCAATGTTCTTAAGACGGTGCCGGGTGCAAATTGCAGAAAACCCCCTATTGAACCGACCTAGAACCCCTATATAAGCATGGGGAGAGGACCTCTCACAATATCAAGTATCAAGTATCAAGATACAAGAGAAGATGTTGAGAGGAAGAGCTTCACTCATATCCTTAGCCTTTAGGTTAGGAATAGAATAGGGAGCGAGATAGAGAGTAGAGTAAGAGAAGTAGCAAGTGACCGGCTCCATCCCCTAGTTGCACTAGTTGGGAGGCCGAAGCATTGACTACTTCCTGCACTGTACCTCTGCAACCCGACTTACTGCATTGGAGTAAGAAAAGGTTGAGTTCTACTTTTGTTCTAGTAAGTTCTTGAGCATTGTTATCTTGTTCTTACAATCTTGCGGGTTCGTTGTCCATCTTTTGGTGGGTACTCTAGTAGAGGAACCTCTAAATCATTTGGAGGGGTTCCTGGCCAACGCTAGAGTAGTAGCTAATAGCGTAGACGTGGTGTCTAAGCTAAGAGCTACCCTCGTTTGCCTCGTATCCCACGGGTGAGGGGTCGGCGGCAGGTGGTGACAGCCCTGTTTGCCCTTAGTTTCCCCCACGTTCGGATACGGCGTAGAGCTATAGGCCGGAGTTACTTGGCAGACCAGGTATAAGCCGGTGCCTGAAGTAAGGTTGTGAAAACACGTTACCTTGTTCGAGGCTTCTAAGCATTAGAAGAACCTCGCTACCTAAGTCGTTCCCCTCTTTTCTCTCTAGGGTTTATTAGATTTGTGACTCTGAACACTTCCGTTCCCTGAGAAATTACGATACCCTGTATACCACCGGGTGAAATGCTACAACGGTATTCCGTGCGCTTGCGGGACTTTGGCGCTTCGCTAAGATTTACCAACTATCGTGCGGTATATGCTTGGCATATCACAAGGCAATGGCGCCATCTTGTGGCATGTTAAGAAATACCGACACGGAACTTCTTGGCGCTTTTGCTGAGGATAGCTTAAAACCCTATCTTCTGTGATTGCGTTAAGAAATGTCAACAAGCATTCTGGCGCCGTTGCCGGGGATAGATTCAAACCCTATTCTTGGTAGCGACGCTAAGAAGTGTCAACAAGCATTTCTGGCGCCGTTGCCGGGGAACGGTTGTCGTTTTTAGTCTCTGAACCTAGTTGCCCATGTATCCTTGTGTTGAAAAAAAATCTTTATCTTTATCCTATGAAACACAAATACCATTCCCGTAAACCTACACCATGAAGCTGGATTCAAAGCCAAACCCTTTTGCTTCATCAGAGGAGTTCCCAAACCCAACACACCTTGTTTGAGGAGGCAAATTGCTTTTTCTCGTTCACTTCACACTTGGGTGAAATTGAACGACCTTTAACCTCGCTCAAACCAAAGTCATGTCCCTCTGGCCTAACAATTGTTGTTCTCGATGGTGGCCGAGAATCAACAAGTGGTTCTGCATGACACATCTTTGGAGAATAAAACTCCCCTGGCCAAGGACATGCCCGAAACAACAACCCTAGAACCAAACAGATTCCACTTTTGAGCATGAACCTTACTTTTGAAACGTCTCATGTTCATGCTCACCCATGAGTCTCTGGAGCATCTATGTGGATCACAACCATTCTTGATTCTTGTTGTCTAACTTTTCGAGAGGATGGTTGTGGATGCCTATGTTTTTCATAGACATTGCAAACCCGTAGTCGCATGATGGTGTTGACCTTGCAGCTTGAACGCTTGTGCTCAATGTTCGGTGGTGTAGCTGGGAAACTACACCACCATTAATAGCTGCAAGACGAGATTCCCATGGTCAAGCTTATGACCCTAATCAAAGCACTGCCGGGAGATACCCCGGATTTCATAAAAAAATAGTTATCATGCATAAATTCCTTCTAAAAAAATAATAATAAAAACTTGCATAAAAAAAATTTAATAAAATATGAAAAGAAAAAAAAATCTTATATTGGACTTCTCTGCATGAACCTCTTGCAAAATGGATTTGAAAACTTTAAAAATAAAAAGAGCATGCATTAAAAAAAAAAAAATATGCAATAAAAAGAAAGTAAACACCATCTTTCCTTTTTAATAAAAGCAAGTTTATATGATCAAGTTAATATGCACCTTCGGGTATTCTTGTCACTAACCATTTCAGGTGGAGACTAAGAAGAACAAGGATGCATACAACAATAAGGAGCTACATCAACCTAACCTTGGATGACCCTCGGTGATGGAATGCACTTAAAGGAAACCCTAACTCAACACTCAGCTTTTACACAAAAGTTCAAGTGGGGGAGGACGACAAGAACATCATAAACACTAAAGGTTATGCTAGCTCACCTTGCTAAAAAAAAGGAAGAAGGAGAAGACTTGGCCATCACAAACGCCATGTGCCTTCCAAAAAAATGAAAAAAAAAGAGATTGAAAAAAAAATATTTATATATCTAAAAAAAAAGAGAATGGGAAAAGGAAGGAGGAGCAGAGTGGTCTCATCATGATCCACCTGACTCCACCTCGTGCATACAAGTCTTGGTACACTATCATCTCATACAAGACTTGCATCGCCATATTCCACGACCTTTGCTGATGACATAAGGCCCATGGTCTATACACATTACTCGTGTATGTGTGTGTGACCAAAGCCTTGGTGCCCCTGAGTACGATCTTCAAAACACCGCTACAGCTGGTTCAAAATTCAAGACTACAGATGCTGCCGATAAAACACACTCAGGTATGCAAAGGTAATAAATGTTCACCAACCCATTTGCTCATATTTGTCCCTTTACTTTAAAATTCATGCTTCCTTTCTTATGCCATATGCTCTAGTTTGGATGGATTCCAACGATACATCCATAGGCTCTTTAAATTAAGCATGGTGCTTAGGTTAACTAGCCTCCTTTAATCAAGATTAAACATGGTGTTTATTTTGATTAATGAACTTTGAGTGTGTGACATAAATAATAGAAATAATTCTTTTGCTAGAGATAAACCAAGGCTAGATTTGTGCAGCATGCTTTACCTTATCCTTGTTTGAGTTAAAGAAGCTTGGTGAACAAATAAACTCTTGAAAAAAAACTCTCTCGCTTTCTCTTTTCAAAATAATGGCAACCTTTTTTGATCCATGTTCTCATGAGCTTTGTGTTCTCAATTTCCCTAAGCATGGATATGTTCTTTCTCTGTGCTATCAAAAAAATTATGATGATAATAATAATAAAAAAAATAATAATAACTTTAGCCAATAAAAAAATTAAAATTTTGGGTTCTCGGTAATCAAGCCGATAGAACCTTTGCTTGTTGTTGTTTGTTTTTGTTTGTTTAATAAAGACAGGTACAGGCACAAGTGTGGGGGAGATCTCTCGAGCATAAACTCACACGAACTCGAGATCTCCCCAACACAGTGCACAAACACCATCTGAACCATCATGCGAAGGACAAGTATGAATTCAACTTTTACAAAACTCCTTCATCTTCAACGGTGGTTTGTGCAACTCTACTCTCATGTTGTTCCTAAGTTTTAATTTTAAAATAAATAAAATTAAAGATGCAAACTTTTGGACATCATATAAAATTCCACTCTTATATGTGATGTAAGATAGAGCTTCTTCCTCGTTGAAATGATGAATAGTTGCTCTGTTTTATTTCTCACCTATGCTAGCTTATAACTTAGTTCCACCAAGATTTGGGTTTATTGGTAATAGCTCACTTAAGAACTTGAAACTGGTGGGATGCATATGCTTACTCTAAGTCTAAAGTTGTTGCTAGTTATGACTTGGTATAAACAGAGAATTGCTATGACTTTGTTTTAAGAAAAGCGTGACATCCGGTGAATTATTTCAAAAAAAAAAACTAAAAATTCAAAAGTCCTCATATGCTGGCTTATACTCACATTGAGCTTTGTCAAATTATTGTGACCAATGTTGTAGATTCTTGTCATGTACTTATGATTTGAGATTCACGCACACTTGTCATCCATCAAATAAAACTCTTGTCAATTTTTCTTTCTCAAAAAGAATTCAAGAAGGAGCTATGGGCTATGCAAAAAGAAAAAAAAATGAATATCCATGCAAAAGGCATGTTGGAAAAAATGGGCAAGTGCCCGCTTGTAGAATTAGGGGTATGCAAATACCCACAGAAAAGGAAAAAAAATGAATATCCATGCCAAAAGCGCATGTTGGAAAAAATGGGCACGTGCCCGCCAAAGTAGAATTAGCCGAAAAGATAGCCCATACTCTCAAAGGAATTCTAAAAGAGAAGAGACTTGACAAAGAGTTCAAAAAGAACAAAAATATACCACGCACTCGCACATCTCAATCAAGAGTTTATGACTTGCATCTCCAATGGTCCGGTTTTTGACTTAGCAATAAATGTGAAACATTTGAGGAACTTACTTTGATTTTCAAAAAAAAAAAAAAACTCCGGATTAAAGCTGCTCTAAGAACAAAAGAAAAGCATCTCTGTGAAAACCAGTCTGACATACAGCAACCAAGGATTGGAGGAGGCTAACAAGCCCCATAGGTAACAAGGTACAAGGGTGAGTAATCAACCAGTATATTCAAACCCTGGTAGACACTTGGTTGGTAAACCTGGCATTAGTGAAAAAAACCGGCATGGAAGCAACTCTGATCAACAACCATATCCTTAGCTTTTGCTCGAGGACGAGCAAAGGGTAAGTGTGGGGGAGTTTGTTGACGGTTCTTAACGACATATTTCTACCGTCAACATGATCCATAAAAAGGAAGAAAGTCACATATTTTACTCACATATACCTTTACCGCTAACCAATTTCCACATGTATTGCAAAAGTATGTTTTGTAGACCATAAACTTGTATACAGGTGGAAAGCAGATAAAAAGGCGCAATTCGACACGATCAAATGCGCAAACAAACAGAGGAATAAAGCCCATACAAAAGTGCTGCAAAATTCAACCAGATTCAGACTCACCACGACGTTTCAGGCCAAATGGGCTTTGGCCCAGCCCACGGGGGCCCAGCCAGGAGGCGGCCGCCCCCTGGGTCGGCCGCCCCTGCTGACGTCACTCGTCCACCGCCTTTGCAGAGGCGGTACATTCAATGTTCTTAAGACGGTGCCGGGTGCAAATTGCAGAAAACCCCCTATTGAACCGACCTAGAACCCCTATATAAGCATGGGGAGAGGACCTCTCACAATATCAAGTATCAAGTATCAAGATACAAGAGAAGATGTAGAGAGGAAGAGCTTCACTCATATCCTTAGCCTTTAGGTTAGGATAGAATAGGGAGCGAGATAGAGAGTAGAGTAAGAGAAGTAGCAAGTGACGGCTCCATCCCCTAGTTGCACTAGTCGGGAGGCCGAAGCATTGACTACTTCCTGCACTGTACTCTGCAACCCGACTTACTGCATTGGAGTAAGAAAAGGTTGAGTTCTACTTTTGTTCTAGTAAGTTCTTGAGCATTGTTATCTTGTTCTTACAATCTTGCGGGTTCGTTGTCCATCTTTTGGTGGGTACTCTAGTAGAGGAACCTCTAAATCATTTGAGGGGTTCCTGGCCAATGCTAGAGTAGTAGCTAATAGCGTAGACGTGGTGTCTAAGCTAAGAGCTACCCTCGTTTGCCTCGTATCCCACGGGTGAGGGGTCGGCGGCAGGTGGTGACAGCCCTGTTTGCCCTTAGTTTCCCCCACGTTCGGATACGGCGTAGAGCTATAGGCCGGAGTTACTTGGCAGACCAGGTATAAGCCGGTGCCCGAAGTAAGGTTGTGCAAACACGTTACCTTGTTCGAGGCTTCTAAGCATTAGAAGAACCTCGCTACCTAAGTCGTTCCCCTCTTTTCTCTCTAGGGTTTATAGATCCGTGACTCTGAACACTTCCATTCCTGAGAAATTACGATACCCTGTATACCACCGGTGAAATGCTACAACGGTATTTCCGTGCGCTGCGGACTTTGGCTGCTTCGCTAAGATTTACCAACTATCGTGCGGTATATGCTTGGCATATCACAAGGCAATGGCGCCATCCTTGTGGCATGTTAAGAAATACCGACACGGCACTTCTTGGCGCTTTTGCTGAGGATAGCTTAAAACCCTATCTTCTGTGATTGCATTAAGAAATGTCAACAAGCATTTTCTGGCGCCGTTGCCGGGGATAGATTCAAACCCTATTCTTGTAGCGACGCTAAGAAGTGTCAACAGTACCGCTCGAGGTGGCGGATCCCACGGCCCCCAGGAAGACGATGTGTCAGGGCCCTGAATCGTCGTAGAGGCCGCTCTTTGCGGCACAGCAGGTGGAGGAGGTGCTGGGTCATCTATCTCTTCAGCACCTTCTTCTTCATCATCAAAAAGAAGTTCGCCAACCTCATGATCACCTGCACGCTCAAAACGAGAAGAAGGACAAACCATGGTCTCGTCGAAGGTGACATCGGATGTCTCCATGACTCGGTTAGTGTCAAGGTTAAGTACACGATAAGCTCGAGTGTGAGTGCCATAACCCAAAAACACACCGTCAGAGGAATGAGACTCAAACTTGTCCAAGTTGCCCTTTTTGAGTATAAAACAATGGCAACCAAAAACTCGAAAATAACTCACCTTGGGAGTTTTCCAAAATGCAACTCATAAGAAGTCTTTTTCAAGAATGCTCGAAGGAAAATGCGATTGGAAATATAGCATGTAGTGCTCATAGCTTTGGCCCAATATCGCCAAGGAGTCCTATGCTCATCGAGCATCGTCCTGGCCATCTCTACAAGGGTCCGATTCTTCCTTTCTACAACACCATTCTGAGGCGGTGTGTAGGGGGAAGAAAACTGATGCTCTAACCCAAAAGAGTCACAAAACTTCTCAAAATCCGAATTCTTGAATTCAGAACCATTATCACTCCGAATTGCTCGCATAGAGTTCAAAGGGAACTCATTCTGAATACGCAAAATCAGATTGTGAGCAAAGGAGAAAGTCTCAGTTTTCTCAGCTAAAAAGAAAACCCACGAATATCTCGAAAAATCGTCGACAACAACAAGCACATACCACTTCCCCCAACCGAGCTCACCCGAGCCGGACCAACAAGGTCCATGTGCAAAAGCTCTCTAGGGCGCTTAGTCATGACCTGAGTCACTGGATGGTGGGGAGGCTACCATCTTCCCATGTCTACAAGAATGGCAAACAAGATCCTTCTCCATGGATAACTTGGGCAATCCTCGGATTAAGCCAAGTGAACTAAGCCTTGCAAGCAAGTCGAAGCTCAGGTGACCTAGTCTCCTATGCCACTTCCAAAGATCAGAGGAGGAAGGTCCAGCCAAAAGACAACGAGAAATTCCGAACGACTATGAGAAATCCGCACGAAAGACTTTTCCAAAGGGCGAAATCACACATACAAGATTGCCCTGAGGATCCAAAATACGACTGAGATTCGGTTTAAAACGAATCTCATAGTCATGATCGAAAAGTTGCGAAACAGAAAGAAGGTTAAAATGCAAGTTAGAAACAAGAGCAACATCGCGCAACACAAAGTGCTCATTAACTCGCACAGACCCACGAGACAGCACCTTACCTTTGCTGTTGTCGCCGAAGGTGATATACTCCTTCCGGCGACCGGACTAAGACTGGAGAACCACTTGGCGTTTCGGTCATGTGCCTCGAACACCCGGAATCCACCAACCAAAATTCTCCAATCGTTTTACCTGGGAGGTGTCGTCGTCGTCGTCGTTGTTCCGAGGGGAGTTCACCAGCTCGCCATCGAGGGCCATGGTGCAGAAGCCGTCGTCGTCGGCGAAGAAGCAGAGGCCGTTCAGCTTGTCCTCGATCCTCTTCTTCTTCTCGGACTCGTCGTCGCTTGAGCAAGTGGAGTCGTCATCCGAGCCGTCGACGTCGCTGAGCGTGGTGAAAAACGCACGCTGCTCAGCCTAGGCCTTCTCCAGGTACTTGGCCTTGATGTACACCTTGTCGAAGCCGCCCTCCGCTTGTGCCTTGGAGGAACATGCTTGTCCTTGCGCTTCCCGGAGTCGTACTTGTGCCCATGGTCCGCCTTGCCGAAGGTCTGCTTGTTCTTCTTCGGGAAATTAGCGATGAGGTGGTTGGGGTCGCCGCACTCGTAGCATCCCGAGCGTCCTCCTCCGCGGCGACGGTTCATGCGGTTGTTGTGGAACCGCGAGAACCCGGTTGACGAGCAAGGCTAGCTCGTCATCCCCCAAAGACTCAAGCTGGTCCTCTGTGACAGAAAAGAGCGAAGAGAGTGCAAAACCTCCAGAGGGGTTAGCATAAGAGCCAGAGCTAGAAACCAAAGCCATCGACGGGCCAGAAGGATTTTCATAAGAAGCCCTCGCCATGGCGTCAATCTCACTGGACTTGAGCTTACTAAAAAGCTCGTCGCACGTGAGGGTCTCATAGATCGGTGATTCGATGATCGCCTGAACTTTGGAGTCCCACACCGATCGATCAAGAGTGTGAAAAAGCTTTAAAGCTCTCTCATGATCATCGAAAGGCAACAGCTCCTTGTTAGCCCTCATCCTGTTGACAATCACCTGAAAGCGAGCGAATAAACTTTCTATGCTCTCGCCAGGCATATGTCGAAACTTCTCATACTCTCACTTGAATGACTCGTAGAGACGGGTTTTGACTTGAGAGGTTCCCTCATGGAAACGCATGATGGTAGCCCAAATCTCCCGAGCCGTAGCGAGGTGAGAAACGCGATCAAACTCACTCATGCTCAAGCATGAGAAAAGAGCATTACGGGCTCGGCTATTGGCATCGTGATCGCCAATCTGACGCTGAGTCACACGTGCAGCCAAGACCACGTAATCAGCAGAGTTGCAAATATCCCAGATGGAAGCACAATACTCTGCAGATAGGCCGACATGCGTATCTTCCAATACGCATAGATCGTCCCATCGAAAAACGGCGGTTTGCCCACGCCGCGATCCATGTCGCCTTCTGTGGATCTAGAACCGGCTAAGGTGGAAGATCCTTAACCCGCTCTGATACCAATTGAAGGACCGAGAATGCTACCAGAAAGCGACCAGAGGGTGGGGGGGTGAATGGGAGCTTCAAAATTCCTTTCGGAGACTTGTTACCACTGTCCCGAAAATCACCCCACACCCCATAGAGCAAGCAAACCTATAGCCCACAACCCTAGATGTAGGATGGATGCTTCCAAGAAGCACAGCGGGACACTACACAACTCTAGAAACCTAACGCAAAAGACGGAAATCAAATCCGACAGTGAACGAGCAAACGCCAATGAGAACGCGTTGACCAGCACTGACCGGACTCAACCTGCGTCCGGTCAACAAGCACCGGACGCGTCCGGTCAGGACAAAGTCTGATTTCAGACCTCTCTGAGTTGGACCAGACGCACTGTCTTCTAGCGTCCGTCGTTTCTCGAGCGTCCCATCACAAGGAGACGCAGGCAGTGAACAGTAGGAGCGCGAGTCCGGTCACACAGCTGCTGGATTGTCCGGTCAGTGTCGAAAGAACTTTGAGAAATGTTCAATGACCGGAGTCTCGGCTCGTGCGTCCGGTCAGCCCGACCCAGCGGCCGGTCACCCGCGAGATTTTGTAGTTCGTCCACCGATCTCACTCGATCTCACCCAAAACAAATCCTCTATGATCAAACTTGGTGAGAGGAGTCACAAGGAGTATAGTGAGCTATCTCTAAGAGATCATGGCTCGAACCTATCTCCAAATCGATGAATCGAAGAATTTTGGGAAAAGGGAGAAAACTTGACCCGAAACGAAAATCGATTGATCTCCTAGACCTTGAGGTTAGAGATTAATTCCTTCGGTGGAAAGAAGTGCCTCACGATCTAGAACAACTTGGTTCAAACGGATTTGCAAAAGATGAACCGACAAAGAGATCAAGCGACGGAAAAACATGGAGAAAAAGGATTCCACGAAGAACACAAACAAAACGCGAATCACAAGCACGAATTTGCAACCGTGTGGCTACCACACGCTACAACAGTGAGATTACGGTCTCACTTCCTCAAAATCTCACGGACACAGAGGTATTGTTCTCAACTCTGTGGATCTCAGGTTCACTACAGTAGGGGAGTAGGAAGGCAGGAAACCCTAGCTATGAAAGAGCAAATGACTGAGATGGGAAGGGAGGAGGGTGTCTCCCTCTACTTATCCTAATTTCTAATTCCTACTCTACCCCTCAACTAATTACAGAGCGAACCAGCTAAACCCTAGGGTTATTCTAGACCAACTCGGTGGTAGGTGTATCCGACGGCCACGCCCGCACAACTCGTAGCGTTGCCTCGACGCAACCTCCCGATTGTCGCAACGTGCCGCCCTCGCTCTGCACCCCCAGTTTTGTGGCCCAAACCGGGAAACCAGCCTTTTCCAGCCAACCCCCGGTTTTGAGGCCCAAACCGGGAAACCAGCGCACTAGCATCTGAGTTTTGAGGCCAAACTCAGCAAACCCTCAGCGCCCAGGTTTTGAGGCCCAAACCTGGAAACCGTCCTCAGCCCGAGTTTTGTGGCCAAACTCAGAAACCCTCAGCCCGAGTTTTGTGGCCAAACTCAGAAACCATCCACGCCCAGGTTTTGTGGCCCAAACCTGGAAACCGTCCACCCGATGGTTTTTCCCTGGCTCAACCACCAAACCGAAGTCGTAGATGGGATGCACCTCCCGTGCACCCCGTCCACCGACATGTGTCCCCAAGTCCACAACTCAGGCAGCACATGACCGCAAGTCTCACTTCTTGTCGTCACAGGCTGCCAGCCACCACAGCTGATCCTCGGGCCTCTGGTCCCTCAGTCCAAGCATCACGTCCGCCCTTCGCCACTCTCGGTCCATCGGCACGGCACGTCTCTACTTGACCTTCACCTCGCCTTCGATCACTGCATTCGTGCTCGACACCTGCACAACACAAGCCAAAGAACATGCGCATCATCCCAGTTGACAATCACTCATCACTCAGAGACCCGGCATACACCCATGTATCCGCAATGCCCCTTTGCCATCAATGCCAAAGAAGGTAGTGATCAAAGTCTTAGTCCCGATTGTTAATTCAACATGGACTGCTCCCTGAGTATCAGATGAATTGCCTGCAAAGTCTCTCAACACCATGTCGGTCTTAAACAGATCTTCACTTTTGTCATGCCGAGTTTTCTGAAAGTGGTATACGACATGATGTTTATAGTAGCCCCTCCATCAATGAACATCATGGTCAGTGGCTTGCCATTGACATACCCTCTCATATAAAGTGGCTTCAAGTGTCGATGCCTAATTGGTTTATCAAACACTGCCCTCTGAGCCAAAACGAGATGAGCCAACAGGTCCTGAAATTCACTTTCATCAAAATCTGAATATGCCTCGTCTTGGACATCTTGACTCTCAGGGGCTATGAATTCTGATGGTAGAAAGAATTCCATGCACATATCAGCTGAACGATTACCTTCGCTCGGCCTCCCCTTAGGATGCCAGACTTGCTTCGTTCTGGTGCCCGTTTGCGCCAACTCTCTATTCCGTAAGTGCTGCACTCTCCTTTTCTGGCTCTTCCTCAAACCTGGTGGACACCACTGTCCCTTCTGCCAGATGTACTCGCGGTACTCTTCTTCTCCAGTGCAGGCCCAATTTGGATCGGCAAACCTTCTTTCCTGCCAATCTCTGGAACTATTTATTTTTATACGCCGATCGTCCTCAGGGACCCGGGTACAAGCCTTTCATGGATAGATCGGCGGTTGACTCAAGACTGCCTAAACTCGGAGTATTGATTACTGCACTCAGGGCAGTTATCTTTAACAGGCAGCTTCAAGCCTTCGTTCCAACAATACTGGAAGAACGAGCATTCCCAATGAAACCGTTCTTGCTCCTTCGTATCTTCTCGTCCTTCCCGGTACATCTCTTCCTTGTACCCTCGCTGCTCCTCTAGGAACTTCCGCTCTTCATAAAGCCTCTGCTTCTGGTACTGCTCCTGTTCCTGACGCCACTTATTCAACAAAATGTGCGTCGTGACCCTGGGTCTGGAGGTGTTACTCGTCTCAATTCGGTTATTTTGGAACCGAACTCTCTGCTGAAGCTCTCCTTTGTAATCTGCCGATTACTGTTAATTGCCGATAGGGTCAACGGTACCAGCTTCCTTTGCTCTATTAGAAGTTAAAACCGTCATTTTACCCTTACCCCCAAAATCGGCTGCATTGACCATATTAACAGAGAAGGATACGGTATTCTGTCCAAAAGGACTACCGTCCACTTTCATCTTTTCCCGTCGAACCTCAGATGTCCACCTTGAATAGCCTTCTGGATCCGATCTTGAACACTCGGCAATCATTTATGGAGTGGGATTTGGTATTGTGGGAAACCACAATACTTCTTGTCTTTGACACCCTCAGGGAGCAGCATGGGATGACCTTCCGGCAACTTGATGCGTCCTCCTTCAGCAAGTATTCAAATAGTTTATCTGACTTAGAAACATCAAAGTCATAGGTACCTTTATGTTGCCTCAGCCACCTCTGGTTGACTTGAGTTGGCTCTTTAGACCAGATTATCTCAGCTGCAGCCACCTCATCCTCATCATCATATCATCTGCTTCCTCTAGGAAAGCCTGGTACATTCCGGCAGCTGCATCACCCTTCTGGAATTGATTTTTCCTTCCCAGAATCCCTGGGCTTGATTGCTCATTGTCGCCGACCTTTGTGACATTGCCCGAGGTCATCGAACTCCATGCCGAATAGCTTTTCTTTGATACTCGGCAACATGCCGGTTATGGCTATCTCCGGTAATTGGTTATCTGGCAGATTCAAGGAATAGCAAAGATTTTGGTTTCCCTGAATCGGCGCAGATACTCTTGCGGTGTTTCGCCGGGTTTCATCCTTAAGCTCATAAGATCAACCAGCTTCTTTTCACTGGTTCCGGTAAAGAAATATGAGTGGAACTTATGTTCTAACTCTGCCCATGTATTGACGGAGTTCGCTGGCAGAGAAGCAAACCAGGAAAAGGTCGGTTCTGTTAACGACAGCGGGAAATACCGAATCCTCCAAGCTTCATCTGTAGATGCTTCCCCAAGTTGCATCAAGTATCGGCTGATGTGCTCTATAGTGCTGGTACCATCTTGACCCAAAAACTTGGTGAAATCAGTGGGAGGTTTTACTCTTGGAGGGAGTGCCACCCGATTGTACCATTCTGGGTAGGGAGACTTGTAAGTATATGTCTGATTCTTTGGCTTTAGGCCGAACTGATTCTGCATCATATCGGCCATCTTGTGCATAATGAGGTCAACACCCGAATCAGGAGTCACTTGTGCTTGCCCCCCAGTATATGGTCCTGCTGAACTCCTATAGCCTAGATTTGGTAGAGCGTTGATCGAGTTATAGTCCATAAACTCCCGATATCCATCTCCAAACATATCCTTCTATATCCTGTTCGCCACAGGAGACACTCTGGCAGCAGATTGCAGGACATTCCCTGTTGTGCCGAACGTGAGCTGGCCATAGGTCTGAGGAGGTTGTTGCATCTCCTGAGGAACCACCCCTCCTGTGCTTGGGCCAGCTCCACTGCTTTCGGCAATCTTCCGTCGTTGAGGTACTTGGAACAACAACGGTCCACGCACCGGACCAACAGCCTCCTCAAAGTACTTATCTGCGGTTGGACCGAAAGTATCAATCATGATAGCGCGAAAGGTGTTCAAGAAAGTCGATTGATGATTGGTCACAGCTCCTGATACAATCCTATGCATCATCTCCGCCATCTTCTAGAGAGCGGCTTCTTCGAGCAGCTTAGGATGGTGATGAGGGACAACCTTTGGGAACGTCTGCTTCTGATAGACTTTGCCGCTTTTATTCTTGGAGAAAGTCTCTAAGCATCTGCGTTGGAACTCGTCGCAAGCCCGTTGCAGCAAATCCTTTGATTCTGGCGGCAGCTCGTCCATGGTTACATCGAAGGTTTGATCTTCGCTGATCTCAGGCATCTTGAAATGAAGTGGTCCCACCGGGCATGCCAAAAAGTGTGTTGACGCAAAACGTGACGCTCTGCGCCAGGCACACAGTAAGCCGAACAAGGCTGGCTTCAATCGGGTGCCCGGAGTATTCTGAATCCGGAAGCATGCCAGTCGGTTTGACCTGAAAACCAACAAGGGATAAAAGTGTGAGAATACCTTGGAACATGCCGGGTGAGACCAGACAATTCCATATATATGGCTTTGAAAGCCAACCATGACAGCACACAGCTATGAGAGCTATTTGCCGGAACAGATTTATAATGTCATTCGGCAAACATAAAGGTAGAGCTCATAAACGTGTTGAATGCCGAATGAATGATAGAAGGATGAAAGGGTAACTTGTAAATATAAATCTATTCAAATAACATATGCATAGGCTAATCCAACTAATCTGCCGCACGTTTAGTCTTCATAAACCGTCAAGTATAAACTCAAGCAAAGCTAATCCACCGCATGATACCACTTGCTATGAGTTCACACTACTCCTTATAATTAGATTAATCCACCGCATGATACGATCTAATTATAAGAAGCTAAAAGCATACATATGTCTGAACAGATCTATAAAAACTCATTACTCATGTAAGCATAACCAGAATCGGCAAACTAGCCGAACTGGGGTCCATGAAGAAGGAACGTACAAACAAGCATGATCAAACTAATCTAAAACCTGCATCTGTCGCACGACACCTAGTCTTATCAGAGCATAAACATGATTGACATGCATGAACCCACAACATGTAACAACCTAGATTGAAAGCTGGTCCGGCCATCATGACATTATAAATAACAAAGCACAAGTAAACACGTTCAACGGAGGCAAACAAAGATCAATCTAGATTGGGCAAGAGAGTGTTACAGGAATTAAATAAATAAAACATATAACACATGATAACTTAATGAATCTATTAGATCTGCCAAATCTAACAGAGCCGATAACTATCTTTACTCATGACTTAATCCGCCGCACGATACAAGGCATAAGAAAAAACTTCCCGTCATAAGCTTAAATCCGCCGCACGATACTAAGCTTAACGTACGAGACTACTTGCATCATATCTAAATCCACCGCATGATACTAGACATGATAGCAAGGTTGCCAATACTTACGGAGGTCGACGGATCGATGATTCCTCTCGAAGGACTCGACGACACGACTTGAGGACTCGAAGATGGCACGGGGCCGGTTGTATTGATATGGTTGTGAACAGTTTTACATTGGTCGAGGGCTTATATTTATACCCTGGACGAAACACGAATCCTAGACGATTATGACTTAAAATAAGGCAAAATATAAATCACATTCCTTAATCCTTTCGGCGTCTTCCATCTTCACATATCTTCCCATGCAAGCCGGCTTTACTGGACTATTCGTCTCCGAATGGGGTCCTTGCTTCACGAAATAGCCGACCGCACATGTACTCACCAAAAGTTGCGAATACATGGGTGTATGTCCAGTCTCTGAGTGATGAGTGATGTCAACTGGGATGATGCGCATATTCTTTGGCTTGTGTTGTGCAGGTGTCGAGCACGGATGCAGTGATCGAAGGCGAGGTGAAGGTCAAGTAGAGACGTGCCGTGCCGATGGACCGAGAGCGGCGAAGGGCGGACGTGAGGCTTGGACTGAGGGACCAGAGACCCGAGGATCAGCTGTGGTGGCTGGCAGCCTGTGACGACAACAAGTGAAGACTTGCGGTCATGTGTTGCCTGAGTCATGGACTTGGGGACACGTGTTGGTGGACGGGGTGCACGGGCGGTGCATCCCATCTACGGCGTCGGTTTGGTGGTTGAGCCAGAGAAAAACCATCGGGTGGACGGGTTCCGAGTTTGGCCACAAAACTCGGGCTGAGGACGGTTTCCAGGTTTGGGCCTCAAAACCTAGGTGCTGCGGGTTTGCTGAGTTTGGGCCTCAAAACTCAGATGCTGGTGGGCTGGTTTCCAGTTTGGGCCTCAAAACCGGGGGTTGGCTGGAAAGGCTGGTTTCCCGGTTTGGGCCACAAAACCGGGGGTGCAGAGCGAGGGCGGCACGTGGCGGCAATCAGGAGGTTGCGTCGAAGCAACGCTACGAGTTGTGCGGGCGTGGCCGTTGGATCCACCTACCATCGAGTTGGTCCAGAATAACCCTAGGGTTTAGCTGGTTCGCTCTGTAATTAGTTGAGGGGTAGAGTAGGAATTAGAAATTAGGATAAGTAGAGGGAGACACCCTCCTCCCATTCTATCTCAGTCATTTGCTCTTTTGCTTCTAGGGTTTCCTGCTCTCCCCATCCCCTGCTGTAGCGAACCTGAGATCCACAGAGAAGAGAACAATACCTCTGTGTCCGTGAGATTTTGAGGAAGTGAGACCGTAATCTCACTGTTGTAGCGTGTGGTAGCCACACGGTTGCAAATTCGTGGTTGTGATTCGTGTTTTGTTTGAGTTCTTCGAGGATTACTTTTCTCCATGTTTTTCCCGTCGATTGATCTTTTACTCGGTTCATCTTTTGCAAATCCGTTTGAACCAAGTTGTTCTAGATCATGAGGCACTTCTTTCCACTGAAGGAATTCACCTCTAACCTCACGGTCTAGGAGATCGAGCGATTTTAGTTTTGGATCAGTTTTGTTCCTTAGTCACGAATTCTTCCAATTCACCGATTTGGAGTTAGGTTCGAGCCATGATTCTTTTGGGATAGCTCACTAACATCCTTGGAACTCCTCATACCAAGTCTGAGCCTTAGTGCTTTTGATTCGGAGGAGATCGAGTGAATTTTGTGGAAGAACAGTGCTGTTTCGGGACCATCAGACGCTGAACCTGGAAGCATCGGACGCTGAGTTCGTCACACCGGAGCGTCCGTTGCCACGTGTCACCTGACAGTGATTTTAAAGGAGCATCGGACGCTGACCATCGGAGCGTCCGTTGCCATCGGACGCGCCAAAGGTCGAGCATCGGACGCTACTGTTTCACTGTAGCAGCGTCCGATTCCTATGCAGTATGATTCCAGATTTGCTCTGTTTGCATCGGACGCGTCCATTGGTTTGACGTCGGACGCTCCCAGCGTCCGATGCTGCTGAGTTTGCGTAGTTTCGTTCGCGGTTTGATCATTTGTTGTCGGTTTTGCATTCCGGCTGTTGCGTTGGGTTTCTATGGTTGTGTGGTGTCCCGCTGTGCTTCACGGAAGCATCCACCCTATATCTAAGGTCGTGGACACTAGCAAGTTCTAGATTTGCTCGTAGGGTTGATTTTTGGGATAGAGGCAACGAGTTCTCGAAAGGAAAATTTGGTGCTCCCATTCACCCCCCCTCTGGTCGCTTTTTGGTAGCACTTTCGGTCCTTCAATTGGTATCGGAGCAGGTTAAGGATCTTCCACCTTAGCCAGTTCCAGATCCACAGAAGGCGACATGGATCGCGGCATGGGCAAACTCCGCTCTTTGATGGGACGAACTATGCGTATTGGAAGATACGCATGTCGGCCTATCTTCAGAGCATGGGCTCTTCGGTTTGGGAGATTTGCAACAAGGCAGATTACGTTGTTTGGCTGCTCGTGTCTCTCAGCTTCAGATCGATGAGCACGATGCCAATAGCCGAGCACGCAACGCTTTGTTCTCCTGTTTGAGCATGTCCGAGTTTGATCACGTTTCTCACCTCCCCACGGCTCGTGAGATTTGGGAGACCCTCATGCGCTTCCATGAGGGAACCACTCAAGTCAAATCTCGTCTCTATGAGTCGCACAAGCGGGAGTTTGAGAATTTTCGACACATGCCTGGCGAGAGCATAGAAAGTTTATTCGCTCGCTTTCAGGTCATTGTCAACAAGATGAGAGCGAACAAGGAGCTGTTGCCTTTTGACAATCATGAGAGGGCTTTGAAGCTTTTGCACACTCTTGATCGGTCGGTGTGGGACTCTAAGGTCCAGGCGATCATCGAATCGTCTAACTATGAGACCCTCACTTGCGACGAGCTCTTTAGTAAGCTCATGTCTAGTGAGATTGACGCCATGTCGAGGGCTTCTTATGAGAATCCTTCTGGCCCGACTATGGCTTTGGTTTCTGGCTCTTCTGCTAACCCCTCTGGAGGTTTTGCTATGTCTTCTCTCTTTTGTCACAGAGGATCAACTGGAGTCTTTGGGGGATGACGAGTTGGCAATGCTCGCCAACCGGTTCTCACGGTTCCACAACAACCGCATGAACTGTCGACGCGGAGGAGGACGCTCAGGATGCTATGAGTGCGACGACCCCAACCACTTCATCGCCAATTGCCCGAAGAAGAACAAGCAGACCTTCGGCAAGGCGGACCATGGGCATAAGTACGACTCCGGCAAGCGCAAGGACAAGCATGTCCCCCCGAGGCACAAGCGGAGGGGCGGCTTCGACAAGGAGTACATCAAGACCAAGTACTTGGAGAAGGCCCAGGCTGAGCAGTGTGCATTCTTCGCCACGCTCAGCGACGTCGACGGCTCGGATGATGACTCCGCTTGCTCAAGCAACGACGAGTCCGCGAAGAAGAAGAGGATCGAGGACAAGCTGAACGGCCTCTGCTTCTTCGCCGACGACGACGGCCTCTGCACCATGGCCCTCGATGGCGAGCTGGAGCACACTCCTCGGGACGATGACGACGACGACGACACCTCTCAGGTATCTCTCACCCACGACGAGCTTTCTGCTGAGGTTGAGAAGCTTACTGCCGCCTTGCTTAGTCAGGATAAGCTGCTTAGGCGTGCCGCTAGAGAGCGCAAGGAGTTTAGGCAGAAGTGGGAGGACACGGTGAAGGAGCTTGAGCTTGCGAAGTCCACCGTGGTCGTGTCTGAGGAGGTTTAGTGCGAGATGTGCACCAAGCACATGACTGATCTTCTCACTTTGAGAAGTAAGTATGTTGCTTTGGTAGGAGAGGTGGATGAGCTGAAGGCTAGACCGTCACTGTTGGGTGCGTGCAAGACTTGTCTTGTCTTGCAATCCGAGTTGGCAGAGAAGAATGCCAAGATTGTGTCTCTTGAGGAGGCCAGCTCGGGTAGCACTTGTGTGTCTAGGTGCATGTTGTGTGAGGGTTTGGAGATGGAGATTGCGAACGTGAAGCATGACAAGATGCAAACCGAGGAGGAAAACACATACCTTCGGACCATCTTGTCATGGGTGTCTTGTGGTGAACAACAGCTCGGGGATGATGATCTCCCAATTCAAGCGAGCTGCTGGAGGTCCTGGTGTTGGCTTTGCTCCAGGTGTTGATGTTTTAGTTTTTGGGAAGATTGGAGAGTCGAGTGGTCTGAACCGAGTGAGAAGCCCAACTCCGCCACTACTCCCAAACTTACCAAACTTCCACCCAAAGAGCCTCTCAAGCCTAACACCAAGGACGGAGTGTTTGAGGAACCTCCGAGAGCTCCACCCAAGAACCAAGTGTGGCATCCCAAACCCAACCACCTGAAAAACAAGCTTGATACGATGCCACCTATTCACGAGGAGTGTTTGCCACAGAAGGGCAAGGTGATCCACACCCACAACCGTGTGTACCAACAACCCCCTTTGAGAGTGGTGAGGTACCATTGTGAGCATTGTCGGAGAGATGGACACTTGAGCGATTTCTGCTTTAGGCGCAAGAGAGAGGCACGCCGTGCTAGGGAGATGAACAACCCGGACATGTACCATCCCTTCCATGATGTACATGCGCCGAATGTTCAGAAGCGTGCTGCTAGGCCCAGAGGTCCAGAACCTCAAGTTCTCAGGCCTAGGCAGGAGAGAGCTCCGAGGAGAGATGCTAGGCCTAGAGGTGCAGTGCCTCAAGTTCCTAGGCCTAGGCCTCGTAGAGAGCGTGCCCGGCGGGAGCCTGCTTTTGTGGGCTATGGACCCCGTGGCGGTGGCTTTGCAGTTGAGCGTTTTCCCCAACCGCGTTTTGAGTATCGCGATGGACGCTCCTCCCTTAGCGGACCATGTTCTTCTAAACGTGGTGATCGCTTCCTCCGTAGGTGTGCTAGGAATGGTTTTCTTCCTGACCGTTCTTTTGAGCAGCCGGCCCAACACTGGTATTCTTCCTACTTCACTAACCCCAGTGTTGGCCCGTATGCTCACCCTATGTCTTTTTATTGATGTAGGTAAAATGATTGGAGAACGTTTGGTTGTTGGATTCCGGGGTGTTCGAGGCACATGACCGGAAACGCCAAGTGGTTCTCCAGTCTTAGCCCGGTCGCCGGGAAGGAGTTTATCACCTTCGGCGACAATAGCAAAGGTAAGGTATTGTCTCGTGGGTCGGTGCGAGTTAATGAGCACTTTGTGGCGCGAGATGTGCTCTTGTTTCTAACTTGCATTTTAATCTTCTTTCTGTTTTGCAAACTTTTCGATGATGACTATGAGATTCGTTTTAAGCCGAATCTCAGTCGCATTTTGGACCCTCAGGGCAATCTTGTTTGTGGGATTTCGCCCTTGGGAAGTCTTTAGTTTTAGTGCGGATTTCTCGGAGTCTTTTGGCATTTCTCGTTGTCTTGGGCTGGACCTTCTTCTTCTAATCTTTGGAAGTGGCATAGGAGACTAGGACATTTGAGCTTCGACTTGCTTGCAAGACTTAGTTCACTTGGCCTAATCCGAGGATTGCCCAAGTTATCCATGGAGAAGGATCTTGTTTGCCACTCGTGTAGACATGGGAAGATGGTTGCTGCTCCCCACCATCCAGTGACTCAGGTCATGACAAGCGCCCTGGAGAGCTTTTGCATATGGAACCTTGTTGGTCCGGCTCGAGTGAGCTCGGTTGGGGGGAAGTGGTATGTGCTTGTTTGTTGATGACTTTTCGAGATATTCGTGGGTTTTGTTTTTAGCTGAGAAGACCGAGACATTCTCCTTTCCTCGCAATCTGATTTTGCGTCTTCAAAATGAGTTCCCTTTGAACTCAATGCGAGCAATTCGGAGTGATAATGGTTCCGAATTCAAGAATTCGGATTTTGAGAAGTTTTGTAACTCTTTGGGTTTGGAGCATCAGTTTTCTTCCCCCTACACACCGCCTCAGAATGGTGTTGTAGAAAGGAAGAATCGGACCCTTATAGAGATGGCCAGGACGATGCTCGATGAGCATAGGACTCCTAGGCGATACTTGGGCCAAGCTATGATCACTGCATGCTATATTTCCAATCGCATTTTTCTTCGAGATTTCTTGAAAAAGACCTCTTATGAGTTGCGTTTTGGAAAACTCCCCAAGGTGAGTTATTTAGAGTTTTTGGTTGCCATTGTTTTATACTCAAAAAGGCAACTTGGACAAATTTGAGTCTCGTTCTTTCTGACGGTGTGTTTTTGGTTATGGCACTCACACTCGAGCTTATCGTGTACTTAACCTTGACACTAACTGAGTCATGGAGACATCCGATGTCACCTTCGACGAGACCATGGTTTTCCTTCTTCTCGTTTTGAGCGTGCAGGTGATCATGAGGTTGGTGAGCCTCTTTTGATGACGAGGACGAGGGTGCTGAAGGTATGGATGATCCAGCACCCCCTCCACCTGCTGTGCCGCAAAGAGCGGCTTCTACGACGACTCACGGCCCCGACACGTCTTCTTCCTGGGGGCCATGGGACCGCCACCCCGAGCGATACCTTTGTACCCAGGGAGGCACCAGCCGCTATTGAGGGGGAGATCACGTCTGCACGGGAGGCGCCACGACACATCCAGCGCCAACACCCCCCTCAGCAGATGATCGGCAACATTGACGAATGGGTCACTCGGTCCAGGTCTCAAATCTCTCACTTTGCTCATTCTGCTTTTGTTGCTGATTTTGAGCCCCGAGATGTTGGACACGCTTTGACGGATCCGGATTGGGTCAATGCCATGCATGAGGAGTTAGAGAACTTTGAGAGAAATCGGGTTTGGGTTCTAGTGTCTCCACCTTCTGAGTGTCATTCTATTGGGACAAAATGGGTTTTCAAAAACAAACAGGGAGAAGATGGCCATGTTGTGAGAAACAAGGCCAGACTCATAGCCCAGGGATATAGTCAGAAGGAGGGGATAGACTATGAGGAGACTTTTGCTCCTGTAGCACGTTTGGAGGCTATTAGGATACTCTTGGCTTTTGCTGCATCCAAAGGTTTCAAACTTCTTCAGATGGATGTCAAGAGTGCCTTCTTAAACGGCTACATAGAAGAGGAGGTGTATGTTAGACAACCCCCCGTTTCGAAAATCCCAAGTTTCCAAACCATGTCTTTAAACTTCACAAGCTTTATATGGTTTGAAACAAGCCCCTAGAGCCTGGTATGATAGATTGAAAACCTTCTTGCTAGCTAAGGGTTTTAAAATGGGATGTGTAGTTAAAACGCTCTTTCTCCTCAGGCAAGGCAAAGACACTCTCTTGGTCCATATTTACGTGGATGATATCATTTTCGGTGGTTCCTCTCACACTTTGGTTGCCAAGTTTGCAGATACTATGAGCAGGGAGTTCGAGATGAGCATGATGGGCGAGCTGACTTTCTTTCTCGGATTGCAAATTAAGCAATCCCGAGAAGGGACGTTTGTGCACCAGGACAAGTACACCAAGGACTTGCTGAAGAGGTTCGATATGGGTGAGGCCAAGCCTCTTCCAACACCCATGTCGACCATGACGGCCCTGGATGCGGACAAGGATGGAGAAGCTGTGGACCAGAAGGAGTACCAAAGCATGATCGGGTCGCTGCTCTACCTAAAGGCAACACGCCCTGACATCCAGTTCGCGGTGTGTCTGTGCGCGCGCTTTCAGGCGTCACCGCGCACTTCTCACCGTCAAGTGGTGAAGCGCATTTTCAGGTATCTTCGTTTCACACCTGAGTTCAGGATTTGGTATTCAGCTTCCTCACCTCTCCCTTTGCGGTTATTCCGATGCCGATTTTGCTGGTTGTCGCATTGAGCGCAAGTCCACTTCTCGGACTTGCTAGTTTATTGGATCTTCTCTTGTTTCGTGGTCCTCTCGCAAGCAGTCTAGTGTCGCCCAGTCTACCACGGAGGCTGAGTATGTTTCTGTGGCTAGCTGTTGTTCCCAGTTACTCTGGATGATGGCCACTTTGCGTGATTTTGGTCTGAGCTTTTCTCGTGTTCCTTTGTTTTGTGATAGCACGAGTGCGATTAGCGTTGCTAAGAACCCCGTGCTTCACTCGAAGACCAAACACATTGATGTGCGCTTCTCACTTTACTTGAGTAGCTGATGATTTTCCACTCATAGTGAGTCACATGATATATCGACCTTCACCATGTCGATACTCATCATCAGCTGGCTGATATCCTCACCAAGCCTTTAGACGAATCAACCTTTAATCGGTTGAGGGGTGAGCTTGGTGTATGTTTCCCTTTTAGATGGGGGAAACATTTTGGATCTTGTATGATACACTGACTTTGCGTTTTCAGTTGTTTCTGCTTCTTTTTGGTTTCTTCATGCATCTTTCCATTTCAGCATACGCTATTACATACTGAGCTTCATGTGTATAATCTGAAGAATGTAACTATGCTCTGTGTAGTCTTTGCTCCGATGCTTTATGTTGATGCTGTAGCTTATGCTCTTTCTGATCACTAATACATGTTGTTGAGCTGAGCTATTTATTGAATGGTGAACCTGTTTAATGAACATAAAACTTGAAAATGTTCACCATTGAGATATGCACCTAGCCTATGTAGGATGTATTGAAGTCATATGTGCTTTTCATATATGCTAGGTTGCTATGTCTCTAGTGTTGAGTCATTCACTTGCTTGGTTTGTCATAATTTGTTTAAAATCTGAACCAAGTCAAGTGAGTTGAAAAGACCGAGATGGGTTTGCTTGTTAGCACCTCACAGTTTCGAGACTGTTTCCCATTGCACTTTTGGGTTAAACTTGAGCTGTGTAGTGTATGACCGAAACTGTAGCTTTAAGCTTCTGATTGCTTCTGCATAGGCTTCGCACAGTTGAAAAGTTAGGCAATAACAAGCATTCAACCTCTCGCAGTCACATGTTGTTTTCTGAACTTGTGTAATTTCACCGCTGCAACTCCGATTAAAATTTGAAATCACAAGTATATGCCTAAATTGGTATCAGCATGATGTCTGAACTGTGCTAGGGGTAGTTCACTTAGTATACATGCTTAGCACTTTTGGCTTCCTGTCTATACATGTCTGTGCTATTTTGATGGTGAATACCTTATCGGCTACAACTGCTCTTTTTGCTCTCATTTCAGACTTAGTGATCAGTTTGAGCCTCTGCTAGCATTTTTGAGCATTTCGGATCCAAACTCCGTAGAGCATCTTTGCACTCTTTTGAGTATACTCCTAAAGCTACTTACTTGCATTTTTGACTCATATGCATTTTGAAAGGGGAGAATTCTGCGTGTTGGCACTTTTGTTGTTGCATTTTCTGAGGGGGAGCATTGTCTCTCGACAAGTGCATTTTCAACTAAGGGGAGAAATTGCAAATCATAACCCTCTTTTTGCTTAGGGGAGCCTTCCTGGTTGTTTGCACTATTCAAGGGGGAGTTTTGCTCCGGTTGAGTTTTTGACACTTTCAATTGGTTTGGCCTCTTTCTTGAGGAACTAGCATTTGTTGTTCAGTTTTCCAATTGGTGTCGAGCTCTTTCTCTTAAGCTGGTAGCAGTTGGTATCAAGCTTTCTTTGCTAGTTGTGTTGAGCCTCTGTGCCTCTTTCTTGAGGGACTAGCATTTTGCTCTGATATTTTCACTTGGTATTTGCTAGCGGTGTTGAGCCTGTTCTACCTCTTCTTGAGGGCTAGTTTTGGTTTGCTTGGTTGCGTCGAGCCGTTGCCCATGTGTAACACCTCTGGTGTTTAACTGTATTAACCTGACATGTCATCATCATTAGTCATAATCATCCTCATCATATTGTGTGTTTCCCTTATGCATGTGCATTTGTCCCCTTATGTGTGTAGTGATCCCTTTTCGAAAACCCTAAAAGCCCTAATCTTCCTATAAGGGCAAAATGGTAATTTCACCTCTGTGCCTAGCTTTGTGTGATTCTTGTTCAGTTGGATGTCTTGAAGTTTGTTGTGTTGGCCAGTGTTCAAAATAAAATCAGATTTCAAATCCCTTTGCAAAACCCTGATTTCATTCAAACCCTGGATTTGTATCCCTCTATTTGTAATTCACAAATTATTCAAATTTGGAGTGTTGGTCCCAAAAAGCAAAAAGTTGTAGATCTGTAGAGAAACAACTTTGTATTTACAAATTTTCAAGTTGCAGTATAAGTTTTGAGTTATTTCAAATTCATTCAAACCCCAACTTTTGTTCCCTTTTCAGTTTTCAAATTAACTTAAAAAACTAATGAGTTTTTGGAAAGTGTTTTATAGCAAAGTTGTAGGTTTTGATAAAAGGAACAACTTTCATATTGCAGATTTTCAAGTTTCAGTTTGAAATCCAGAGTAATTTTGATTTGATTCAATTTCAAAAGTGTCCCCTTTTCTGATTTCAAATATTGTTCAAAAACTATTTGGATTTTGAAAATGTTCTTATTGACAAAGTTGTAGATCTCTTTTTTCTGAGCAACTTTGGTGTTTGAGTTTTTGTTGCTCAGTTCAATTTTTGAAAGTAATTTGCAAAATACAAAATCTGCTCAAAGTCAAAAGATAGGGCATAGCCCTGTTCCTCTTCCTCCTAGGGACAGGGGGGCCCGGCCATGGCGCCCGCCGGCGTCGCGCGCGCCGCGTGCCTGCTGCTCCCACGCGCCACCAACCTGCCGCGCTGTCTCCCTGTTCCCTCCGCGCCCGCACGCGCGCGCTGACCCTCGCTCCCGTCCCCTACAGTCCTCTGCGCGTCGCCGCCTCGTGGTCATCGCCGGCGCTGCCATGCGCCCGAGCCCGGCTGCACGCCATCCACCCCCCACCAGAGCGCAATCGAGTGCGCACGCGCTCGTCGTGCTTATCCACAACTCGAGGTCTCGACCCTCTACCGCCTCTGGCCGCGGCTATAAAAGGCCCGCGAGCCCGAGCTCCCTCACTCACCTCTCCGCCGTCGCCAGCTCCTCCAGAGCCTCCCGTGCTCAACCACCTAGCTCAGCAGCTCCGCCTTGATCTGGTGAAGCTTCCCCACCCTCCAATTTCACCTCTACCGTCCCCGTTTGCCCGGCGTAGCTCGTCGTTGTCGTCTCCGGCGAGAACCCGGCGAACTCGGGTTCGTGGAATTCGCCGTCTCCGGCCTTGATCATCCTCCACTGACCCCCGCATCACCTTCCTTACTCCCCTTGCGACTCTAACCTCGCCCCTTGGCCTTGTTTGGTGCTCAGGGTCGTCGGAGCGTCGTTCACCGCCGTCCGCCGTCCGCCGGTCACCGTCGACCTCCTCCACCGTTCATCCCCTTCCCTCGCCGAGCCGCTTAATCGACGCCGGTGAGCTCCCTGTTGCCTCCCGTGCCTTGGTTCCGCCGCGGAGCGCTCGTAGAGCCCGGCGTAATCGCGCCGCCGTCGTCCGGCGATCGCCGGCGTGCGGGAACGAAGCACAGTGCCGTTTTTCTTTTTCTTCAACATGTGAATAGTGTTCAGATTTCATCTTTTTGTGTGATTTTCTGTGTTGATCCAAAAATTCTGAAATTTTGATGGTAGACTCTTACACCTTGAAGTATTTTATAAAAATATAAACTTGACTTTTCTGCAAAAATTTGAAAATGAAAAATCTCCCTTTTAATTAATAATGATGGTTTTGGATTTTTAGAAAAAGATTTATAACTCCAAAATTATGAGATCACTTTTGTGAGCTAGTTTTGCCATGACAAGTCTCTGGTGAAATTTTGAAGTCTTTTGAAACAAGTTGATTTTTGGGCATTTATTTTAATTCCTAAATAGTGCCTTTTGTTAATTAATGCCTAGATTTATTTGAGCACCTTAATGACCTCCAAAAATTATGAAATTTGTTTTGCCATATACTTGTACCCTAATGAACTTGTGTGATTAATTTGGTAATTTTTGGAGCACCTTCATAAAATGACCTTTTTAAATAATTAAGAAAAATAGAAAAAGGTGATTAGGGTTAGCGTTGAATGCCCTGATGTGACTTTTGGATTGCTTGATGTTCATAGACCCATACCCCTCTGGTCTATGATGTTTGTGATGCCTTGCTATGTCCATACTTAGGCTTAATAGAAGTTGCTTATTAAGTTGTTAATATTGCTAAAAGGATAAGTAATCTATGACCACTTTAACCACCACTCATACTTTGCAAAGCTATACTCTAGTTTTTGTCCTGTGCACTTTGTTCATACTAGCATACTCATGTGCATGCATCATTGCATACGTATAGTGACCGAGGAAGAAGGCCCTGAAGTCGAGGTAGCCACCGAAGGATCTGTCCCCGAGGCAACCCCGAGCCCCGTCAACTGCACTGCTGACCCCGAGCCTGTCCTTTTTGCCATCCAAGGCAAGCCCCGGTGCATTTAACCCTTTCCTTGAATTTATAAATGTTTCCTTAAATGTCTTTGAGTTAAATTATTGCATTAGGTTGATAGGAGTTGAGTGAAATCCTATCTGATGCATTATCTACCTTGACCAATGATACACCCGATACCTGCTTTTCAAAAACTATTTGCAAAATGCTTAGCAATGCTATATGATAGTTTTGCAATAAAAATGCCAATTTCAAAAGTGTGATCACTTTAAGAATATTTATGGAATTTCTGGTTTACTCCCACTATTGGCTAAGTATCTGATCCGTACCTAGTCAATGGGAAGGAGAGGTTGTCTTTGCGTACGGTGCCGTCATGTTGTAGTCCGGGACTCAACAGTTGACACCGACCGGGACAGGGTTGAAAAACTGACAGGACCTGTACTCTCGGGTTAGAGTCCATCCGAGGTGCTTGTCGCTTGGCTGGAAAAATTAGGGACCACCTGTATGGGGGCCTGCTGAAGACTTGCAACTATTTCACATACTACGAAAAGCTTCGGCTCCGAGGAATCCTTTATTGGACCGACAACCGCGCACTGGGAGTGGAGAGATGGCGGAAGTAGCATGTACCACCGTGGGTTTAAAGTCCCGGATGGAGTGGTGTGTACTGTACTTCCGGGTGGCGTAGGACCGGGCCCAATCTTGGAGAATCGTGGTAGACGAGTTGGCATATGCAAGCTTGGGTGCTACATATGCAGTGTGGATAGGGACCCTCAGCTGAGAGTATTATTTATCCGGATTAACGCTGCTCCTCGGTTATGGAGACTTAGTCACTGACTGTCAACAGGGAGTGGTTCTCAATAGGAATGTTTGGAAAGGTAAAATGAATCATGAACGATGAAGATTTGAGGAATACGAATCTTTCAAAAATAAAATAAGGTTTACAAAAAATGCTTTTCTGCCAAATACTTGATTGCTTAAGCCTTACCTGACTACCCTAAGCCTGCATTCCTGAGTCTTCTCCCTTTTCTTAGTCGGGTAAGTCTTGTGAGTACCTTTGTACTCAGGGTTCTTTACCATGTTGCAGGTATGGCAGATTCCTCAGTATGCCTTGGACCCTGCTGTGTGACTGTTGTTCAGGAAGAGGCCGATGAGGCCGATGAGTGATTATTCACCCTCGGGCTGGGTGAAGTATTTATCTTTAGTTGTTGTCATATGCTACTCTGCCAACTCTATCTATTTGAACTATGGTCTGTAATAACTTCACTTAATGTTATGTTGAACCCTGGTTTGTAAAACTATTGTTATTTAAGTCTTCCGCTATTTACTCCGATGTTATTTGTCAAAATGTTCAAGAGATTGTAACTGAATTGTGAGATGAAATCCTGCGGACATCGGGCACTGATGTAGCCAGTGGAACCGGTCTTAATCTCTTGGCTGTACGGATCAACTGTCAGTGGTTGACAGTGATCAGTGGGCCATGGGATTAGGGCGTTACGTCACAGAGTGGTATCGGAGCATCTCACTACGACGTTGCAATCTTTTTGCGAAAACTTCAAAAGGTTTTTAAGTCCAAAAACTAAACTTGACTATTTTGAGTCCAAATTGCTTCTCTCATCTCATCTTGTCTTTGGCAACTAGTAGCAAGACAACTTGTATAAGCCCTATGTACCTTACCTTAGTAGTTGCATTGCCTTGTTCCGTAGGAACGAATCATGCATCATGTCATAATCACTTAAGATAAAACTTCTCTCTAAGTCTGTTGGGTAGTATGCCTTTACCTTTTCTTGCTAGCCTTTCTCATCCATCTCTTCTATCCAGACTGGCCATATCAAGCGGACTGCTCGCAAGTCGACTGGACCGCATGGTGTGCCGCGTCACCAGCTGGCGCACGCACCGAGAAGAGACTGGAGAATCCTCCAATGGTCGTCGCTTTCCCCGCCGCACCCGCAAGCAGCTGAAGGAGGAGATCAAGAATCTGAAGGCTGAGATGGAGAACATGGAGCATGACTTCTACCTTTCCCGCCTGGAGTTTTATGAGGCACGAGCGCCCTGGAGCGGCCAACCGGAACACGGTTCGCGCTATCGAGCAGCGCAATGATGCTTGGACCCGCGAGGACGTCACCAGAGCCCAGCTCCATGGACTGCAGCAGTACACTGCCCCAGATTGAGCAGTTCAATGATATGCTTCATGAGGAGGGTACATCAGCTGCACAACCAACTTCACCCCGTGGCTCCACCTGTTGCTGAGGATCCAGAAGATGGAGTCGTGGAGGAACCTGAAGTAGAACATGAGCCAGACCAGAATGAAGAAGTGGAACCTGCAGAAGATGTCCATGCCGAGGACGAGGATGAGGAGGAAGAGCCCGAACTCATCATCGAAGATGAAGATGACGATGAAGAGATGATCATCATCGATGACGACTAGAGACGTTGTGTCTGTGCCATCTGCTCACCTAAAGCCTTAAGTCTAGGTTTGGGGCGTTAGTTGGTCTTCTGTCTAGTCGAGTCTGTATCTTGTCTTGTACCTTTCCTTTGTCAGTCGGTGGTTATCTATCGAACCTCTGTATCAGTTATCTACCCTTGCATCAATGAATCTTATCAGTCAGTTTCTTCAAAATCAATCTTTGGATGCTAAGTTCCCAAATTCTTAACAGATGCCTGTGAACACCCGCACTGGAGCCGGAAGTTCCGGAGATGCCAACCTTCCAAACCCTCCACCAGTTCCTGCTACCCTGGCAGATGCCATTGCAGCCTTGGCCGCCGCTGCCAACCTGATGGCTCAGAACCAAGGGCAGCAGAACAACGGCAACCGTGGTCGTCGCAACAACCAAGAGACAACCTACGTGGACTTCACTGAAACCCGACCACCGGTCTTCACGAAGGCCGATGAACCTCTCGAGGCTGACGACTGGTTACGCACCATGGAACAAGAAGTTCAGTCTTTTACACTGCACAGAGATCCAGAAGCCTCGGTTCGCTTCTCAGCAGCTCCGTGGTCCCGCAAGTGCCTGGTACGCCAACCTGTTGGCTGCCCAGCCTGAAGGTCACCAGCTGACCTGGGAGAGTTCCGCACCGCTTTCAGAGCACATCACATCCCTTCGGGATTGATGAAAATGAAGTTGGATCAGTTCCTGGCCCTGCAACAGAAAGATTCCACCGTTATGCAGTACGTGGGACAGTTCAACCACCTGAGCCAGTATGCCTCCGACTATGTCAACACAGAGGAAAAGAAGAGAGATTGTTTTCTCAGGGGTCTGCACCCTAAGATTCGCAGAGGTCTATCCAACAACCTAAACGGATCCTATCATGATGTCGTTGACCGTGCTGTCGCTTTCGAGGAAGTAACCGCCAGTATCAGGAGGAGAAGAAGAAGAAGAAGGCTGGGTCTAGCAGCTTCTCCAGCAACCATAAGCGCCCAAGAATCATCTATCACCCCAGCCACCAAAAACCGTGCCCCATACCCTCATCAGCAAGTGGTCGTTCGTACCGCGGCCACCACCCATAATGCCAACCAGCAAAGTGCCACTCAGCCGAACGCCCCAGGTGTTCGTGTCACCACCCCTCAAACAGCTTACAACCATCCATGCTACAACTGTGGCCAAGTTGGTCACTGGTCTCGCGAGTGCCCAAAACCCAAGAAGAATGCCCAGCATGCACAGAAAGGCCCTGGAGGATCACAGCAGCAGCACCGTGCACCGCAGCAGCACGTCCAGAAGGCAAGTTTGTCAAGAAGCACGGGCAAGTCTACTTCACCACCGTCAGTAACATCCCAGAAGGAGAGCCGTCATGCTCGGTAGGTTCCCTGTTGCCAATCATCCTGCAGTCGTCTTGTTCGATTCTGGTGCATCGCATTCCTTCATCAGTCGCACTTTTGTCATCAAGCATGAGTTACCCATGGGGGAGTTAAAAGAAAGTTTCTGTATACTTTCGCCTGGAGGGCGGATAAATACTAAGGAAGTGGTCCGCAGTATACCAGTAATGTTGGGGAACATGTCTTTCCTACCACCATGATAGTACTGCGCAATCAAGAGATAGATGTCATCTTAGGCATGAATTGGATGTGTCAGTATAAAGCCATGATAGACATCTTGAATAGAGTGTGAGAGTGGATATTCCTAACAGCACCTCCAAACTCCTTCTCCAACTTCCTATGCCTCAAAAACCAGCAACCACCCAGTTGAATACCGCCTGTGTTCCGGAAGTCAGGGATATTCCGTGGTCTGTGAGTTCCCTGATGTCTTCCAGAAGATCTACCTGGTCTGCCTCCCGACCGTGATGTTGAGTTTGCCATAGAGCTAAAGCCCGGGACTGCTCCTATATCCCGTAGAGCTTATCGAATGCCTCCCAGAGAGTTGGCAGAGCTGAAGATCCAATTGCAAGAGCTATTGGATAAGGGTCTCATTCGCCCAAGTTCATCTCCTTGGGGCTGTCCTGCTATCTTTGTGAAGAAGAAGGACAAAAGTCTTCGTCTGTGCGTTGACTATCGCCCGCTCAATGAGGTCACCATCAAAATAAATATCCCTTGCCTCGCATTGACCTTCTTTTTGACCAGTTATCTGGAGCCAGAGTGTTCTCCAAAATTGATCTCAGATCTGGCTATCACCAAATAAAAATCCGTCCAGAAGACATTCCTAAAACAGCTTTCACCACCAGATACGGCCTATATGAGTACTTGGTCATGTCTTTGGCTTGACCAATGCCCCCGCTCATTTCATGTATCTCATGAACTCTGTGTTCATGCCAGAGCTCGATAAATTTGTAGTCGTGTTCATTGACGACATCCTTGTCTATTCAAGAACTCCTGAAGATCACGCCAAGCATCTTCGAATCGTTCTCTCTCGTCTCAGAGATCACCAGCTGTATGCCAAGTTCAGTAAATGTGAATTCTGGCTAGATCGAATTCAATTCCTTGGTCATGTCCTGTCCGCCGAAGGTGTGTCAGTTGACCCTGGAAAAGTGGCAGATATCTTGGATTGGAAGCCACCTACCACTGTCCGCGAAGTTCGCAGCTTCATGGGAATGGCTGGATACTATCGTCGTTTCATCCCAGATTTCTCCAGAATCGCCAAGCCTATCACAGAGTTGTTGAAGAATTCCGTGGATTTCGTTTGGTCACCAGCCTGTGAGCAAGCCTTTCAAGCCTTGAAGAAACTGCTAACTACATCACCAGTCCTAGCTCAACCAGATATCGAGAAACCCTTCGATGTATACTGTGATGCATCTGGTACTGGTTTGGGCTGTGTTTTGATGCAAGAAGGACGAGTAATCGCTTATGCCTCACGACAGCTTAAGCGACATGAGGAAAACTACCCAACCCATGATCTTGAGCTAGCAGCAGTCGTGCATGCCTTGAAGATTTGGCGTCACTATCTGTTGGGCAGCACCTGTAATATGTATACGGATCACAAGAGCCTAAAGTATATCTTCACTCAAGAAGATTGAATATGAGGCAGAGAAGATGGCTTGAGTTGATTAAAGATTATGATCTCGAAGTACATTACCATCCTGGTAAGGCAAATGTAGTTGCCGATGCCCTCAGTCGCAAGTCATACTGCAACTGTCTGACGACGAAGCCCTATGATCTTTCCTTGTGCCATGAACTTGAAAGGATGGGTATCGAAATGATTTCGCAAGGAAGCTTGAACAATGTCAGCATAGAAACATCCATCAAGGATCAAGTCATTGCTGCTCAGAAAGATAACCCTGGAATCAAGCACATCATCGAAAAGGTCCAGACCGGAAAGGCTGATTGTTTCAGGATCGATGATGTAGGAGTTGTTTGGTTCAAGAACCGTCTAGTAGTTCCCAAGGTGCCTGAATTGAGACAGTTAATCCTTGATGAAGCACACTTGACCAGATTCTCTATTCACCCCGGCAGCAACAAGATGTACCAAGACTTAAAGCAGAGATTCTGGTGGACTAAAATGAAGATTGAGATTGCCCGGTATGTCGCTCAGTGTGATACCTGCCAAAGAGTCAAGGCAGTACACATGAAGCCTGGAGGAGAATTGCAACCTTTGTCAGTACCCGCTTGGAAATGGGACGACATTAGTATGGATTTTGTCAATGGACTACCCAAGACCCAGAAAGGTTTGATTCCATTTGGGTAATCGTGGACCGACTCACCAAACAAGCTCACTTCTGCCAGTGAAGACCAGTTACACCGTCCCCACGTATGCCACCTGTACAAGAACCACATAGTGAAACTTCATGGCATACCCAAGACCATTGTCTCTGACCGTGGTACCCAGTTTGTCGCTAAGTTTTGGAAAGCGTTCCATACCTCGCTTGGAACCAAGCTCTTACATAGCACAGTATCATCCTCAAACTGATGGACAAACGGAGCGAGTCAACCAAGTGCTGGAGGACATGTTGAGAGCCTGTGTTCTTACCTTCGCAGATACTTGGGATGACTGTTTGCCTTTGGCAGAGTTCTCTTATAATAACAGTTACCAAGAGAGCATCAAAATGGCACCCTTTGAAGCACTGTACGGTCGTCGTTGTCGTACACCCCTCAGTGGTCTGAGCCCGGAGAAAGAGAATTCTTTGGAGTTGACCTGGTCAAAGATATGGAAGAGAAAGTCAAGCAGATACAAGAGAATATGAAGATTGCCCAATCTCGACAGAAGAGCTACGCTGACAAGAGACGTCGACCTCTGAAGTTTCAAGTTGGAGATTATGTATATCTCAAGGTCTCACCAACCAAAGGAGTCACTCGTTTTGGAGTCAAAGGAAAGTTAGCACCCCGCTACATTGGTCCGTTTGAGATTTTGGAATGTTGTGGCAAGGTAGCTTACAAGCTGAAGTTGCCCGATCATCTCTCCGCTGTCCACAATGTTTCCATGTCTCCCAACTCAAGAAGTGTCTCCGAGTACCAGAACATGTCGTGAAGTTGAAGGTGTCGAGCTAGAGCCTGATCTATCCTACTCAGAATATCCAGTTCGCGTGTTGGACCACAAGGATCGCGTTACTCGAAGAACCACCACAAGATGGTACAAAATCCAGTGGAACCAGCACTCTGAAGAAGAAGCACCTGGGAATCGAACGAAGACTTCTTAGCAAAGAACTACCCCGACTTTCTCGAATCTCTGTCTATGTAAAGTTTTGCCTTTATCCCTTCTTTGTCCTTTCGTAAGACGTGGAATCTCGGGGCGAGATTTCTTTTAGGGGGGAAGGCTGTAACACCTCTGGTGTTTAACTGTAATTAACTTGACATTCATCATCATTATCATAATCATCTGATCATGACTTGTGTGGTTCCATTTGCAGTGCATTGTCCCTATGTGTGTAAGTACCCTATTGCAAAAACCCTAATTAGCCCTAATCTTCTACAAGGGCAAAATGGTAATTTCATCTCTGTGACTAGCTTTGTGTAATTCTTGTTCCTTTGGGTGTCTTGAAGTTTTGTTGTGTTGGCCAAAGTTCAAAAATCAGAATTTGATTTCAAATCTCTTTGCAAAACCCTGATTTCCAAACCCTGGATTTTATCCCTCTTTTTGTGATTCAAAAATTATTCAAAATTTGGGATTGGTCCAAAAAGCAAAGTTGTAGATCTGTCAAAGAGAAACAACTTTGGTATTCACAAATTTTCAAGTTTCTGTACAAAATTTTGAGTTATTTCAAATTCATTCAAACCCCAACTTTTGTTCCCTTTTCAGTTTTCAAAATTATCAAAAACTAATGAGTTTCAGGAAAAGTGTATAATAGCAAAGTTGTAGGTTTTGATAAAAGGAACAACTTTCATATTTGCAGATTTTCAAGTTTCAGTTTGAAATCCAGAGTAATTTTGATTTGATTCAAATTTCAAAAGTGTCCCTTTTCTGATTTCAAATATTGTTCAAAAACTATTTGGATTTTGAAAATGTTCTTATTGACAAAGTTGTAGATCTCTTTTTCTGAACAACTTTGATGTTTTGAGTTTTGTTGCACAGTTCAAATTTTGGGAGCAATTTGCAAAATTCAGAAACTAGCCAAAAGTCAAAACCTACACCCTACACTGTTCCTCTTCCTCTAGGGACAGGGGGGGGCCCGGCCATGGCGCCCCGCCGGCGTCGCGCGCGCCGCGTGCCTGGCTGCCGCACCCACGCCCCCGACTTGTCGCCTGCAACCGCGCCTCATGCCGCTCCGCACGCGCGAGCGCTGACTCTTTCCCGTCCCCTACAGTGCTCTGCGCGTCGCCGCCGCGTGGCCATCGCCGGCGAGCTTGCGCCCGAGCCCCGGCTGCACGCCAGCTTATCCGCCAGAGCGCAATCGAGTGCGCACGCCCTCGCAAACCTACCCGCGCACCCGAGGTCTCTACCGGCCTCTGGCCGCGGCTATAAAAGGCCGCCGGAGCCCGACCTCTCTCCCTCAGCTCCGCCGCCGTCGCCACCTCACTCCAGAGCCTCCCGAGCTCAACCACCTAGCTCAGCAGCTCCGCCTTGATCTGGTGAAGCTTCCCCACCCTCCAATTTCACCTCTACCGCCCTCAATTGCCCGGCGTAGCTCGTCGTTGCCGTCTCCGGCAGAAACCCGGCGAGCTCGGTTCGTGAATTGAAATCCTCTCTCCGGCCTTGATCATCTCCCTCTGACCCCGCATTCGCTTCCTTACTCCGTGCGACTCTAACCGGCCCCAGTGGTCGCTTTTGTTGCGCAGGGTCGCGCCGGAGCGCCTATCACCGCCGTGTGCGTCCGCCGGTCACCGTCGACCACCCCTCCGTCCATCCCCGTCCCTCACCGAGCTGCCCAATCGACTCCGGTGAGCTCTCTGGTGCTCCCTGTGCTCTTGGCTTCGCCGCGGACCGCCTGGTTCGGCCGGCGTGGCAAGCGCCGCCCGTTATGGTCGCCGGGACGAGCTCCCGCCGCCGTGCCCGTTTTTCCTTTTATTTCTAAGATATGAATAGTGTTCAGTTTCTCTTTTTGGTATGATTTTCTGTGTTGATCCAAAAATTCTGAAATTTTGTGGTAGACTCTTTATGCTCTGAAGTATTTTATAAAAATATGAAACTTGAGTTTTGTGCAAAAATTTGAAAATGAAAAATTCCCTTTTAATTGAAAAATGAAGGTTTGGTATTTTTAGAGAGTGATCTTAACTCCAAAAATCTTGAGATAAATTTTTGTGAGCTAGTTATGTCATGCAACCTCTGGTAAAATTTTGAAGTCATTGGAGCAAGTTGATTTTTGAGCTTTATTTTAATTAAGGAATAGTGCCTTTTGTTAATTAAATGTCTAGATTTAATTGAGCACCTTAATGACCTCCAAAAATTATGAAATTTGTTTTGCCATATACTTGTACCCTAATGAACTTGTGTGATTAATTTGGTAATTTTGGAGCACCTTCATAAAATGACCTTTTTAAATAATTAAGAAAAATAGAAAAAGGTGATTAGGGTTAGCGTTGAATGCCCTGTGATGTGACTTTTGGATTGCTTGATGTTCATAGACCCATACCTCTGGTCTATGATGTTTGTGATGCCTGCTATGTCCATACTTAGGCTTATAGAAGTTGCTTATTAAAGTTGTTAATATTGCTAAAAAGGATAAGTAATCTATTGACCACTTTAACCACCACTCATACTTTGCAAAGCTATACTCTAGTTTATCCTATGCACTTTGTTCATACTAGCATAACTCACGTGCAGGCATCATTGCATACGTATAGTGACCGAGGAAGAAGGCCCTGAATCGAGGTAGCCACCGAAGGATCTGTCCCCGAGGCAACCCCGAGCCCCGTTCAACTGCACTGCTGACCCCGAGCCTGTCCTTTTTGCCATCCAAGGCAAGCCCCGGTGCATTTAACCCTTTCCTTGAATTTATAAATGGTTTCCTTAAATGTCTTTGAGTTAAATATTGCATTAGGTTGATAGGAGTTGAGTGAAATCCTATCTGATGCATTATCTACCTTGACCAATGATACACCCGATACCTGCTTTCAAAAACTATTTGCAAATGCTTAGCAATGCTATATGATAGTTTTGCAATAAAAATGCCAATTTCAAAAGTGTGATCACTTTAAGAATATTTATGGGAATTTCTGTTCACTCCCACTATTGGCTAAGTATCTGATCCGTACCTAGTCATGGAAAGGAGAGGTTGTCTTTGCGTACGGTGCCGTCATGTTGTAGTCCGGGACTCAACAGTTGACAACCGACCGGGACAGGGGTGAAAAACTGACGGGACCTGGTACTCTTGGGTTAGAGTCCCAAGGTGCTTGTCGCTGGCTGGAAAAAATTAGGGACCACCTGTATGGGGCCTGCTGACTAAGACTTTCAACTATTCACATACTACGGAAAGCTCTGGCTCCGAGGAATCCTTTATTGGACGACAACCGCGCACTGGGAGTGGAGAGATGGCGGAAGTAGCATGTACCCACGTGGGTTAAAGTCCCGGACTGGAGTGGTGTACTGTACTTCCGGTGGCGTAGGACCGGGGCCCAATCTTGGAGGAATCGTGGTAGACGATTTGGCATATGCAAGCTTGGGTGCTACATATGCAGTGTGGATAGGGACCCTCAGCTGAGTATTATTTTCCGGATTAACGCTGCTCCTCGTTATGGAGACTTAGTCACTGACTGTCAACAGGGAGTGGTTCTCAACTAGGAATGTTTTGAAATTAAAATGAATCATGAACGATGAAGATTTGAGGAATACCGAATCTTCCAAAAATAAAATAAGGTTTACAAAAATGCTTTTCTCTGCAAATACTTGATCTTGCTTAAGCCTTACCTTGACTACCCTAAGCCTGCATTCCTGAGTCTTCTCCCTTTTCTTTAGTCGGGTAAGTCTTGTTGAGTACCTTTGTACTCAGGTTTTCTTTTACCCATGTTGCAGGTATATGGCAGATTCTCAGTATGCCTTGGACCCTGCTGTGTGACTGTGTTCAGGAAGAGGCCGATGAGCCGATGAGTGATTATTCACCCTCGGGCTGGGTGAAGTATCTTTATCTTTAGTTGTTGTCATATGCTACTCTGCCACTCTATCTATTGAACTATGGTCTGTAATAACTTCACTTTAATGTTATGTTAAACCCTGGTTTGTAAAACTATTGTTATCTAAGTCTTCCGCTATTTACTCCGATGTTATTTGTCAAAATGTTCAAGAGATTGTAACTGAATTGTGAGATGATCCTGCGGACATCAGGCACTGATGTAGCCCAGTGGCAGGACCGGTCTTAATCTCTTGGCTGTACGGATCAACTGTCAGTGGTTGACAATGATCAGTAGGCCATGGGATTAGGGCGGTTACGTCACAAAAAGGCTGGCCAGCTACGAACAAAAAAACAATTCAAGAACAGACTGGATGGTATGAAAAAAGAATATACTATCTTCATGGAGCTCAAGAATGCTGCCACTGGTCTTCGATGGAATGAGACAAAACAAACTGTTGATTGTTCTGATGAATGGTGGGCTGAACACCTTGTTGTATGTTTCGTTCAATACACATGTTCTCAGCACCTGATAACTTTCATTGTTTTGATAGGATCTCATTTGCTCTCTTTTCCTATTTAATTTCAGCGATGCAATGACACTGAGAAAGGAATCAATGTAACCATGTCAAGTTAGGAAACAAGGACCGAAATACCTTGAGGATGTGCATATTTTGTATGACAAGGTACATGTTACCGGGGCTACCGCAACATGTCCAGGAAATATATCATCCGATGAGTCAAGTGATGATGATGTGCTGAGGTACGGAAAACCCCTGACAGTGATGATGTGAAGCTAGCTGCATTCAAGAGAGGAAAGCAAGGAAAAAAGAAACACAAGGAGTCCTCAAGTGCTATTGAAGGACAAGGAAGAGAAGAGTCGTTCCTTCGTCTATACAAGAAAGACATGATTGAGGATAGAAAATGCAGCAGAGAAGATCTCCTCAAGCGTTGAAGCATCATCATGTCCTCCAACAAACCATGTCCCTACCATTTCAGAGGCCATGAAGATGGTTAAAGAGTGCGGTGTTGGAGAGAAAACAGCTTTGATGCGTACAGCCACCTTGCTAATTAAGGAGCCTGATTTTAGGGAGATTTTGAGCTCCTTGGAAACAACTGATGGACGATTTGATTTGCTTCAAAGGGAGCAGGATGAAAGGAGTTGATGAAGCGAATGTAGCTGTTTTTATTAATTATTTTCCTACTACTGTGAACCAATATTTATTTGTTTGCCTATGTTTCCCATTCCGTTGTTAAACTGTAAGGCATTTTTGGCTGTGTTGTTTTGAACCCAATATGTTTTTGATTGTAATGGAACTGTTACCTGTTGAGAATATTTCCTACCTGTTTGAGAATATTTCCTACCATGTCCTACCTGTTTTTGACTGGATGATTCATATTATGTTGACAATATATTAATGTATTAACATCTTATGTAGATGGATGGACGAACAGAAGAATTGACTAAAAATGGGGGAAAAGCACTACTACTTCTAGCTGAACTTTCCAGCATGCTGCTACTTTAGGGGAAATGGCGAACCTGTACACTGAGCGTTATTTGAATAAGGGGAGAATACAGGGAACACCGAAACTGGACCTTCAATGGGGTTATGAGGGGTTTTGGTCGACCTAGATATTTCTATAAGATGTTTCGGATAACCACAGAGGTTCATGGCACTTCACAGTTGTCGGACTTACTTCAAACTATGAGTGACATCAACTCGCCAATGTCTTCATCAACTGAATCATGGCAATGTTTTCTGGGATTGTTGGAAGGGCCCTCAGTCTTTACACAAGCAGAAAACGGTTCCACGATCACTTTGGACAGTTCACACCAAGTTTCATGAAGTCCTACGATGTTTAGGTAAGTTAGCAAAGGATATTATCAAACCCAGAGATCCATCTTTGTCTCTATTGAGCATGACAGAGTCAGGAGGACCGCTTGTGGCCTTAGTTTAATGGGCGCGTGGAGCTATAGATGGCTCACATGGTTCGAGTTATAGTGCCAACGGAGGAAAAATGGTAACCACACATGTTGACATGGGTATACATCTCAGAATGTACTTGCTATTGTGACTTTGACATGAGATTTACCTTTGTGGTGGCCGGTGGTCGGGTCCGCACATGACACACGGACCTCAATCACGCATTAGCCAATTTCCCTACATTTCCTGTCCCTCCTAAAGGTATAAATAATTCCTTACTAAATTATGTGACTTCAATATTATTACCCTAATACTAACTGCGTGGTTATAGGAAACTATTATCTTGTGGGACTCGGGTTATCCCAACCGAACAGGATACCTTGCCCCTTTCAAAGGAACAACTTCATATCCGGAATTTCGTCATCGTGTCGGGCGTCCACCTCAAGGGAAGTTGAGATGTTTAACTTCTCATCTAACGTCCCTTCGAAATGTTATTGAACGGTCTTTCGGAGTCCTGAAGCAAAGGTGGCGTATATTGAAGGAAATGCCAAGTTCTCTCTCGGACTCAAAAGCATATTATTCTTGCATGTATGGCGTTGCATAATTTATTCGTGATAGCAATTGGCATGATATAGAGTTCATAGTGGTGATTGATGGAGGAGCATCTGGCACAACCGAGCAATGCTTTGCAGCACCCAACACAAGAAGATGACATTCCACATGGCGAGAATGAGGAAACCATGAATACCATTCGAATTGCGATAGCTTGATGCTTTGTTTAGTGCAAGAGGGAGATAATTATGTAGATGGAGATTATATTATCTGTTGTAAATTTGTATGGACTACTTATGTGGACAAGAATGCATGGATGCGAAACTGACAAAAACTAATTTCTCTTTTATATAATTATTATTTATATGTGATTCATTGCATAGCATAGTATTTTACAAACCAGTTAACATATAAAATAGCGTCTGAAGCAGACAGGGACATTATAGACTTTTACACAGCTAACAGCTCACAGGAACTTGTCTACAGCTGATTCAGCCAAACGGCTTTCAGCTTTCTCAACAGCTGACATTCCACAGCAGCTTTTTCACAGCCCACAGCCTACAGCAGCTTTTGCTTACAGCCACAGCTCAACCAAAGGCACCTTTGTCCACCGAACGAAGAAACCTGACAATTTCTTATCTTATACTTAATGGGGCTATGGTTTCTTACCCTTGTTTTTATGTGTAATTGTGATTTTACTCTTGCTTTTGTCACCGTTGTGATTGTACCCTTGCTTTTAAAAAGGAAAGCTCAGTTTATCCTTACTTGTAACTCCGATAGTTTTTATGCATTAAAAAAATAAAAACAAAAAAAACCTTACGGTAATACCAAAAGGACAATAATGCCAATTATCCCTCATACTTTCTCCATCCTCTCCCTCTACCGCATCGTCTCTCTTTCTACTACGGACGAGCGAGGCAGACCGGGATGGGGGCTCCGTGCGTGGGCGGGCGTGGTTCAGTGCCTCGGGCGTGGGCGGCCCCGTGCGCGGGAACCAAAGGGTAAAATGCACAACCACACCCAGTAAAAGTAGGGGTATTTTCGAAGGGATAGAATTGTCATTGGCAAGTCCATTTACACCGTTAGACGTTGTTCAGTGGGGGTAGGGGTAAAGTGAAGCTTCCTTTTACAACAAGATAGGGGTAGACTTCATAACAGTGACAAAAAGTGAGGGTAAAATCACAATTGGATTAAAAAAACAAGGGTAAGAACGCAATACACTACTAGAGAACAGGCCTTTGGACGATTTGCAAAATCAGCATTAGCCACGGAAAAATTTGCGCCCGGGACTAGAAAGGCCTTTAGCCCCGGTTGGTAACACCAACCGGGACTAAAGCTCCCCAGCCCAACGGCTCAATTGTCAGAGGGGCCTTTAGTCCCGGTTGGTGTTACCAACCGGGGCTAAAGACCGGCCTTTAGCCCCGGGCCGTAACACCAACCGGGAGTAAAGGTTTTGCCCCGGTTGGTGTATGCAGCCGGGGCTAAATGTTGGCATCTTTAGCCCCGGGCCGTAACACCAACCGGGACACTAAGGTTTTGCCCCGGTTGGTGTATGCAGCCGGGGCTAAATGTTGGCATCTTTAGCCCCGGTTGGTAACACCAACCGGGACTAAAAGGTTTTGTTCCGGTTGGTGTACCCAGCCGGGGCTAAATGCCAACATTTAGCCCCGGCTGGGAATAAGGACCGGGGCTAAATGTCCCTCCCTATATTTGAAATGTCTTCTTCTACCTCCAGCCGTGCCCGAGCTCCTGTCTTCATTTTTCTTCATTCATTCAGTCACTGCTTGCTCTTGCTTGCTTGTTTGCTCTCTTCTCCTCCGGTGATTTTTGTTTGTTAACACATCTCCGGCGATTGATTTATTTCATCACATCTACACCGCCATCGACTCGTTGAAAGGTTACTAGCTTAAGTTATTCATTTTTGTAGCTATTTTGAGTTCATTGACTTGATAGTTCAAATTATTAATCTAAAAACAAAATATGACCGTTTAATTAGTTTATTTTAGTCTTTTAGAGAAATGTGACCGGTTAGAAAACAAAATATATAATACTTTAGTTTAGAAATGTGACCGGTTTAATTAGTTTTTTTTGAAATAGAGATCATTTAAATCATTTGTTTACATAAAAATTAGAAATATATAATACTTTAGTTTAAAAATGTGACAGTTTAATTAGTTTTTTTGAGGAATAGAGATCATTTAAATCATTTGTTTACAGAAATTAGAAATATATAATAATTTAGTTTACAAAATGTGACCGTTTTAATTAGTATATTTTATTATTTTGGAGAAATAGAGATCAGTTAAATTAGTTGTTTACAGAAATTAGAAATATATAATACTTTAGTTTACAAAATGTGACCGGTTTAATTAGTATATTTTATTATTTTGGAGAAATAGAGATCAGTTAAATTAGTTGTTTACAGAAATTAGAAATATATAATACTTTAGTTTACAAAACGCAGAAGGATGCCTGGTTGGTATGTTGTTTTCGAGGGCACCAAACCAGGTATTTACACCAGCTGGGCCGAGTGCAGTCAGTATGTCCTCAAAGTTAAGGGAGCTGTGCATAAAAAGTACAAGTCTTTTGAGGAAGCTTCTGCAGCTCTAGATGCTTTTAACTCAAGAATCAACTCAATTCCTACTGCACCTACCCCTACCTTACCTTCCTATCCGGTTGGAGTGGCAGACAGTACATCTTGTTGGACTGTGATGTGGGAGAAATGTGCATGTGTTGTTAGTTGCTTTGGTTGTGGCCAAGTGGATTAGGCTGCACTGTTATCTTGATGTAATAATTAATTAATTAGACAAGTTCAACTGCTACTACTTTTATGCCACCAGTGATTCTTACTAAATTTTATGTCAGACATTTTATAATTTTATTTGTTTATAAGAATGAGAGATCGATATAATTATGTGATATGTCATATAATGCAGACGATGACACGTCACTGGATGTACAATGTCGATCGTCGCTCAAAAGAGTTCATTGATGGCGTGCATTATTTTTTAAGAGTGGCCGAGGCAAACAAGCGGAATGGTTTTATGTGCTGCCCATGTGCCCTTTGTAATAATTCGAAGGAATATTCTAGCTCAAGGAGTCTTCACTCACACTTGTTCAAGTCGGGTTTCATGCCAAACTATAGTTGTTGGACGAAGCATGGAGAAACTGGGGTTATGATGGAAGAAGGTGAAGAAGAACAATTGGACCCTGACGATGACATTATTGCTCAATACGGTGACTTTGGTGATACTGCAATGGAGGAAGGTGAAGAAGAGGCAAGTGCAGGAGACACAGTCGCTGAAGATGATGCTCTTGGTGATGTCATTCGTGATGCACAAAGAGATTTCGAAAGTGATAAGGAGAAGGCTAAGTTTGAATGTATGCTAGAGGATCACAGGAAATTACTATATCCGTCTGCTGCAGATGGACAAAAAAAGTTAGGCACAACACTTGAGTTGCTACAATGGAAGGCACAGAATGGTGTATCTGATAAGGCATTTGGACAATTATTGAAGATTATAAAACAAAAGATGCTTCCGAAGCCTAACGAATTACCCGCACTACGTACGAAGCAAAACAAGTGGTCTGTCCTTTGGGTTTAGAAATCCAGAAGATACATGCATGTCCTAATGACTGCATCCTGTACCGTGGCAAGGAATACGAGAATTTGGACGAATGCCCTGTATGTAACGCGTCACGATATAAGATCAGGCGAGATGACCCTGGCGATGTTGAGGGTGAAGAACGTCCCCGGAAGAAAATCCCGGCCAAGGTTATGTGGTACGCTCCTATAATACCACGCCTGAAACGTCTGTTCAGAAACAAGGACCATGCAAAGTTGGTGCGATGGCACAAAGAAGACCGTAAGGTAGACAACATGTTGAGACACCCTGCAGATGGGTCCCAGTGGAGAGCAATAGACAGAGAATTCCCAGAATTAGCAAAAGATGCTAGAAACTTAAGGTTTGGTTTAAGTACGGACGGGATGAATCCTTTTGGGGAACAGAGCAGTAGTCATAGCACGTGGCCTGTTACTCTATGTATGTACAACCTTCCTCCGTGGTTATGCTTGAAGCGGAAGTTCATTATGATGCCCGTGCTCATCCAAGGCCCGAGGCAGCCTGGCAACGATATCGATGTCTACCTGAGGCCATTAGTTGAGGAACTCCTACTTTTATGGAGTAAATCAGGTGTACGTGTGTGGGATGATTACAAACAGGAACACTTTGACCTGCGAGCATTGTTGTTCGTAACAATCAATGATTGGCCTGCTCTAAGTAATCTTTCAGGACAGTCAAACAAGGGATATAATGCATGCACACATTGTTTTGATGACATGGATAGTGTATATTTGAAAAAATGTAGAAAGGTAGTGTATCTTGGGCATCGTCGATTTCTTTCGATGAATCACCAGGTTAGAAAGAAAGGCAAGCATTTTAAAGGTGAGACAGACCACCGGAGCAAGCCTCGCAACAGAACTGGGGAAGATGTACTTGAGATGATTAAGGATGTGAAAGTAGTCTTTGGAAAGGGGACGGGCAGTGAACCTGTTCCGAAAGACGCTATGGGACACGCACCCATGTGGAAGAAGAAGTCAATATTTTGGGAGCTACCCTATTGGCATGTACTAGAGGTCCGCCACGCGATCGACGTGATGCACCTGACAAAGAATCTTTGTGTCAACCTTCTAGGATTCATGGGTGTGTACGGGAAGTCTAAGGATACACTTGAAGCACGACAAGAGTTGCAGCGCATGAAAGAACGAGACAACCTACATCCAGAGAAGACAGATGATGGACGCCATTACTTAAGACCTGCTAGCTACACTCTTAGCAATGAAGAGAAGGAAATCATGTTTGAATGCCTAAACAGCATCAAGGTCCCATCTGGATTCTCCTCCAATATAAAGGGAATAATAAATATGCAAGAGAAGAAATTCCTAAACTTAAAGTCGCATGACTGCCACGTGCTTATGACGCAATTGCTTCCGGTTGCTTTAAGAGGAATTCTACCTCCACATGTACGTCTTGCCACTGTGAAGCTCTGTGCATTCCTCAATGCAATTTCTCAGAAGGCAATTAATCCACTAGAACTGGCTACTCTACAGAATGATGTGGTTCAATGTCTTGTGAGCTTTGAGTTGGTGTTTCCTCCATCCTTCTTTAATATCATGACACACCTCCTAGTTCACCTGGTCAAGGAGATTCATATTCTCGGTCCTGTGTTCCTACACAACATGTTCCCCTTTGAGAGGTTCATGGGAGTACTGAAAAAATATGTTCGCCAACGTGCTCGGCCAGAAGGAAGCATCGCCAAGGGCTACGGGACAGAGGAGGTCATTGAGTTCTGTGTTGACTTCATTCCTGACCTTGACCCGATTGGTGTTCCTGAATCGCGGCACGAGGGGAGGCTATGTGGAAAGGGGACACTAGGGAAGAAAACATATATCGGTACGGGGAATGATTATTTCAATAAAGCGCACTACACAGTTCTTCAAAACTCAGCCGTGGTGGATCCATATATCGATGTACACAAGGAGTTCCTACGATCCCAATTTCCAGAGAAGAATGAAGTTTGGATAACACGTGAGCACATGAATACTTTTAGCACTTGGTTGCGAAAGGAATGTCTGGGTAATAACAATATTGATGAGCAACTATATTTGTTGGCTAGGCAACCGTCATGGCACATCCTCACGTACAAAGGGTATGAGATCAATGGAAACACATTTTACACCATGGCCCAAGATCAAAGGAGCACGAACCAAAACAGTGGTGTTCGCGTAGATGCCACAGACCCATCTGGGAAGAGGCAAACATATTATGGCCGCATAGAGGAGATTTGGGAACTAGACTACGCACCTGATTTTAAAGTCCCTTTGTTCCGATGCCAATGGGTCAAGGCGACCGGAGCCGGAGTAACAGTTGACAAGGAGTATGGAATGACAACAGTGGATCTCAACAATATTGGATACAAAGGTGAACCATTCGTCCTTGCTGCTGATGTGACTCAAGTGTTCTACGTGAAAGACATGTCTACAAACCCAAGAGAGGGAAAAATGATGATAAATTAACCAAAGAGCCAAAACGCCACATAGTTCTTTCAGGAAAAAGAAACATCGTGGGAATTGAGGACAAGTCAGACATGTCAGAAGATTATGAAAGGGATGACCGAATACCGCCCTTCAGTGTTACCAAAGACCCAAGCATCCTGCTAAATGCTGAGGAGACTCCATGGTTACGACATGATCATGACCAAGGAACATACGTCAAGAAAAAGATCACCAGTGTACCCGCTTGATATATATATAGTGATGTTTTAACTAATATTATATATTACAGCTAATAATGATTATGCATAGTCATGGTTCGTTGATGTCGTTGTCGAAATGACTTGATTTATTTTTGGCAAGCATATGAGCCCAACTTGATGCCCCACAAGTGGTGTTAGATTTTTCTGATCATTATTTTAATTATTACATTTTTTCTATGTCGAATGAGATAAAAGTTGGTAAAAGTTTGGCTCAATTCTGGATTATTTTGTTGGTAGGCCCAATTGAACCTATAATTATTGGGTGCAAGTGTGCGGTAATTCAGTTAAACCGGAAAAAGTAGCAAACCATCTCCGAAAAAACACAAACTTATTGGTTTCCTCACCCGTGCCAACTTATTTGGACAATAAAAGATAAACAACCCAAAATTTAACGTTCATATAATACAAAAAATATTTTCCTATCGAGCACCGTTGTTTCAGATATTTAAATTTAACATTTATTTTTGCATTAACAAAATATAAATTTTTCTTTACATTTATATTTGTTATTATAAGAAAAGAAAGAATTTATGTTACAAAATTTTCTACTATACAATAAGGTAAAAGGAAACACAAATGTTATTTTTAAGTAATTTTATGCCAAATATTGAATTTATCTATGCAAATAACAAGTATTACAACATATTAATATACCCAAAACCTAATTCAAACCCAAAACACAAACACAGAAAACCCAAAATAAAGGCGGGAGAAGACCCTTTAGTCCCGGGCCGTAGCACCACCCGGGACTGAAGGAACCTTTAGTCCCGGGCCGTAAACACCACCCGGGACTAAAAGTCACCCCCTTTAGTCCCGGGTGGGCTTACGCCCCGGGACTAAAGGTGTTAGTCCCGGGCCGTAATACCACCCGGGACTAAAAGTCACCCCCTTTAGTCCCGGGTGGGATTACGCCCCGGACTAAAGGTGTTTTAGTCCCGGGCGGTGCCACGGCCCGGGACTAAAGCCTCCCCGCCTATATAGGACACAGTGCCCTCCTTCCTCAGATCGACGTCAGACGCCCGAGCCGCCGCCTCCCACGCCGCCGCCTCCTCCCTCCGTCGTCCTCCTCGAGCTCTCTCGCCGACGTCCGCCTCCCCGTCGTCCTCTCCCGCGCCGCCCTCCTCCCTCCGTCGATCTTCGGCCCTCGCCGCGTCTCCTCTCGCGCGGGCGCGCCGCCGCGCGACTCGTCCTCGCCGTTCGCCGCGCGCGCGCCGCTGCGTCCTCGCCGTGGTGCTCGCCGCGCCGTCGTCCTCGTCGTGGTCTCGCGCGTTCGCCGCGCCCGTCGTCCTCGCCGTGGTGGTGCTCGCCGGAGTGTGCGTGTGTTGTGTGTGCGTGTCTCGCCGGCCGGTCTGCTCGCCGTGGTGCTCGCCGGCGCCGTCGTCCTCGTCGTGGTGCTCGCCGTTCGCCGCGCGCCGTCGTCCTCGCCGTGGTGATGCTCGCCGGTGTGTGCGTGTGTTGTGTGTGCGTGTGCTCGCCGGCCGGTCTGCTCGCCGTGGTGGTGCTCGCCGGCCGGTCTGCTCGCCGTGTGTGTGTGTGTGCAGTGTATAGAAAAAGAAAAAGAAAAGAAAAAAGAATGAATCATGTGTTCCTTTGGACAATTATATATGTTCATAGAAAAATGAATATTATTTTATAGAAAATATGTATAGAAAATGTTTTTTACCCTAACAAAATAGTATGTTTTTACACATGTAGTCCGTCGCCGCCATCCTCACCGCGACTAAAGGTGCCCCGTCGTGACATCCTCGCCATTCGCCGCCGGCCGTTGCTCCCCTTGTGCCGTCGTGTCTCGTCCTCGCCGTCGTCTCGCGGCCGCTCCGGCCGTGTGCCTCCGTCCTCGCGCTGCCGGTGAGGAGTGCCACCGCGCGTGCGTGTGTGTGTGAAGTGTTTGTGCGTGTGCGTGTGTAGTGTGTAATTAAAGTGTGTGTGCACTGTGTGTGTAATAGGAAAAGGAAAATAGAAATCCATATGAATTGAAAATAGAAAATAGTTTTTACCCTAACAAAATATTATGTTTACACACATGTAGATAAAAGAGATTGGTCGCGTTGACCGCGCCGTCCGCCGTCATCCTCACCGTGTGATCCTCACCGCAACGTGATCTTCGGCGTCGTCTGTTGTCGTCCTCACCGCGACATCATCCTCGCCGTCGTCCGTCGTCGTCCTCTCATCAACGGTGTGTCCTTTGCATGTGTTAGATGGAGGAGGAATAATCACTTAGATAATTTGGTTTAGATATGTAAACATTTATTTATATCGGTCATATATATGTTTATGAAATAATCACTTGGATATGTTTATGGAATAATCACTTGGATATGTTTATAGAATAATCACTTGGATATGACTTTTCGATCATGTCGGTAGTGTTATTTTTACGAATATAGTCTTCATGGATATATGTTATTTTTAATGTTGTCAAAACCTACACCCCAAACCCCAAACCCTAAACCCTAAACCTAACCCTAAACCCTAAACCCTAAAACCCTAACCCTAAACCCCAACCCTAAACCCCAAACCCCCTAACCCTAAACACCAACCCCGAAACCCCAAACACGAAACCCCAAACCCTAAACCCCAAACCCTAAACCCAACCCCTAACCCTAAACACCAATCCCGAAACCCAAACACGAAACCCTAAACACTACCCAACCCCCAAACCCCTAACCCTAAACACCAAACCCGAAACCCAAAACACGAAACCCCAAACACTAAACCCCAAACCTAAACCCCAACCCTAAACCCTAAACCCGAACCCCAAACCCCTAACCCTAAACCCAAACACTAAAACCCCCCAAACCCCAAACCCCCTCAACCCCAAACCCCTAACCCTAACACCAACCCGAAACCCCAAACACGAAACCCTAAACACTAAACCCCAAACACTAAACCCCAAACCCCAAACCCTAAACCCTAAACCCGAAACCCCAAACCCCTAACCCTAACCCCAACCCGAACCCCAACACTAAACCCCAAACCCCAAACCCTAAACCCCAAACCCCAAACCGTAAACCCTAAACCCGAAACCCAAAACCCGAAACCCTATGCACGTTAGTTGCAAAAATATGGTGTTTATTATCCTCCATGTCATTCGCAGAAATGGCCGACCCAGTTGACAACATGGAGGAGGAAATGTACGAATTAATCAACAGCGGCGCTAATCAAAATTTAGCAGGTGATGATAACAATAATCAAGAAGTAGATGACGGCAGTCAATACTTTGCCGATTATGAAGAAATAATGCAAGAAAATACTGGCGAGGTATATACCTACAATAATCTCTATGTGCACATGAAATTCTAAATTATTTATAAATGTATTTATAATCTACTGTTCCTACATATGTAGCCCTCCGGATCGACAACGACTACCGGGAAGAGTAGGACCGTACGAGGTCCGAAGAAGCCGTTGGAGGGCCGGTACATTATCTCAGAATTCAACGAGGAAACAGGCCAAGTACTTGGAGAACATGCACAAAGATTTGTTGCCCACTGTGGGTGCCTTGTAAGGGATAAGATCCCGATCAGTGCTCGTGAATGGAAGAAAAAGGCAAGTGCTCCTGATATAAGTTTTGTCTCTGATCTTGATAAGGAACTGGTTTGGCAAGAGGTCCTTGCACATTTCACACTTGAAACAGAAGATATAAATTTGAAGGCCAGAGTTCGGGACTGGGCTATGAAGAAAATGGCAACACTATTCCAGGGCTGGAAGAAGAACTTATACAACAAATTTATCAAGAAGGACCAAACTCCGGATTTCAACACTAAGGCCTACGTCAAGTTGAGGCCATTTTGGGATGAGTTTGTAGAATTCAAGAAATCAGAAGAGAGTGAGGCACGGATCAGAAGGAACCAGCAGAATGCCCGACAAAAACAATACCACCATCACTTGGGATCAGGTGGCTATAAGAGTGCCATTCCTAAATGGGAAAGAATGGAACGAGAGTTGCAAGCCAAGGGCATTGAACCAGAATCGATAAACTGGCCTGAGCGCGCCAAGTATTGGTTTTTTGGTCATGGAGGAAGCCTGGACCAACAAACAGGAAGGGTACACTATGGCGAAAAACTCCAAAGAGCAGCAGAAAGATTTGTTTATGCTAGAGAAATGGCTGCCAGTGGCAGGTGGCAGCCGAACAGAGACAAGGACGAGCTGACATACGCCCTGGAGAATCTTGAACATGGTGGGAGAACCAGAGGCTATGGGGAGCTGTCATGGGTACATGCCTTCCCTCAGGACAAAGAGACCTATAGAAGCCGCGCGAGAAAGAAGGAGGAGGAGGCACAGCGCATGCGCCGGTTAGAAGAAATGGTTATTCAGTCACAGGCCGCGGCTCTTGAAGCAGTTGAGCGAGAAAAAGCACTTGAAGGCAGAATGAACGAGGAAATAAAAAGGCAAGTGCAGTTAGCAATGCAAAGGCAATCTGCATCAGAGCCGGGAGTCAATATCAGCCCCCCTGAGCAAATGAAAAGCAGTTGCGCTTCCACAGAGGTCTCAGACGCAGCACTGCGCTTTCCTGTGGACGACATCACCGAGCCTCTCACGACATGTGAACTGCACATTCCACAGGGGAATACCACAGTCATGGTGGCTATAGGTGTTGTATCTCCTATCGATCCTACGAAGACACCAAGAAGTCATGGAGCAATAATACCTCCTGGATATGCTAGCGTCTCGGTGGACAGGGTGGTAAAAGGTTACGAGAATGTCGAACTTGACATTAAAGGAGGTGATGGCGAGAATACATTAGGAGAAGCGGAGAAGACATTCATATGTTGGCGCAAGCGCTATATCATAATTCCTGGCGTATCACCTCCTCCTCCTCAACAACCTATCCCTAGGTGTGTATGAAATTAGTGAATGAAACTTAATAGTATTGGTGAGCTAATAGTATAAATGGATACTCATACCATGTTGTTTTCGCAGCAGGACATCCCCCAACCTAAGTCCAATTCTACATTCACCACATGATCACAGTGTTGCGGACGATGATGATCAAGATCAAATACGACGGGATCCATCACCGCCACCGGCCCCATCTCCTCCACGACGGGATCCAACACCGCCACCGGCCCCATCTCCCCCACGGCGTGATCCAACGCCGCCACCGGCCCCATCTCCTCCACGACGAGATCCAACACCGCCACCGACCCAACCATCTCCTCCAAAGCGGGCTCCGACACCGCCACCTGCCCCATCTCCACACGCGGGTTCCAACACCTCCACCGCCAACAAAGAAGAGGCCTGTCACACAAACAAAGGCGTCAGCCCCACCACCTCCGAAGAAGAAAGCACCTGTGAGAAAATCAGCTCCCAAGATGACAAAACTTGCATATGACATGACCGAGGAGGAGACTGACGCTGCAGTGCAAAAAGACTGTAACAAGTTCTTCGAAGCTGCCATTGCTAGTGGTCGAGCAAAGCGAAACCCGGAGAAGCCGTACCTTTTTGTTCGTCCTGAAAAACTAAGGCAAACTGTGGACGCTCACCAAAAAAAGGTACGTGCTGCCCGTAAGGCTTCGCCAAAATCAGACTATGATCGCACACTTAGCAAATCACTTGAGGAGGCCAAGAAGGCAAAGAAGAGAGCAGGAAAGGGTGTCCCACAGCTCGGGGAACAAGAGAAGCAATCAGTGCCAGATCTAGTTGTTGATAATGAATACGGTACAAACATGGAAATCATACAACGAGCATATGGAGACGTTGATCCTGCGCAACTGCTCGCATTTTTTGAGGAAACTGGTTTGAATGTGGAAAACATACTCGGAGAAGCAGGCATCAAAAGTGCTCCAGAAGTTGATAAATGGAAGAGGGCATATGTATATGGCCAAAGTCTATACAACCCAGCGGCCCTGAGGGATCTTGGTACACAGATGCACTTGCTAAATCAGTGGTACCTTACGGCGTGTGGCAGAAAAGCTGATGACTACATTTGCGTCAGAATTAGAGACCATGATTACTTCCGTGGTGATGACATCATATATGTTCAGTTTAATGAGTTACATCAGCTCTGCCACATGGACGCTCTCGACAAATCTCTCGTCAGCTGCTTTTGCCTGTAAGTGATTGTTTCCTTTAATAATCTCACTTTAGCTTATGTATATGTATAAGTAATTATCCTCACACTGCTAGCAAGCGTTTGTAAACATGTGCAGAAACATGATGAGACAACTAAGGCAAAAAATGACAAGGAGATTGGTTTCATCATCGATATATATCGTCTTCAAGCACCCAAGCAATACTCACTCGGATGCATGGAAAACTCAAACAGAGAGTAATTTGCGGAGGTTCTTGGTAAACCAAAGGGACAAAAGATATATACTATTCCCTATCCCCTACAACTTTAGGTGAGTTTTGTTATCATATGCACATTTTATTATAGGTTGACATAAAGATATATATATGTGTTGACTATATAAACATAAATGCAGTTTTCACTGGATTCTAATGGTGATCGATCTCCACGAGAGTCGTTTGCTAATCTATGACTCTCTGAGAAAACCACAAGAAGATTACCAAGATATGATTAATATTATCCGAGGGTAATGTGATCTTTAAATATTGATTCTTGCTATAGCTCTTTAACTCTGCAATAGTTAATTAACGTTCCAATTATTGTGAAGGGTTTGGACTTGGTTTGTTCAGAAACACCGTCCGGATCTGAAAGCGCAACTTCCTGATCCTCTAGTCCTAAATGTAAGTTGTAGAGTACCTCCCTGCCTCTTTACCTTAATTAGCATCACTCAGCAGACGCACGCTCAACCGAGAGTACTCTTTTTACATATTGTACAGTGGGTTCTACGGCAGTCACCGGGAAACAATTTATGTGGGTACTATGTTTGCGAGTTCCTGACGGTGTATGAAAAAAGAACTCCTTTACAGAGTCAGCAAGTACGTAACATGTAAATAAATTTATTTTATTTTTGTTGCTATTACATAAATATTATGTATGTTAATACTTTCTTTTTATTTTAATCCAAATTGAAGGAGACATGGTTGAAGAACCAGGTGATGGATAAGGTCCGCCTCAAAGCAATTCAAGAGACCATCGCGGGCTTCCTTAATGACCATGTCCTTAAGTCTGGCACCGAGTATTGGTTTAATAAAGACGAACCAATGAAGCCAAACCAAGATGAACACTTGTATGACCTCTAAGTTAGGAACGGTATTATATTTGTGTGTAAATATCAAGTTAAGCATGCATGATGGATAATGTTGTATATTTTATGTACATATGTGTGTATAGCTAGCTCTATATTATATATATATGTATAGTTTCATATTTCATTTGTGTGTAATTGTAAATTTTATGTGTTTATATATATTTATTAGCAGCGAAGAATAATACGTGTATTTGAAACTGGCCTAATATAATAGAATATATTAGCAGCGAAGAATACGTATTTAGAAAACCTAATGTAATTGTAAAACCAAAACAATAACCAATTGAAAAGAACAGAAAAAGAAAAAAGAAAAAAGCAGATGGATCTTTAGCCCCGGTTGGTAACACCAACCGGGACTAAAGAGGCCAGCCACGGTGGCCCGGCTGGAGGCCCCTTTAGTCCCGGTTGGTGTTACCAACCGGGGCTAAAGGTGCCTCCAGCCGGGCCCCCGTGGCCCAAACGGGGCTAAAGGTCCCTCCATTAGCCCCGGGCCATGGAACCGGGGCTAAAGGTCGGGGCTTTAGTCCCGATTCCTTAGCCCCGGCTCCATGTCCGGGGCTAAAGGCCAAATGGCCCGGGGCAATAGGCCTGTTCTGTACTAGTGTATATTTGATGAAGCTTTCCTGATTTATGCAAACACAGAGAAATAGTTTTCGATCGGAAACCGTTGCATTTCAATTGGTTTCAATCATCATAAGGCATGATGAAGCACACTTTCTCAATTAACTTACAGCACCGAGGCACTAGGAACAGACACAATTAGGCAGAATATACCTCCATACAACCCATACTTGTAACTGCCTAGCCTTATTGCAGCACCCGACACTGATGAGTGACGACTAACGCCTGTTAACAAAAAAGGCAATAATTGCTAAGGGCTTCTGGGAATTAACACTGTAAGCACCTCCTTATTCTTTATCATCATGGTTATAATCACTGACATCACATTCAATCTCATCATCTTCACTATTCTCCACAACATGCGCAAGGGAATAGGTTTGCAGCTTCTTAAAACTGCTTATAAAGTCAGTTGCTTCTGAGATGAGAGCATTTTAGCGGCCTTCAGACTACCAACTTCTTCTGCTCAGAAAGAGCCTTCTCAGAATCAGCAGCTTTAGAGCCTGGAGTCCTTTCGCAAGGCCTTTTTGTGTATTCTCTACGTGACAATTGATCAATGTACTTCTCATGTAAGATAACATTCTTTATAGGCTTTAGAACTTCTGGGCTCAGTTCAGATGGCTTCTTAACCTTGAAAATGGTTTGTTTCGTGCTGAAGAGCTTCCACTGCATTTGCTTAGAGAACCTGAATTCATATCACTGTTAGGAGTCCCATGAGAGTCTTCAAAAGATAAGTTCAATTGTAAGGCACTTGGCGAGCTTTCAAAAACTGAGAAGTGATCAGCCTCTTGAGCTTGGTCAATGACACAATGCTTCTGCAACAACTGCCTCACTGTCTTCTGTGCTGCTAGACTCTTCTGTTTAGCGGTCCTTTGCCTTGCAACTCTAGGTTCCAAGAGATTTGGAAGTTTTGGATCAAACAATGTGAATTTTCCTATAGGAAAATGTTGTTTTACTAGTTCTGGACGTGGGGCTATTGGAGTTGGTGTCGTGAGGTCAGCATGAATTCTGTTGAAGCAGTCTTCAGCAGATCTCCCTGGCACCTGAAAAGAGTTATGTCAAAAATTACTGAGCTAATAAATGGTAAAGGTAGAATTCCACACATGGAAAAAGGAATATGCCAAACAAGAACACAGGACCTACCATTAAAATATTCTGGTGAAATACAAAAAAGAAAAGTCAACTAACACTATGAAACTTCAGGTTATTTTGACTGTGTGATCAAGCCCATTAGTACTCGTGTTTTTAGATTTCTGCAGTAAAATTCAATGGTAATTTTGTTGATTGAGCCTATACATATATTTTTAGATGTTTTATTATTTGAATCTTGTCTAATCATACCCCATACCCTTTTGTCAACAGAACTAGTAAATCTGTGGACTACTAAAACAAAAGAATGAACTGTTATTAAAACTTAATGATGTATGAGGATATTGTTTCCACTAAAATGATGCATTGGAATCTTTTTATATGCCAGAAGAAAGGAACCAAATTCGTCAGCACAAAGCTGTTAACTTAACTATATCAAGGGCCATAACTAAGCAGACTCATGTATATTGCAATCTTCCCTAAGGGAAATTATCTTCTCAAATCCTCAAGGTTAGTACAACAAGGCCGTCGATAATTAATGACTTTATTACCTTTCAGCTATGAATCTACATATAACACCCATATCATAGACATAATTATAAAACTTTGATAGTAAAAAAAGGATTGATCAAACAAAATAACATGTGAACAACCATTTGCACTGGGGTCCGTTTCCGAAAACTGCAGAAACATTTTTGGCCACAATACTTAAGTATTCTCATCCTTTTTCATGTAATATATAATAAAATTTCTTTGGTCAGCTATTGCAACTTACAAGAAATGAAAGAACCACTAAAGAAAATGATGTAAAAAACTGAATACCATTTTTTTCGAAACTTTCTTCCAAAAATGTGGGGATGGTCGGGCAGTGAAGTAAGCTTTGCGCAATGCCATGTCCTGCTCTTTTGTCCAATCATCAGAACTACAAAATTTTCCCACTCCTTCTCTTTCAATCCCACTTGGTTGCTGATGTTTTCATCAACGTTTGTCAATCCTCATCACCACTTTTAGGCTTCACCACAATAGAAGGTTCCTTTTCAATCCTTTTGTGGATAGATTTTCTGGGTTCATCACAAGGTGCAGTTTCTTGGAGATTTGTAGGCAATGGTTTTGGCTCTTGGCAACTTTGCTTCTTCGATGACAACCTCCTTTTTGTGCCTCTCTTCCTCTTTTCTGTCAACACTTTACAATTAGTGGGCATTAACTCTTTCTTGTCACTATTTTTGTTAGATCATACATCTGCAATATGTTTCCTGGGGATGATGCCTCAGGGATCTTGACAAAGTAACTGGGGCTCATTCTGCGTTTCATCCTTGCCAAAGGCTCCAATCCAGCGTTTCTACTCTCACTTCTCAGACTCTCTTGATTTTGTCTTTCAAATGAGCACTTTTACTCTTTCTTAGGAGGAGTCTCAGGTCATTGGTGGCAACACCGGTTTGCCCAAACTCTTATCCTCCACATGAAACCGTGGGGATCTGCGAACCATAATTGCTGATTGATCAGCACGGACCTTATATTCCTACAAGAGGGTGCAAAATTATAATGCTATTTCTCATAAGTTATAAATCAAGTGCGAACTGAATCAAGCTTTCTAAGTAAACAAACATAACCATCCTCAATTCCTCATCCAAGCTGCCGAGACAGAGACTCTTGGAGCGCAGGTCGGCAGTCCGTCCGCCTGGAGCACGCCTCCCTCCGGACACCGGCCGGCCTCCACCAAGCTGCGAGGACCCCCCCTGGAGACTGCAGATCGGGACCGAGACGCGCCACACGATGGGTGCCCAACCCTAACCGCCCGTGGCCCCACGGCCGCCGCGGCGGCGGGGCGCCGGCCGCCACCCTGGCGCCGGTGCCGCACCCCCCCCTTCCCCCTCCCTTCCCTCCCCTCCTCCCCCGCAGCACCCACTCCCACTCCCACCTCCGCCTCCCTCTGTCAGGCGCAGGGGCCGCCCATGGCGCGTCGTCGCCGGAGCTGGCGCGCCCGGAGCTGGCTGATCCGGCGCTGGTGTGCCCGGGGCGCCGGATCTAGTGCTCATGGGCGCGGGGGCAGCACGCACGCCAGGGCCGACCCACAGGGCCTTGGTCGCCGCCACCTCCTCCGCTGCAACTGAGGGGCCGACCCGCAGGGGCCTTGGTCGCCGCCCCCCGTCGTCGCCGCTGAGGAGCCGCCGCCGGCGTCGGAGGTCGGCGACGCGTGCTCACTGACCTCTGCAGGGGCCGGATCCGGCAGCCTGCCGCCTCCCCGGCCACTGCGGCCAAGGATCGACCGGCCTGCCGGGTGCAGCCGACGGCGCCTCGGGATCCCCTGCAACCGCCGTGGCCTCCCCGGAGCTGGGTTGAGGCCCTGCGGGACTGCTGGCCACCTTCCGCCGTCTTGAGGCGGGGGGCACCACGCCTGGGGAAGACGCCGCCCCAACCTCGTCGCCGGTGGAAGAGATGGTCATCATCGAGGATGTCCCTGAGGACGGGATGACGACGACGCCGACGAGGGCTCGGTCATGGAAGCGGGTGTCGCCGGCCTCGACGTCTTCCATATCAATCCATCCGCCCCCGCCCCGAGCCCGTCGTCCACCCTGTCTCCCCATGTCGCGCCGTTCCATCCTGGCGGTTGCTCGGCGGGGCGTTCCAAGTTTAGCCGGTGGGCGGATGACGACTGCGACTCATCCTGCGAGGAGCAGCCCCCGTCCTATCTGGATGCCGCCCGCCGGCAGGTGGTGGCAGCGCCCGTGGATCTGTGTGGTGCTCCATCCGTGATGCCGGCCCGCAGCGGCGCGGTTGCGGCGTGAGCCTCAGCGAAGACGAAGGAAGCGTGGGCGGCCGCATCCTCAGCTGGTGCTGAAAGCCCTAGTTTGGTTTTGATTAATTGATGAAACCTATTTTGGTTTAATCCTTTTGTGAAGCATGTGTGTAGCTAATGGAAAAGGATGATGACCAAGCCATTGGTAGAGCTAGCAAGGTGGCAACCATGGAGGATGGTGACGGCCACAAGCACTCATGTGATCAAGTGCTCTACCATTGGTGAAATGAAGAAGAGAAAAGATGCTTTGCTCAAGTGGTAGATTATTTCTTTCTTTTAATCTTGAGTATAGGCAAGCCGGACTATCAAGAGGGATATAAATTAGGCTAGCTAGATGTGGAGAAAAGTGCTCAAATCGTCTAACTTCTAGCGCTTGAGAGACACCGCACAATCACGAACACGTAGAGTGTAATTTCATATGGTCGGTGGTACGACCATGGGTGGTCGGTGGTACCGACCACGGCTTCTCTGCGCAGCGCTCAAACACCCTCTCTGTGTTGGTCAAAAATGACCTGGCGGTAGTACCGCCATAACCTCGTTACTACCGCCCGCAGTGGTACCGACGCAGGGTCGGTAGTAACCAAGTTTACAGAGCTCCCTGTGTAGAATTGAAAAAAGGCCTGGCGGTGGTACCGCCATAACCTCGGTACCACCGCTCCGGAGGTACCGAGCATGGCCGGTAGTTACCCTGGTTTCGCTGACCTCTCTGTTCGAGTTGAAAATGTCTTGGCGGTGGTACCGCCATAACCTCGGTACCACCGGGCTCGGAGGTACCGACGGAGGTCGGTGGTAACTTGGTTTTGCGAGGCTCTCTGTGTTGTGTTGAATCTGTCTAGCCTTTGACTTGGCGGTGGTACCGCCATTACCTCGGTACCACCGACCTCGGAAGTACCGACGTTTGGGCGGTAGTTTCCGAGGGACCGAGTCCCTTTGTGAGATGCTCTCTGTTCGCGGCCAATTTGGCCTGGCGGTAGTACCGCCATAACCTCGGTACTACCGCCCGCGGTGGTACCGACGTGAGGACGGTGGTTGCTTGTTTGGTCAGATCTGTTTCTTTCGACCGTTGTGAACTGGTCGGTGGTACCGGCCAGGGTGGTCAGTGGTACCGACCAGCCTCGGGACTGAGGGAGTATAAATGCCTCCCTTTCTTTTCACCTGTCACCTCTCCCATTCTTTGCGCCCAAACTCAAGAAAGAGAGCTCCCAAGTGTTGACTAACCTCCTCTCTCTCCCCCTTTGATTCTAGAGTGAATCTCTTGCAAGCTTTGAGCTAGGGAAGTGAGATTAGAGAGTGAGAAGCATCGATCTACGCCTTGAGCACTTGGATCCAACATCTCTCCGGCTTGATTTGTGTTCTTTACTCTTGAGTTCTTGGAACTCTAGCCGTTAGGTGTTCTTCGGTCGTTGCCCGTGATTGACTCATTTGTGAGGGCACTCCGAAGTGTTTGTATTACCCTCTGATTCTTAGTGAAGAAACTCAACTAGCCTTTGTGGTTGCTTGAGTGAGGCAAGGAGGTGAAAGAGACTCCGACCTTCGTGGTCACCTCAACAACGGGGACGTAGGCGCTTCTTAGTGAAGTGACCGAACCTCGGATTAAATCCTGTGTCTTGTGTGCTTGTTGATTTTGCATCCTTGGATATTTTGTTTGCACTCGTGTTCTTCGCGTTCTTCCTCCCTCCTTTCGGTTCCTCTCCCCTCTCGCGTTCTTAGGTGTGGGAAGGCTCGATCTACTCTTTGGGGAGGAGCCACTTCTTGGATAAGGTATAAACTTCATCTACATCTTCTAGGGTAATATTGGTATGTGCTAGATCCACTTTTGCATCTTCTCTATCTTGATCTCGTAGCAGTTTTTAGTTGTCGGTAGTACCGACCTGTAGAGCCGGAAGTACCGACCTCGGTAGTACCGGCCCCTATAGTCGGTAGTACCGACTGTGCAATCTGATACTCGTTTTGAGCTTTGAGTTTCAGGTTTCTAGATTTTGAATTGACTATTCACCCCCCCCCCCCTCTACCATTCGACCTTTCAGGTGCGCGGCCTGCCCGTTCGGCCAGTAGAGGGTCGTGCCCCTGCCCGCAGACGCCGCGCGCGTGGGCGGGAGGGTGCGTCTACTCCGGAGATCGGCAAGCTGAGCGCCCCCCAGTACGCCTGCGGCTTGGCTCGAGTGAGCGTCTCCCCGTCCACCAGCGGTTGGGGTCATCACGCCGGGCAACCGCCCTGGATTTCGACGGGTGGCAGCGTGTGCTCCCACAGCGCCCTGCACCACCATCGCAGGCGTCGCGGCCACGTAGTCTGCGGCAGCGCCATGGGGCGAACGCTGGGGGCACACCGACCCATGGCAGTTCCCGGCTTACGCTGATGGTCGTTGCTTCAAGTGCCTAGCGAGGGGGCACCGCGTCGCCACCTGCAACCTACCATGGCGGTGCCTACGTTGCTATGCCCTTGGCCACTTCGCGCAGGATTGCAGGAGGCCGTGGCGCGACAACGCCGCCAAGCGCGCCGCTCGGCCAAGCACCGTGAACGACGGGCATGCTCCCGCTGGGCCTGCTGGCTCGACTGACACTGGCCACTCTCAATGTGGTCGTGGTCACCGCTCCGTCGGCGCCGACGCCGCAGGCACAAGAAGAAACAGAGGCGAGCACCACCAAGCAAGTCGAGGGCCCGGCCTCGGTCACCCTCCGCTGAACAGAGGGCCACCTGGATGGATGTTGCCTGAGCCACAATTCTTGAAGGTCCGCTGCCGCCGTTTGACAGCATGCGACCGGCCACGTCGGGAGGGCCGACCCCGGAGCCGGTGGCCGCCCCTCCAGCAGTGCCACCTGCCGGAGAGGACCCGACCATGGAGAAGCCCCCTACTGCGTTCGAACTGCCTAGTGCGCCCGCTGTGGGGGCACGCGGACAGGATGGCGCGCCGAGGGGCCTGAGCGGCTAAGCCGCTGCTCGTCTACGGCCGCCGCAAAGCACTCGGAGCGGACCTCCCACCAGACGTGGTTGAGGTCCACGCGACGGACGCAGCGTTGGCGAAGGAGCCTGACGCGCCGGCGGTTGACGCCACAGAGGAGGACGGTCTGGGAGCAGAGGAAGCTGATGGAGGCACGGAGACAGAGGACGACGGTGCTTGCGCCGCCTTCTGCAAGAAAATGTTCCCGAAGGCCCTAGAGCCGCTGCTTCCAAGACCGGCCTCTCCTTCGAAACAACAGGCCAGAAAGCCGAGGACCAGAAGAGCTAGAAGGACACTAGCTCCCACCCGGTCCAGCCTGCGTCTGGACGCTCGTCCTTCCTCCAAGCCGGTGGCACAGCGTGCCCAGCTTCGACTAATGCGCGACCTGGAGTTCATCGATGGCAAGTCGTCAGCGGCGGATGCAGCAGTCACCGAGTACATTGACAGTTTTGGGCAAGACCTTCCTGACAAAGCGATCAAGGCACTACGGACTGCGGCGAGGCTTGACGACATTGAGCTTTGCAAGACGCTAGCTGCAATCGCGGCGGCCTCAGGGGCAGACGTGGCGGAGGTGCCATGATAGTGCAGCCATTAGATGCACGTTGGTTGTTTTTAGAACATGAGTAGTCAGTTTTAGTTTTTTCCACACCTAGTTTGACAGTCTGTCAAACCTAGGAGGTTGTTTTTTGCGCTACTTGCGCATGTAATTCTCCTTCTCCTTATTAATATAAGCCGGACTTGATCCGTGATCTTTCAAAAAAAAAAATAATAAGTAACAAACATGATAATATTCAGGAATGAAATACATGGAAATGATAGGAAAAATATAGAAGTCAAGCAAGAGCAGCTCCTGCCACGTTTACTTCATTGTCTAGCACGATTGTGTTAGATGTATATGTTGTATATGTCTTTTCCCTCTATTTGGAGGACTTCTTTGCATATGTACATTGTATATTTGTCCCCTTTGGGCCTGGAATACAACTCATTTGGCATCACTCTAACATGGTATCAAAGAGCTAGGTTTCCTTTTTTCCCCTCACCTTCGCCTGCTGAGCCGCCGGCGACCGTCGGCCCTCCAGGCGCGACCCTGCCCACCACCGCGCGCGCGCGGGTCCTGCGGCTGCGCCCCTGGCCTGGCCGCACGCGGCTACCGCCCGCCGCCGCCCTGCGCGCGGCTCTGCGCGGCTCCCGCCTGCCGCCGCCCCGCACGGCTCCCGCGCCGTGGACGCGCGCTCGCGTTGCCAGCCCGCCCGCGCCGTCAGCTCGTGTCTGGCCGCGAGGGACGTGCCTCCTCCTCTGCTTCCTTCGGCAGCTGGCAGAGCTCCTCTGCTTCCCACCTCCTCCTCTGTTTCCTTCGGCAGCTGCCTGCTTCTCGGTTTTCCTCACCGAGTAAGGTTGCTCTCCTCTCCTCTGTTCCAAAAAAAACTTCCTTCCTCATGGCTTCTCCTGTACGCCCCGGAGCTATTCCCGTTCCTCGCTGCCCAGTCATTTTCAATGGCACCAATTGGGGCGAGTTCGTTTTTCACATGGAAATCCACATGGATGGCCAGCAGCTGTGGGGCTACCTCACAGGTGCGCGGATCTGCCCTGCCCTTCCTGCTCTTCCCACACCGCCCACATACCCGCCAGATGCTACTGATGATGCCAAAAGTGCTTTGCTTGAGGCTTTTGAGGTTGAAATGGAGAGCTACCAGTCTGATCTTGGTCTCTATGAATCTTGGCTGCGTGAAGAAAAATGTGCCAAGGCTATATTGCTTGCGAGTATGGAGGTTCATCTCTCGCTCTCCCTCAAAGGTCTTGCCACTTCACATCTTATGTGGAATCACCTGCGTCAGAACTATGAGATCCGCAATGAGGCGATGTACCTTGCTGTTGTTGAGGAGGCTCAGTCGCTCCGCCAGCTTGACTCCACAGTTGAAGACTTCCATCGTCAGATGACGGCTGTCTGGCATCGCCTGGATGGTTTGGGTGCTGAGTTCTGTGGTGGTGGTATTTGTCGGTGCTGTGATCGTCATCGGGACCAAAGAGACACTCTTCGCCTTCATGAGTTTCTGTCTCGGCTTCGTCCTGAGTTCGAGACAGTTTGGGCACAGTTGCTGACTCGTCGTCCGCGTCCCTCGCTCTCAGAGGCAATGCCTGAGCTACGAGCTGAGGAGACACGTCTTCGAGCTGGAGGTGTCACCCGTGTTCAGCCGCAGCCCTCTGTCCTGGCTGCTACCCCTCCCCAGGTCTCCCCCTCTCCGATTCCGTCCTCTCCGGTGGCGGCGGGAGTACCTTCATGTGTTCAATGTGGCTACTGCAAACTTTATGGCCATGAGGAGAAGGACTGTCGTAAGAAGCAGCGCGATCGACAGGGACGTCGTGGTGGCAGGCGTTTCTCTCAGGGCTCTAGTGGTTCTCCCACTCAGCAGGGCCCTCGTTCTGTATCTGCAGCAGAGCAGGAGGTTCTTGCCTTGTTTCGTCGCCTCACTACAGCTGCTCAGGCATCCACTCACGGGACTACCGCTCAGGCGTCTAGTTCCGCTCCTCCTCTGTCAGGTATCTCATCCCCATGGTTCCTTGACTCTGGTGCCTCTTTTCATATGACACCAGACTCCACACACCTGTCTTCTGTGTCTTCCCTTGACCCACCTATTTTTGTTCGCACCGCTGATGGTACTTCGCTTCCTGTTGCTGGACGCGGTGTTCTTTCGACATCTTGTTTTGATGTTCCTACTGTTTCTCATGTTCCTAAACTCACCATGCAACTATTGTCTGTGGGTCAAATCACTGATCATGGTTGTCGCATAATTCTTGAGTCTGATTCTTGTTGTGTTCAGGACCTCCATATGGGCCTTTTGGTGGGCACTGGGCCTAGGCGTCGGGACTCGCAACGCCTATGAGAGCTTGATTGGTTGCGTCTTCCTTCACCCGTTTTGGCTCCCTCGTCATCCACTTCTCCGGCATCTGCATCTGCTGCTTCGTCTACCACTTCTTTTGCGCAGTGGCATCGTCGTCTAGGCCACCTGTCTGGGTCTAGATTGTCCACTCTTGTTGGTAGTGGTGTCTTAGGTCCTGTTTCTAGTGACACTACTCTCCCGTGTATGGGTTGTAAACTTGGCAAGCAGTTACAACTCCCTTACCCTTCTAGCGAGTCTCACTCTCAGAAACCTTTTGATCTTATTCACTCTGATGTATGGGGTCCAGCACCTTTTGTTTCCAAAGGAGGTCAATCATATTATGTTCTTTTCATTGATGACTTTTTGAGATTTACCTGGATTTATTTGATGTCTTCTCGTGGTCAATTTCTTTCTATTTATCAGCAATTTGCGACCATGATCTGTACCCAATACAACTCTCTCATTCGTGTTTTTCGTGCGGATTCTGCTGGCGAGTACATCTCCACTGCTCATCGCTCCTACCTTGCTGAGCAGGGTACTCTTGCCCAATTTTCGTGTCCTGGTGCTCATGCTCAGAATGGTGTTGCTGAACGCAAGCATCGTCATATTCTTGAGACCGCTCGTGCTCTCTTGATTTCTTCTGCGCTTGCTCCTCATTTTTGGGCTGAGGCGGTTTCTACAGCTGTCTTTCTCATTAATCGCCAGCCCTCTACTGTTCTTCAGGGTTGCACTCCCTATCAGCGTCTTTTTGGCACCCCCTCCTTCTTACAGCCATCTTCGTTGTTTTGGGTGTGTTTGTTACGTTCTTCTTCCACCCCGTGAGCGCACCAAGCTTACTGCTCAATCCGTTGAGTGTGTTTTTCTTGGGTATAGTACTGAACATAAGGGTTATCGCTGCTATGACCCTGTTGCTCGTCGGATGAGGATTTCTCGGGATGTCACTTTTGACGAGTCTCGACCTTACTATCCTCGTTCCTCATCTGATCCTTCAAGTACTGCCGAGTCCCTATCGTTCCTCACTCTCCCTGAGTGGTATCTTCCGCTGTTGTCTCCACCCTCTTCGCCACCTCAGGGATCCATTTCTCCATCTCCACCACCGCTTCCTTCATCTCCACCACCGCTTCCTTCGACACTTTCGCCACCTCCTCCTCCCTCTTCACCACCACTCTCTGCTCCTCCATCACAGTCATATCCTTCTCGAGAGATTACTCATTACTACACTCGTCGTCCGCGCCCTGTACCACCCCTTGACTCTTCCCCGTCTGTCCTTGGACCTCCTCCTACAGCTACCTCTCGCTATGCTCTTCGTGATCGCAGCACCCTTCGTCCTCCCGATCGCCTTGGCTTCACTGTTGCCGTCTTGGCTGAGCCCGCGACCTATCGGGAGGTTGCTGCTCACCAGGAGTGGCAACATGCTATGGCCACTGAGCTTGCTGCCCTAGAGCGTACTGGCACCTGGGAACTTGTTCCTTTGCCAGATCATGTTACTCCTATTACTTGCAAGTGGGTGTACAAGGTCAAGACCCGCTCGGATGGCTCTCTTGAGCGCTATAAAGCTCGCCTTGTAGCGCGTGGTTTCCAACAGGAACAAGGTCGTGATTATGACGAGACCTTCGCTCCTGTTGCTCACATGACCACTGTTCGTACTCTTCTTGTTGTTGCTTCTGTTCGTCAGTGGTCGATCTCTCAGTTGGATGTTCAGAACGCCTTTCTTAATGGTGAATTGCGAGAGGAAGTCTATATGCAGCCACCTCCAGGATACTCTGTTCCTGATGGCCTGGTGTGTCGGTTGCGTCGCTCTCTCTATGGCCTGAAGCAGGCCCCTCGGGCTTGGTTTGAGTAGTTCTCCTCTGTTGTCATCGATGCTGGTTTTACTCCTAGTGACCATGATCCTGCTCTTTTTGTCCACACTTCCCCTCGTGGTCGCACCCTTCTCCTTCTCTATGTTGATGACATGATCATCACGGGTGATGATTCTCAGTACATTGATTTTGTGAAGCAGCGTCTCAGTGACAAGTTCCTTATGTCTGATTTGGGTCCCTTGCATTATTTCCTTGGTCTTGAGGTCACCTCCACGCCTGATGGTATTTTCCTCTCTCAGGAGAAGTACACTCAGGACCTCCTTTCTCGTGCTGCTCTCACTGATCATCGCATTGTTGATACTCCTATGGAGCTTGGTGTTCACCTACGATCCACTGATGGTGCCCCACTTGTTGATCCCACTCGCTATCGTCAGTTTGTTGGGAGTCTTGTTTATCTAGGGATCACCCGTCCTGACATTTCCCACTCTGTTCATATCTTGAGTCAGTTTGTCTCAGCTCCTACCCAGCTTCACTATGCTCACCTCCTTCGTGTTCTACGATACCTTCGTGGAACCATCTCTCGTCGCCTCTTCTTTCCTCACTCTAGTTCTCTCCAGCTTCAGGCGTTCTCTGATGCGACTTGGGCGAGTGATCACACTTATCGTCGTTCCCTCTCCGCTTATTGTGTTTTCCTTGGCTCCTCCTTGATAGCCTGGAAAACCAAGAAGCAAACAACAGTTTCCCGCTCGAGTGCTGAGGCTGAGCTGCGTGCTATGGCGACTGTGACTGCAGAGGTCACCTGGCTCCGATGGCTTCTTGAGGATCTTGGTGTGCCAGCCAATGCGCCCACTCCTCTCTCCTCTAACAGCACCGGTGCGATCAGCATCGCTTGGGATCCGGTCAAGCATGAGCTCACCAAACACATTGGTGTTGATGCTTCCTACATGAGATCGCAGGTGCATGACCAAGTTGTGACACTTCACCACGTGCCTTCAGAAGTTCAGCTAGCCGATTTCTTCACCAAGGCACAAACACGGGCTCATCACAGATTTTTGCTCTCCAAACTCAGTGTTGTAGATCCACCATGAGTTTGAGGGGGGGTGTTAGATGTATATGTTGTATATGTCTTTTCCCTCTATTTGGAGGACTTCTTTGCATATGTACATTGTATATTTGTCCCCTTTGGGCCTGGAATACAACTCAGTTGGCATCTCTCTAACAGATTGGATGCTCAGAATCTCTTCCATCGAACCACAGTGATTGTCGTACAGCTCTTGTGTGACAACCTCTCACTGTCTTCTTGGGGGCAGCCTGCTTCTTCAATGTTTGCAGATCCTCTTCCTCCCCCAGGTTATTGGTCTGCGAAGGGGGCCTCTGAACGGGAAAACTTTGAGGGGTCGTGTGGTGAGAGCGCAGCCTTCCCTTCCATGGCGTCCCACCAGCGGCCAGGGTGGAGAGTTCCTGGTTGATAGCAGTGGATCCAGAAATAATTTTAGGAATGAGGGCAATAGCAATACCAATCTTAACATAGAAAAACAACACCATCCAAAACTTGACGAGTAGTAGTAAATCAGACGGTTAAAATCACCGGTTATCCCTACGATCCGCTGATTTTTTTTCCCGAACATTGTAAATTTGAAATCCTAGTGAGCAACTGAACATAACAACTATACTAGTAGAAGCTAAAATAACACGACGATGCCAAAATGCAAAATGTACTATGCCTTAAAAATCTGAACAGGCGAATAGATACGGAGTAAGCAAGAAAGCAAGATGACACTGAGGGAAAGAGTGGGGTTCGTTCGGCTCACCGCAGCAGCGGACCGCCCCACCCTCATGGGACTGCACCACCTGCCCCGGGCTGGCGGCCGCGCAGCAGGATGCGGCGGCGCTGCCGGGCTAGCACTCTGCGGAACCCGCTGGTAGCGTCGCGCCCCGGCGATTGCCAGATGACCAGATCTGCCGGTAGCCTGCCGCACGCCTGCACCGCTGCTCCCCTGCTCCTGCTCCGCATCCGCTTGAATGCTGCCGTAAGGGTACCTAATGAAGATGAACGGCTAGCGAAGGATATCAATTCAAATTAGGGCCCATCCTTGAAATTAAATTCATTTTAGTAATCATAATTTAAACTCATATTAATTAAACTAATATAGTTGTATTCGTATATTATTGTATCGATCTCCCTTGTCGCCCGGTTTTTGCTTTTCCCACATAGATTTCAAGTTTTAAGAAGCTATAATTGTTGAAAACTATTAGAGAAACATAAAACTAAAATACTCTATTTATTTTGTCCACATGTCCATAATTATTAACTTGCCATAATTTTTAAGGAAATTTCGGAGGCAGTCACCAAACAAGGAGTGTGTTAAGCCAAAATTTGGCAACAATAATAACCAAATATTATTTTAGCTACCCTAGAGCAACTCTATCAAATTACATTTTCTCCATTCTATAAAAATATGTGTAAGGGTGTGTTTGGTAGCACTCTGCCAGCAGGTTTTAATGAGCACCGACCAAATGCTTCATGTCACTTTGCTTCGCTGAAGAAGCTCCACGAATTGTGTCAAGAGGAGCGAGGAAAGAAGAGAGGAGCTAAACAAAAATAACTTCGTTCATCCTCTTGATATCAAGGGCCCAACGCTTGACTGAAATCTGATTTGCTCTGGTACAACTGAGATCGACGCGGTGCCATGGCTGTTACATTTATTGTGGGCCAAGCCCATTAATATATTTAATAAATCAATAACTCTATGGTGTGTAATTGTAGAAATTATTGTTCGTACCGGATTGAAATTTAAAAGGGCGTTGACTCAACTTATATAGTGGGATTTATTCTATCTAATTTGAGAAATTGTGAAACGGACCAAGGCGTGCCACACGCGCGCGCGCCGCCGCCGCCGGCCGGGCACAGGCAGGCGTGGCGTGTTAATTTTATTTTAATACGCACTGACCACGCCACACTAACCATGCCTTAATCACAGGAGGAGTTTCAAACTCTTCACCTGCATGACTCTTGTCCTTCGCCCCCTCCTGTCTTCGGGAAAGATTTTCCCATCTCAAGTTCGCTAAGAATGGGCGGGTACGAACTGTTCATCTTCTCTTTGTTTTTCGTGATCCAGAATATTGTTCTGTCATGCTGTTTCAGTAGTACTGTTGATCATGTTGCAGTAGTTGTCTTATTCTGTTTCATAAGTTTTCCAGTGCTGTTGTATGCTATAAATTCTGAGTTGTTGTCCGTTATATATTTCCTGAATGTTGCAGTAGCTCTGTTACGTTGTTTCAGTAATTGTTGCGTATATGATTCAGTAAGGCTGTTACGTTGTTTCACATGCTTTTCTGCAGTAGATGTTATAATATGTTTTATCATCATATATATGATTCACATGCTTGTTTCACATATGTACCGTACTGCTATGATCATATGTGATATTATGAAATCACTAGTATATTATCTCTATTATGTCGTCATCATAATGTTAATTTACGGAATTAAAATGACATGAAAATTGTCTTTATTTGTAACAATAGCAACCTAGATCCGAGGGAGGAGGAGGAGCCAACAGCGACACACAAGGGGGAGGAGGAGGAAGAGGAATCACCAATGTGCGCGACGAGCTTGGGAACGACGATACAGTGTGATGTTGGCCAAGGAGATGTTACATGATACAAATCGAGGGAGGGAAGGGGCAAGCCAGCGGGTGGTGTAGGCGTGTGAAGAGAAAGAAGAGTAGAGGAGGCGTGCAGTTCAGTTATAGCGTGGGGATGAGAAGAAGAAGAAAGTATTATGAACATTTCACATTTTTTTCATAACCAATAGATGTTCTTCTACTAAACGTGTTGAAGATAGAAAAAAATGTTTCAACAAATAAGCTACAACTAGAGTTGTTTTATCTTAAGCTGGAACTCTACCGAACAGCTCCAAGTAATTCCCTACTACAGGTAATCTACTTTTTTTCTTAGACTACCAAAACCAATTTATTATATCTGTCCTTATGTAAATCTATGTATCACATGATTATTTATTTTCTATTTTCTCCTAACCCTATAATTTTCTCCATGTCTCTCTTTTCTATCTTTTCCCCGTTTCCACGCATGTCACGGCTTGCCCCCACACTCGCTACGTCCACTCGTCATTGCCCTACTCCTGTCTTAGCACTCCATGCACCACAGTCATGAACCACAATCTAGATCCTCTCGTGTGTGGCTATCTCAGGTCCCCATATCAACGGGGACCCGATCCTCGATTCCCCGTTGGGAATTCAGCCATTAGGGGGACAGAGATGATACAAATATTATTCTCATGGGGAATTAAATAGGGAAAAAAATCATCTTTGTCGGATTTGACGGGGACGGAGATGGTATGCAGTCCCCTATCCCCGTTCTCCGCGGGGACCCGAAATGGTTAAGGTTCATTTAAGAAAGTCCAATTCCTATGTACATATACAGACTATGTCTTACATGTATAGGGATTATGATAAATTATTGGATACATATGTTATTGATTATTTAAAATCATGTATTATTTACTTATGTGTATTTTAAATTTATTGTCTTGCTTTGTTAAGTGACTATTTTGTTATCATGTAATATAATGCTAATGCAGGGATGGGGATCCCCGCGGGGATAAATCCCCGAGCGGGGACGAAGATGGGGAAGAAGTGTTTCCCGCGAGGCTTCACGGGGACATGGATGGGGAAAAATTTCCTCCGCGGGAATGGGGATGGGGTAGTAACCCCCGACTCGTTGACATCTCAGGCCTCGGGGGAAGGGGCGCTAGAGGAGGTGGGCTTATGGAAGGTGGGGTTGATAGAGTCTGCCACGAATACTTTCCTTGCATGGCTCTCAATGTGCTCTTGCCCCTTGGTTTGTCTCATGTCGCTCCCTACTCACGGGAGCTTTTTACCTGTATGACCTTGTAAAAAATGACTCTTTCTTGTGTGACCTTTTTTCTTTTGAACTTACCTCTATGAGCCTGAAACAAACTTTCATTCCTTCTATGGCCTTTCGTCCGTTTTTGCCACTTGACGGTGTTAATTCAAGGGTAAAAAGACCGTTTTGCCCCTGGCATAAAAATTACAATTTTGTTTGTTTGTTGTATATTTAGAATAATATTAAACAAATAAATTTATACATAACAATATTTCTTTTATGTGAAATATTGTCATGTGTGAATTTATTTTTTAAATATTAATTTTAATATACAACAAAAATATAACTCTACAATTTTTTATGCTAGGGGTAAAACTGTCTTTTTACCCTTGACTTAACACCGTCAAGTAGAAAATACGGACGGAAGGCCATAGAAAAAATAAAAGTTCGTTTCAGGGCCATAGAAGTAAGTTCAAATAAAAAAAAGTCATACAAGGAAGAGCCATTATTTCTAAGGCCATATAGGTAAAAAGCTCTAACGGTAATAGGTACATCCAGTTCAACTTATTTGGATCTATGTGACCGTTGTTGACGCTCGTCAACACACGTCTATATTGATGAGGGATGGCATCCGTTGTGCACGATGAATTTCATGGTGCTAACACTAATTGACACATAGGGGAGATCTCAGAGGTGTGTTATGGTGATTACTTGCGAAAATATGTAGTAGGTATTAGCGATGGCTTAGATATTTTTTTTGGAACACTCTAAATCTTTTAATCTGTTAGAGCTCTGGGTGGCTCTCGCTCTAGTTCCTTATGTATTATAGCGAGAAGACAAAATATTTGCTCTCCTATATTTTCTAAAAACTTCAGCGGTCTCAGCTCCTCTTTGCGTTGTGTAGGGATAGGTGCAAGCCCGTCTCCAATGGATGGGGGGCCATGGCGTTGGGGGTTCCAAGAGTATACCTTTGTATAGTACTAGTAGAATTCGCACGCCCTTGTGCGCGGGCGCAAGTGAAGCATAAGAGAATTCATACATGTTATATGGGCACACTATATATGGTGCATATATAGGTGTTGTGTATGATAAGATAACATAGACAAATATATATCGAGGGGCTATACAGATTATACACAGATGGATGTTCATATCTTATAGATGTTTGGAGACAAAGTAGCACTGCTAGGTTCATTCAGCTAGGGGCTCATATATTGTCGCACATAATGAGGGTAGCATAAAGGATAAAGTTGTACGTGACACATTATGTATAAGGTAAGTATCTTGCACGGTAGTTGGGTGAGCGTGGCTGTTTATGCTCTTAGATTGCCTGCTGATGTTTGTGGCTGTTGATCAGGTAGTAGCTAGCACGTCGAAGTAGTTATTATCGTGGCATCAGGATGAATATGTTTGTGAGGCAGTGGATGTTAGTTTATGTGATCAGGCAAATAGATTTATGTTTGCTGGGAAAATGGGACCCAACCTGATCGCTAAAGCTAAGGAAGGGCACCATGTCATTGGACCTGACCCATTGCACACACAAACAGTGGTCGTCATCACCTCTGCAGATGCAGTAGACACTAAAAGAGGCCCTTTTTTCATTTGGAGACCAAGTAGGAAGTAGTAAAAGCTCATCATTTTTCATTTTTAATGTTTCTGAAACATCATCATTAGAGTATGAACATCCAGAGGACATTTAAATTAATCTTTAGACAACCATGGGGCAAGACATATCACCAGTTTCAGTTAACCAATCTTAAAACCATAAAATCATTGTCAATATATATCGAAGAGTAACAAGCAATTAAAATAGGTGTAAGCTATGAGCTATGTGGTTGACCAAAAGAAGAAAAAAGAAACTCAAAAGATTCCATGTTGAAGCCTAGAGTCAATGAGTTGTAAGCCAGAGGGAGCTAGAAATAGAGTTGACACTGGCACGGGCGTGCAATTGGATCCTCTTTATATGAGCAGAGTTTAGAGTCACCTTTGAACTCAGTTGCACCTTTGTTCCTTTTGTACAGAGATGTGCACCAATCCTTTTGAACCCAGCTTCCGAATTTTAGCATTAGGCAGCTTGCCTGCACCGACAAAAGTGGAAGACAAACCACTGCGACATCAGATCTTACACATTTTCATGTTCGATAGCATAAATACCATCAAATTAACTGGATGATGCAATTCAGTAATCAAGACATCGGTGAGAACCTGGAAATAGGGAAACTACCGTGGCTACCACGATGGCTTTGTAATTCTTTTTTAGAGAGTGTTCGGTCATGGCAAGAAGCCAAGAACTATGTAGTGTACCTGGTACTTGAAGTGAGCCCCAACCTGTATGGCAGTTTCCACTGTCAAGCCATATTCAGAACCAAGCATTACCTCCAAAATATTTTGTCTTCCTTCCCAACAACAGATCGAGTATCCAAACACTATACACTAAAAGTCAATCTGAGAAAAACACAAGAACTTACAGTAGCTAGGATGTATGAAGCCAAAGGCCACAAGAGGTCCAGGTCCAACATTGGTCAAGAATTCCCTCCATTCTGGCTGTTACCAGCAGCAAAGATATTAACGCTGGTCCGCCGGACACAAAAATTAGGCATGAAAACATGGACAAATGTGATCATGTACCTGCAGACGAAATTGCTCATCTTATTAGGTATCCACAGTATTGTCTTTGTGCTCTCCATGTCTACTGTGAAATGAGCAAGGCAGTTATTTTAACAAATTCAAATAGATATACCAAGACTACTCATGTGACTCCTTGAGGCATTGGGTAATGAGAGGAATTACACATCAACATAACCACTAATACCTACCTTCTCACCTGCATGAATCCCGTTACTGCAGCGTCGTTAATGCCTGCAGATGGATCAGTTGAAAAAGGGAATTTGAACACCTATGTCATAAACTTAAATTTGGCAAAGTAATTTCCGACACCAAAATGATTAGAAAACTACATTCATTTCAGGAGTGGAAGAAAAGATATCCAGATATCTCTAAAAAAACCCAGATATCTAATGTGCAGGGGTGTCGTTTTAAATAAGATGAAATATCAATGATGGTAAATAATGCAGACGTATCATAGAAAGAGATGTGCAAATGGAAACTTAGCATGAACCTCATATACACAATTTTTTCATCTGCACAATAAGTTTAACCTCTGATCTTTAGTTTTCATCTACAATTTATTTCCATCTACAAATGTAAATTTAGCCTAAACCTCATTTAATCCTCTTACTCGAAGAATTAAGCCATAAATCAAACAAGGAACATGGGTGCAGGAAAATAAAAGAAAGAATATTAATGAAAGAAAAATGTATAAGAAAACCTAGAAGAAGGGAGTAAAATGAAAAAGGGTATGAGAAAAAAAGATGAGGTTGCCAACTTTTTTAAATACTATAATAAGAAAGTATGGAAGTTAATCAAGAAGCACCGAGCAAACCCAATCTAATTACCAAAGAGAAGGGGCAACAATATGCCAGCAGACAAATGTACTATAAATCACAAACATGAATCTCTAGAAAAAAATAATGAACATCTAGTAGTACCCTGCAATACTGGAAACAGGAAACCTAAGAAGACAAGCATACAAATAATATACTGTAATATACACTTTTGGAACCCAATGTAATCAGCAAAGAGCAGAGGCAACAATATGCTAGCGTACAAATGCACTATACCGGAGGATGAGCAAAACTCAGAAACATATAAGATAATAATTCACATGATGAGTTATCTATATCTAACTGCACGATGAGCAAAACTCAGAAACATATAAGATAATAATTCACATGATGAGTTATCTATATTTAACTGCAACTATATGGAAGGCACTTAAATTAACAGCCTAGAAACTGAAAGAAGTCGGTAGAACTTTACTTTGTAGGGAAGAATTGTTGAGCCTTTCAATCACATACCGGAGGGATCTGGAAGAGTAAAAAAGATCGCACATTATCAAGGGATACTTAATTGAATTTTAAAATAAGAAATATACATTATATATGAAATAATCAACCATAAGAACTGAATATGAAGCTCTTTAAACCATGCACCGTACTGAAGCAAGTAGGATGGGCAAAACTCAGAAACATATAAGATAATAATTCACATGATGAGTTATCTATATTCACCTCAAACTCAGAATCTATATTTAAGCTATATGGACGACACTTAAATTAGAAGCCTAGAAACTGAAAGAAGTGCAAATATTTGAACTGTTTGAGGTGACTACAACCTGCACGCATTCTAATTAGCAACAAATATTTTTAATATATGCACCTATCTTACCCTTTACTTCCAAAGTAAATTCATCTGTCATGCAAAACAAAAGGGTTTAGAATCCAAGAGTACCATGAAAGGTAAATAATTCCCAAATGGTTAGTTCATCAGATTATTGGAGTAGTTTGAAGTTGCATTATAGTAAAGCAGAATAAAAATTTTGTAAGCATTGTAACCCCTTCCGAAGGAACAATCCTGTAAATACAAATAGATATAACTTCAGTTACCGACATCACAAGAGGAAGGGGCGTCAAAGTAACTGAAATATATTCCCTGTAAACCAACATGTTGTTTTAGCCTGTAAAATATATGTTGTACCATGAAAAAGGTCAAAAAAAACTCAATGAGCATTGGGTCTTTAGAGGCCTCAGAAATATACCAATCATCATTTGTTAATCAACTTGGAGCTTCAAGGCATATTGACCATCGGGCATGGGACAGAAGACGGGGCCGAGATAAGGCGAAATCATTTTTTTTGTTCAAAGGAGAAGGAGGAGCAAAAGCTGTGTACATATTCGTATGGCCGGATTCGGATGAGAAGTCGGGAGAAACAGCGAGAAGCTATGGAGAACCGGAGAAATCAAAGAAGAGTCGAATAAGAAACTGTTCCCGGCAAAATCCGATGGAAGCAATGTCGGCCGCTACACGGGAGGTCGGCCGGTAGTGGGATTTCAGGATGACATGGATGGGTAGGTCATGCCTAGTACCTCACAAGCGAGTCAACATCAGATTATATCCTTAGGTATAAAATTTTCATCACAGGCTGAGAAAAGGGAAAAATGGCAAATGGCGAGAACATTAGGTCACTACCAAGGAGGAAACAAATCCAGATATCCAACGAAGCAATCACCAAACTTCAAGAAGTGTACCTGCCCGGAATATTAGTGGACTTCAACATATTTATCATGGAACGAATGCTGAACAGAAAGGAAAATATCTTGTACCAAACATGCCTCTCAGAACCATAGAAATAGAAGGAGCAGCATGAAACATATATACCAATTTTTTTGGCTCAGTAGGAACATACGAAGGTATTCAGGAGGAATTGATGGTAACTAATGCAACAATGATATGATGCGCCTATTTGCAAATGAGATGGTTTTCTAAAAAAATGGTACATTACTTCCTCCTGAATAGCAGGAAGCAGCAGCTGCTGAACAGGAAGCAACAGCTGCAAGGCAAAATTCTGGACACTGAAGAGAGCATCTGAATCAAATAGGCACATGGTAAAGGTAATACTATTCAGCAGGTTGAACACAAAAGCACTGTGAAAGGTAAATAATCCCAAATGGTTAGTTCATCAGATTATTGGAGTAGTTTGAAGCTGCATTATAGTAAAGCAGAATAAAAATTTCGTAAGCATTATAACCCCTTTCGAAGGAACAATCCTGTAAATACAAATAGACAGAACTTCAGTTACCGACATCACAAGAGGAAGGGGCGTCCAAGTAACTGAAATATATTCTCTGTAAACCAACACGTTCTTTTAGAAGCCTATAAAATATATGTTGTACCATGAAAAAGGCAAAAAGAACCCAATGAGCATAGGGTATTTAGAGGTCTCAGAAATATACCAATCATCATTTGTTAATCAACTTGGAGCTTCAAGGCATGTGGAGCATTGAGCATGGGACGGAAGACGAGGCCGAGATAAGGCGAAATCATTTTTTTTGTTCAAAGGAGGAGGAGAAGGAGAAGGAGGAGCAAAAGCTGTGTACATATTCGTATGCCCGGATTCGGATAAGAAGCCGGGAGAAACAGCGAGAAGCCATGGAGAAACCGGAGAAATCAAAGAAGAGTTGAATAAGAGACCATTCTCGGCAAAATCCGATGCAAGCAATGTCGGACGCTACATGGGAGGTCGGTTGGTAGTGGGATTTCATGGTGACGTGGATGGGTAGGTCATGCCTAGTACCTCACAAGCGAGCGAACATCAGATTATATCCCTGGGTATAAAATTTTCATCACAGGCTGAAAAAAGGAAAAAAATGGCAAATGGCGAGAACATCATGTCACTACCAAGGAGGAAACAAATCCGGATATCCAACGAAGCAATGACCAAACATCAGGAAGTGTACCTGCCCAGAATATTAGTGGACTTCAACATAGCCGCGACAACTCAAATGTACATATGAACCTATGGTCTGTTGACAAGGGAAATAAGTGACCAACCGGTTCCAAGTGTGGCTGGATGACATGGTAAACAGTAGTAATGAGAAGCACACTGTCTCTTTGGCCTTTCATGCAAATAGATCAACATCCAAAATCACTACCGTGAAACTCTAGGCGCTTGTAGACCTCTCTAAACAATCCATCATCCAGAATCAAAGTCATTATTACTCTGTAGTACTATTGAGCGAAATTAGGAAATACCAGCAATCAATTAGGACTGATCAATTAGACGAAACTGTATGCACAGAACGACTTCAAAACAAGGCAGTCAACGTTGCTGTACAGATCTAGTAGAAGAAATTGGCAGGTAATCAATAAATACAAATATGTTACCCAAAATAAAATACACCGAAGGCAAGCACCAAGTCAGATGAAGCAAATAGGTACGTGAGAGTTAAGAGGTCGTCCAACTCTAAGTATCAGTTAGCTACACTTGGGGAAAATATCTATAGATCAAAAATGGTGTGAGGACAGACAGCTAGGGTTTAGGGTTCCATGAAGCACATACGTCCAGATCACCATTCGGCAGGCTCCGCAAGTACTGGGAGAGTCAAATCCAGCAAGAACAGGTAAAGAGAGAGTGAGTGGAGCAAACCGAGGAGCGGACGGTTTGAGGACCGCCGACAGGAGGCCATGGCGGCGGAGCAGCCGCGGCCCAACCAACACCGGGGCTCCCCCCGTTGTGCCTTGCTGGGAGGCGGGCGACCTCCTGCCGGGAGGCAGCCATCGCAGGGGCTCGCCTGGGCAGCCGCGCCGCACACCGAGCCCGCCGCCGCCCGGCCGCGCGCACCGCGTCGAGGCCGCCGCGTTCGGGCGCGCCGGCACGCCAGGAGAGAGCGAGAGGATGGGGGCGCGGCGGGGGCGCGGGCAAGGACGGCGGAGGCGGCGCGGGCAAGGGCGGCGGAGGCGGCGTGGCGCGGTGTGGGAGGAAGGACGGAAGGGAGAGAGTGTCGGGGTTTTTTTGCGGTGAGGGAGACAACGTTTTTTTTTCTCTAGCCGGGGAAAGAGAGCCGGAGGTACACCAGCCGGTGATCTGGCCGTCCAAAACAGATCAAACGGCTGGGGGAAAAAGTGACGTGGATAGCCTGGCTATGCACCGATCGGTTGCATTTTGTAGGGGTTAATATGTATTAGGCGCGCTCTTTAGGTCCATTCAATCCAGTGATCCACTTAGGCCCTGTTTGGTTGAGCTGTAGCTGTGAAAAAAAGTTGTTGTGGCTGTGAGATGTGGAAAAGCTGTTATGGACTGTGAGTTGTGGAAAAGCTGAAAGTTGTTTGGTTAAACATGTATAAACTATATCTTCTATTTTTGTTTTTAAAATAATTATGAAAATATTTTTTATTTCACCTATTTTGAAAAGCTAAAAGCCAAAAGTCAAAAGCAGGATCAAAACAACTTTCAAAAATGTACTACAGAAAAACATATGTTTCTGCAAAAGCTACCTCCAGCAGCACCCTCTTTGGTTGGGCTAGCCAAAAGTCCAACCAAACAGGGCCTTAGACTACCTGCCATCCGAGAAAAAATTAGCGAAGCAAAAGTCCCGTAGCGGGATCCGCTACCGCCCACATGCGGTAACTATCATCGTCGTCGTCCGCAAAATATAGCGCGCGTACCGGACCTCTGCTAAAAGGCTATGGGCCCACGCAACAGCGACGTCAGCACACAGCGCATGGGTGGGCGGGCGAGCGCAGCAGCGGGAGAGAGAGGAGCAGTGGGTCCTATTGATTCAACTAACAAAAAAATATTATAACTTACAAACCAAAAAACTAAATTAAATTCCGATTGCACTATTAAATTTGTTTCAATAAATCCTTCGAAACAAGATCTCACATAGATACATTTAGATAAAATTTATGAAGAATGACAAGTGGGCCGGGCCGTTGTTGGGAGAGTATAGGTATGAGATATAGAAGATGGATGAGTGCGGAAGAAAGTAATATAGATGAGAGAATCTTGATGACCAGGAGGAAATATTCCTTTTAAAGGATGGATATAGAGCATGATAAGTACGTATAGACTTACACTACCCACAGCGTTGTGTTTTACCGGTGCTGAAACTTTCTCTCTTCCTTCAGCACCGAGTAGTACCATTATGGGAGTCGATGCTGAGTTCAAAAAAGCTGGCATCGGATCATCTACATGCATCGGTGCTGAGAGAGTAAAAAAATGTTTCTGAGACAGCATTTGGTACTTCCTTAGGCTAGTCTCAATGGAGGGTTCACGGGAGTGTCATGCACATTAAATAGACTGCCATGTCAGTATTTGCATGAAATTGCATGAAATTGGGAGGAGAGAGAAGGAATTCGTTTCACCATGGTGAAACTATATAGCGGTGTTTCCAAAACATTGGAAAGTGTGTGAAACCTCCATTAAGAGTGTTATTTCATTTCATCTACATGCATGGAGGAAGGACATTGGTGGAAGAGAGGAGAGAGAGACAACGGTGGGCCCATAGAAGCTTTAAATAGTATGTGAAATTGTGCAATGAAACTATGCATCGAGGGAGAGAGTTGTTTCATATTAAAATTTCAAATCTTAGAAACTGTGAGATGAAACTAGCCACTGAGACTAGCCTTATGCGCATAAAAGAAAGATGAGGGTCTGATGGGCCCATATTCACATGTAGTACATCGATGCTCAACACTGTGTAGTTAGGATATCGATCAACATTGTGGACAGTCTTAGGCAGGCCCGGCCCTGGGGCGGGCGAACGGGGCGGCCGCCCTGCGCCCCGAGCTGCAGAGGGCCTGTACGATACACATACTACTACTACCGTACTGAGCTTGGAGGCAGCGTGTTAGTGCACTGTTGTCCACTAACAGTAGGCCACGAGCCAAAGAGCTACCAGTAGTGTGTGCGTCAGTTGCTCTCAGTATGTTAGGATATTTGCTTTGTGCTAGTTTTCAATTAATAAGGTCCCTTTGGAACATACAAATTCCGTAGGAATTATATATAAATTTCATAGGAATCAGTCTATTTTCACAAGAAAACGGAGAAAAAATCAAGAACTTTTATTCATTCCAAAGTGGACCTAAATATATTTAAAAACTTCAGCACATGTCTTCTATAAATGATGAGATATGTTACATTTTAGGTGTCAGACGACAGTAACAATCATCAAATTTTTAATTTAACGGTGCATATCTATTAGCATAGATCACAATGAACTTTTTTCTCTATAGAAAGACAAAGACAAAACTGTTCAACCGTCTAAATATAGTACATTATGTCTTCAGTAGTTAGCATTATTTTTTAAAAGGAAAAAAGATAATGCATGCATCCTAGATAGCTATTCTTGGCTTAGCACTCAAAACTAAGCATTAACAAATGTACATATGTTGTAATATTAGGGGGGCCTCAGTGTCTAGTTTTGCCCTGGGCCCTAAAATCTCAGGGCCGGTCCTCTTAGACTATCTGCACTGGGCACTGCAAACCATACGGTACCGATGTTTACAGGATAAAAACACCCGCACCGGGGACTGTAAACGCATACGCCATCCGTGCGCATACGCTATCTGTGCCGTCTCCGCGGTCGTCCTGCATGCTGCACAGCATAGGGCCCAGGGAGAGAGAATGTGAGAGAGAGGAGAGAGGGAGGTGTGGGCCCCATTTTTTCAATTTGTTAAAAAATGTTATAATTCAGAAACCATAAATCCAAATTAAATTCCGATTACACCATTAAATTCGTTACAATAAATTCTTTAAAACAAGATCTCACATGAATATATTTAGATAAAATTTATTTACAGACATGTGGGCTCTATCGTGGATAGAGGATGATATAGAGGATGGATGAGTGCAGGAGAAAGTGATATAGAGGAGAGAATCTTGATGACTAGGATGTATAGAGGATGAATTTAGAGTACGAAGAGTGCGATTAGTGTTAGGCGGTAGGCATTTTGCTTCAGACGTGACTCGCGCAGGCCGTTGGAGTCGCTACGATGCGAACACGACCCTTCCTTTCCTATTCATGGTTGTGAGCCGGGGCTTCGTTTTCGTGGCCGTTAGCCAGTGACGCCGTGACGACGTGCAGCTGGCGCTACAACGCCGCTTTGTGTTCTGCCTGTTTGAAGTTGGAGTGCGATTGTACGAACTCCTGTGAATCTAGTCTCTATCTCGACCATCCCCGACTCTCCGTGATTGATCATATGTGATTGGCTTATTGCAGTTCACTAATCACTAGTTTGGTTTTATCACTTATCAGTTTTAGGGAATTAGGGATAAGCGTGGGTATGGCAGCAGTTTAGTAGTTCAGTGTTTGATCTAATGTTCTAAAAATTCAATTCAATATATTCATATAGGATGCTGCCAAAAAAACATTTGTCTAGTACTCAGAAAAGAAAAGAAAAATGATAAAAAGATCAGTTCATAAAATCACAAAACAGTGCTATACATCGGTGCTGGTGGTCGCACCGAGACCGTGACCGCGCGCCGCCTAAATTTCGCCGGCGGCTTAACTCCGGTGGGGTGGGGGCCTGGGGGGTCCTCTCCTCGGGCCGGCTTTTAGTCGTAGCCCATGCGCTGGTGTCCCAATTGAACTGGCCGGCCTGATCCAGCTATAGGTTGTACGTGTTTGTGTCGAGTGCCACTGTGCCAGGACGCGACGAGCACCCACCACCCAGGACTCCAGAAGCACTCCTGAGACGTACGTATACTCTTTGGCACAAAAAAAAAAAAAAAAAAAAAAAAAAACTGGCAGCACCGGTATTGAAAGCGGCTCTCGTCGATAGAAAACCCCGTACGTGTCAGCAAACGGCGGATCCGCGAAATGAGTGTGCTCGCTGTACAGAGAGATCCTGTACACAGAAGCCGCAGGACAGAAAAGAACAGAGCACCAGCCCGGCGCGACAACGACCCATAACTGAACCGCCGGCGCTTCCGCGGAGCGCTCGGCGGCTGCCGGACGCTGCACTCTATTCGCTCGCACAAGTCGCAAGAGACCAAGCCGGCGTAGCTGCACCGGTGGTGTCCGTTGGGCGCGCGGCGGGCGTGGCACGGACCACGGCTCCGGCGTCGCGTTTGGCCGGCCGCTCGCGCATCAGGTGACCGGTCACCAGCACAGCTACAGGCTACAGCTACTACCTACCCGGGAGGCGGGAGGACCACGGCCACGGGGGGCTATGGATCGGCCACGAGCGGGCGCAAGTCGACAAGCAGCGACGAAGCTTCTCTTGCCTGTGCGGCTGGCTGTGCCTGTGGGGGCTCCGCTCTTCCCGCCGTTAAGACGCAGCAGCAGCCAGCAACGGCAGGTTAGCAGCAGTAATTAGTTACGGTACTTGCTTGAGATCTGTTTAATCCATGAGCACACGGCGGCCCCGTCCGTGTCATCAGAGTGCACAGTGGCTGGCGGGGGATTGGAATGTAGCCAGGCAGCGAGCGTCACTGGACCAAGATCTTTGCGGATTACAGTAAAATTTCCATGCGAGGACGCCGTTGCTACAAAGCAATTCCTGCCGTGCTGTACTTGCTCCCCTCTGCCGTGGATTTTATTTACGTACAAGGGAGCAGAGCAGGTGCCGCTGCCGTTCACCGGTCTGCACGCAGCAGATTGGAATGGAATGATACCCGAACAGAAGAGAGATAGATCCCGCGACGTAACGCCCAATTTCGGCGTGGCTGTCTGTCCTCACTTGAGACAAAAAGACGTGCATGGTCATGGCTTTAGCAGTAAGTAGCTCTAAGAGCGAGACGTGCACTTCCGCTAGCTATCACGCCAGCTCGCCACTTCTTGGCGTGGCTGCATGCCTGCATGCTCCGGTGGGGCGCCTGAAGCTACTAGCGGAGATTGACAAATGAATCAATGATGGCGGATCGGATGAGATGCGTCCTCTGATCCACCACAGTTACTGCTTATCTTTAGTACACTGTCTGCTTAGAGATCTAGCATACCGTGGGGATCATCTTATCCGTGATTCTGAGAAGAAAAAAAATTGAATTGATTGAGAACCCCTCCATCCGCCGAGAGACACCGTATCCGGTTACGTATAGGACACCAGATCGTAGTAAACGGGGCCAGATCTTTCGCGGTCGAGAGGACGGTAGGTACGTCCTCGCCCGCTGATACTGGCAATGGCCCCCCGGGCTACTACCCTTTCGCTGCACTACGAGGTACGAGCTACCAGCAGTAGATACTTACACGTACATACATAAATACATGCCGGAGCACAACACATTCCTTAACGAATTGGCGAAAAGTCTGTCCTTCATCGTCGTTGATTTAGCTGGTGTGTTTTGGGCAGAAATGATGCATGGGTAATTAATTTGCTCATTCGGTCATTTGCACCTTTGTTATATGATCGTACAGATCGAGCTACTCCGTACTAAGCAGGCTATTGGGAGAAAACTAATCACCCACTTGTGCTCCCACACTCACTCATTGCCAACAACACTGTTAAGAAGCACTGCTGAGTCGTCGGAATCTTGCCACCGACGAGACCTCCACTTCACTCAACCATCGCCCGATCTGTAGGGTTCTCTTCTCTTTCTCTCCCTCTGCTGTGTGTGTGGTGTAGTGGTAGGCATGCATGATGCACGCTAGAGACGAGGGTAGTACTGCGTGCTGGAACAGCGCTACTCATTCGGCGTCATTTCGCATCACCGCCCTGCACAAAACTTGTCGGCAAACTGGGGAAGGCGACGCCGCGTTCCGTTCGCCTTTTTCCCCACCTTCTGTTTTATTTATTTATTTACCACAAAAAAAAGTACTGTACCTGGTGGATCATGCATTCATGCGCGGGTGTTTGGCGACCCAAACCCAAAATGCATAGCACACAGTGTTTTTAGGTATAAAAACACGGTCCAACAGACTACCCAAACCAACAACCCATTTTGCGTACTAGCCAAACCAGAGCGCAAATTAGCGTCACGGAGGGAGACGACGCAAATGCCTGGCGGTCGCAGTGGTGGGCCCCGGTCGCGCTGGATCCGTGAGGGAGTACACCGTCGGCCAGATCTGGGAGCCTGGGAGGTGAGGGAGGGGTGCCGCCAGCCAACCGGATCCAGGAGGGGCGCGGTCGCCGGCCGGCCAGATCTGGGAGCCTAGGAGGTGAGGGAGGGGCGCCGCCAGCCGGCCGATCCAGGAGAGGCGCCACCGTCGGCCGGAGAGGAGGGAGGGGCACGGCCGCCGACCGGATCTGGAAAAGGCGTCGTCGCGCCGACCAGAGGGACGCGCCGTCGGCCGGAAGGGAGGGACGTCGCTGCACTGGATCCGTGAGGAGAGGGAGAGGTGCTGCCGCGTTGGCCGGAGGGAAGGGAGGGGCCGCGCCGCCGGCCGAAGGGGAGGGAGAGGCGCCGCCGCCGTTGGCCGAAGGGGAGGGAGGGGGAGCAGCGTCGGTGAACAAAGAGAGGGGGAGGGAGGGGAGGGAGGAAGAAGAGAGAAGGACGGACGGGGTGGAGAAAAGGGAGACGCATTTTGATCTGTTAGAGAGGATGGTTTTTTGGGTATCCTAAATTCTACTGTGCGAGACCTATACAAGGGAATAGGTCTTCGGTTTGGGTCAAGATTATTGGAGTCAGTCTTAAGGTAGGCGAAAACGTATGTGTGCGATCGCCTCCGGTTTGGGTCAAGATTATTGGAGTCAGTCTTAAGGTAGGCGAAAACGTATGTGTGCGATCGCGTCCGACGACGCGTACGTACCAAAAGCGGTGTACTCCGTAGGAGACAGGCGCGGAGGACAAGAAACAACCTGTTCACCATTTGCGTTGTGGCAGTGGCAGCAGCAGTACGGGCCAATGGCCATATAGTAGCACCGCACAGCACAGGAGTACGTACATCGTAGGCACTACATGTATTGCCCGCATCGCAGGCTTGTGCGCAAACCAAATGCTTCCGATGGAATTGGCCATTCGGCCACTCGTAGTATCTTGTCCACAGTCCACGGGTCGCCGTACCGGTGAGCGTATAAATATGCCAACTAACATAACGCCATACGTTCGGTGTCATCGGTCCCCTTCCTTGCAGTAATCGCATTCTGCACTCGCTTAATTATATACTACAAAGTTATAAAGTACTCGTATTAGGGAGTCTTGTTTAGTTAGAGTGTACAAAGTTTCTTGTGTCATGTCGGATGTTCCGACGCTCACTTAGTCTATCGAAATAAATTAATAAGAAAGGCAAATTACATATTTCGTCTAGAAATCGTGAGATGAATTTATTAAGACTAATTAATCCGTTATTAGCATATGTTTACTGTAGCACAACATTGTTAAAATATAAACTTATCAAATCATCTCGCAAATTATATGTAATCTATGTAATTAATTATTTTTTAGTCTACGTTTAATACTATATGTAAGTGTCCAAATATTTGATGTGATATGTGAAAAAAATTGTTTTAGGAACTAAACAAGAACTAGATTGATGAAGTGAGGAAACGGGAGGATTCCAGTTGATATCGGAAAATAGCAATGGAGAGTGGCAGTGTACACTGAACAGTGTAGGGTGAACAGTAGCCAGATGGGGAGCACTGACTGGACACCGGGTGTCCACTACAGGAAACCTAGGCTTTTGCCGAGTGCCAAATTTCGGGCACTGAGCAAAAAGCCTCTTTGCCGAGTGCCGGCCACGTGGCACTCGGCAAAGCGCAAACACAAGGCAAAGGATGCTTTGACACTCGGCAAAGAAGACACTAGGCAAAGAGCTCTTTGCCGAGTGCCAGCCACGTGGCACTCGGCAAAGCATGTGGCCCGAACTGTGCCACGTGGTCGGGTCTTTGTCGAGTGCCGCCAGGCTGACACTCGGCAAAGAGGGGCTCTTTGCCGAGTGCCGTCCCGGCTGGCACTCGGCAAAAAGCTCTTTGCCTAGTGTTTTTTTTTACACTCGGCAAAGCCAGTTTTTAAATTATATTTTGAAGCAGTAAATTAATCCAAATGAAAAAGTTTTTAACTACAAAGTTGGTTATCTTATCAAGATGAACAATTTTTGTTTTAATTTGGTGATTTCTTCATTTGACAAACTTAAAATAAATTCGTTCACAAATCTTATATATCTCTCCGATAGTTTATAAAACTACAAGAGTGATATATAATGTTTGTGAATAATATTAGAACCACAATGTCGGATGCACAAATGGTCAAACAACCAAAATAAACTTTGTAGATCTTGACAAGTTATGAAAGTCTGTAGTTGATAACTTTTTAATTTGAAGTCATCTAGTTATGCAAAACTGCGTTCGAATTTGAAAAATTTAAAATTCGAATTTTTTAAAATACCTCGGATGGAGAAATGAGCAAAATGAAAGTTGTAGATCTCGAAAAGTTATGAAACTTTGGTGTTGACAACCTTTTGATTTGAAATGGACATAGGTGGTCACCATTCTGAATGTGAACATGTTTTCTGAATGTGAGAACCTGTATGCTTTGTTTTCTGAAACTGAACGCATGGACCTGTATGCTTTTATTTTCTGAATGTGAACATTGCTATTTTCTGAATGCGTAGTACTCTACTAGTTTCAGTTACATATTGCTCCACTTCCACCCCTGCCAGCCGCAACAGAGGTGCTTCACTAGTGTCAGCTACCATGTATATGTTAAGTGTTATCTTTCATACTATACATTTTCTATCAAATAGCCACACAATAGTATACAAAATTTATTTATAGTTGATCTTAGCTACATGCAAAACATTAAATAGATTGCAGATAATGAGATAGACTATGGGTTGTATGACCTGTCCTTATACCTGTCTGTATGATAGACTCGAGGTGTTTAGAGACGATCCCCGTCTGTAGGTTGTACATGCCCTTATGGTTGCTTGGAAGCCAAAAGTCAGAACAGTAGGCAATGCAGAGATTCCCTAGACAGGGTCGTCGATGCCCGGAGCTGCAGAGGCCCTTTACATCCGTCCGATCCGCCAATGGACGGTCCAGATCAGGTTGGAGAAGTAGATGCGGACAACATCACCAACCTTCTTCTACTACCTGTACCACGCGCCCTACAGTTGCGGCCAGTTAATTCGAGCTTTTAATCATCTCAGATCCTGGGTTCTGACTTCCGGGCATGGCTTAATTACTCCAGGCTAGTTTAACCCAAGATCCGCCTGTCAGACGGGCCCACACGCACAGAAACGGACAACCCGCTGCCCAGCACAACTCTCCCGGGCCCACAGGCCTCTCCTGTATCAGCTCGTGCTCTCGCAGCCCCGGCCTCGTCAGTCGTCACTAGTCCTCGCTCGTCGCTCCTCTCTAGGACGGACGCCATAGGCGGCAGTGAGGAGTCACTAGTGACCAGACCAGTGAGCTAGTGACTGTACCATGCAGCTGTAGCGAGCGAGGAGCCTGGCGGCTGGCGCCTGGCGGTAGGTAGGAGTAGGAGTAGCGCCCGGCCGCCCGCCAAGTGTGTGCGTCGGGGCAGGCTCTGCGACGACGGCGAGCAGCAGGAGGCACGGGCGGCCGCCGGCAATGTCGCCCCCGCCGCCGCCGCTGCTGCGGAACGAGCTGTCGCGCAGGACGGCGGTGCTGGGCCTGCGCCTGTGGGTGCTCGTCGGCATCGCCGTCGGGGCCGCCTTCGTGCTGCTCCTCGTGCTCATCTCCCTCCACCTCGCCGCGGCGCGACGGAGGCGGCCCCGGAAGGGCGTCGCGCACGCGCCGGCGGGGACGAGGGCGGGGGCGGGGGCGGGGGCGCCGCTGTCCCCGTCCACCATCCCGCCCGTGTCCAAGGAGATCCAGGAGGTGGCCGTCCACGTGGGCTCGCTCCGCCACTACCTCGAGACGGGGCACGCGTTCCTCAAGGACGGCTGCGGCGGCGCGCATGCGCAGGCGCAGCACCACGACGGCGACGCCGAGTCCGTGGCGCACGGGTCGCAGCGCGTGCACATCGAGGCCGGCAAGGGCCACCGCATGGTCGCGGCGTACGCCGACGGGGAGGCCGGCGTCGGCCCCGTGGCGTCCGACGTGTCGGCGGCGGCCGCCGTGGGCGTGGGCCCCGAGGTGTCGCACCTCGGCTGGGGCCACTGGTACACGCTGCGGGAGCTGGAGGAGGCCACCGCCGCGTTCGCCCCCGAGCACGTCGTCGGCGAGGGCGGGTACGGCATCGTCTACCGCGGCGTCCTCGCCGACGGCTACCAAGTCGCCGTCAAGAACCTCCTCAACAACAGGTACGTACACACTACACTGTCACTGAAAACTGTAGGATTTTTCTTTTAATCTTTTTTGACCCGCACGTCGTCGCTCGCCGGCCGCCCGGATGTCGCAGGGGACAAGCCGAGCGGGAGTTCAAGGTGGAGGTGGAGGCCATCGGCCGCGTCCGGCACAAGAATCTGGTCCGGCTACTGGGCTACTGCGCCGAGGGCGCCCAGCGGTACAGATCGAAACAGAACAGAACAGAACAGAACCCATCTCTCTCTGCGCATGCATTGCATTGATGACGGCTGCATAACATAACATAACTGCATTGCTTCTTGTGGTAATCTGTTGGTACCTGCCTACGGCGGGTCGGCGGTTGCTTGTGATCTCAGGATACTTGTGTACGAGTACGTCGACAACGGCAACCTCGAGCAGTGGCTGCACGGCGACGTCGGGGCGGTGAGCCCGCTCACCTGGGACATCCGGATGAACATCGTGCTCGGCATGGCCAAAGGGTGCCTCAGATTTCTCTTTTCTTTCCCCCCCACTGCATGCTTTTCGTTCTGAACCAGTACGTGGTGAGAGATTGAAATTTGGGATGATGATTCAGGATCACGTACCTGCACGAGGGGCTGGAGCCGAAGGTGGTGCACAGGGACATCAAGTCGAGCAACATCCTGCTGGACAGGAGGTGGAACCCGAAGGTCTCGGATTTCGGCCTCGCCAAGCTCCTGGGGTCAGACAGCAACTACGTCACCACCAGAGTGATGGGGACATTCGGGTGAGCTTTAGGCGGTCCCTGCTGACGATGAATCATGTTTGATCTTCTTCTTCCGGGTGAAATTACTGATGTCAATTCTCAAAACGCTTCTGTTTTTTTTTTTTTTTTTTTTTTGAATGGAAGCTATGTGGCACCGGAGTATGCTAGCACGGGCATGCTGAATGAGAGGAGCGACGTGTACAGCTTCGGGATCCTGATAATGGAGATCATCTCCGGTCGAAGCCCCGTCGACTACGCCAGACCTGCCGGAGAGGTCGGTCAGTGTGGTGTCTGTGATTCAGAATGAAGCAACTGAGATCATGCTTCGCGCTGCAAATAAAATGTGCTTCTGATGCATTTTCTGTGCTGTTATTACAGGTGAACCTCGTAGAATGGCTCAAGAACAAGGTGACCAACAGGGACTACGAGGCCATCCCGGACCCGAAGCTGCCGGAGAAGCCTTCCTCCAAGGCGCTGAAGAAGGCCCTCTTGGTGGCGCTGAGGTGCGTGGATCCCGATTCGCAGAAACGGCCCAAGATGGGGCATGTAATCCATATGCTCGAAGTCGACGACTTCCCGTATCGAGAGGTGAGCCAGCCCTCTTGCTAGTTGCTTCTTTACATCTCTATCTCTATGCCCATATACAGTATGAAGTCAATCATGGTGCTCATTCGCTCTCATGAACATACTCTATGCGTGCTCAAGTCGATCCCGAGTTACATATGGTGAAACCCCGCGCAATTGCCGGTTAAAATAATGTGCCGATTACCCTGTCCTAGATGCATGCCTCACTCATGCCTGTCGGTGATGATACCTTCTGCGCCCGGCTTTTTTTTTTTTTATGAAACATGGACAGCAGGATTAAAATAGCACAATGTTGCTCTGATTACTTTGCTCTGTGTCTGACCCTGTGGACCAAGCGTAAAATATTTGTCCGGACAGTGCCTGACATGACGAATGACTATCTCAAAGAAAACAATATCAACATCCGGGCCATGGTTTTACAACTACCCATAGGCCCCTAAACTATTGTTGGTCAGATGCAGAGACGCTTTACGTGCTGTTTGTATACTCTTCTATCTACACAAGTTTCAGAGACCCTCTCTTTGTGTTCATTATAGCTCTGCGTTTGTGCTTAATCCCTTGTGCAGGATCGTCGAAGTCTTCGGCCGGGCAACGGCAGCCCCTTGCAGAAGGCGACGACACCGGGGAATCCGGCGGCGGGGTCATGCGACGGCAGCTGCTACGGGGGCAACACGACCACCGCGAGCACGCCGTCCAGATTAGTGCAGGACATGTAGCCGCCGCCCGCCGGCGCCACCGCGCGGCCCGCAGCCGCCGGGCTTCTCTTCTGAGCTCTGCCCCCCCCTGCGACTGCGAGCAACGCGGAGGTGCTGCTGCAACCCTGCTGCTTCGTCGGTGTCGTTTTGATCTGGTTCCGTCTCGATCTGCCTTGTCGACGCATACGTAATCTGTAGTGACTGAAGGAGTGGTTGCCTGCCTTCCTAGGTTTTGATTTTGGAACTCGATCTGCCGTGACTTGACGTAGATTTTTGCAGCCAAAATGCCGAACTGTTTGTATAGCGAAGCGAACTGCTCTTATCTCTCAGGCCCTAAGTTTGACTGTTCGTTGATTCGTGTCCTGTTGTACAAAAAAACAAAACAAAAAAAAAAAAGTGTGTGTCCAACTCGGCGCATCTTGTATTGTTGTCCGTGTCCGATCCTCGCAGCTTCCCAGGTCGAACGAAGCATAGTAGTTTGCCAAGCACTTTTGAGCAATGTTCCTTTTAACAGAAGACTTCATGTGCATGCTGTTTGCTTGAAAGACGACGCTGCATTTGGCTAGAGAAACTCATTGCGTGCCCCGTCAGTTTCAGTTTGGAATTTTTGAATCTAGACACGAGCAAAATGCCAGGCTGGGCCCGGTAGGATAGTCTTCCACACAGGCAACCCACCTCCTCGTCCAGCCCAAAGCCCACGAGTTCAAGATTGGACCAAAAAACCGCGCTGCCCTCTCTACTCGCCGCAGGGAAGCCGGAGGGAAACTTCAGTTGACCCCTCGCCGCAGAACGAGTGAGTCGCGCGCTTCCCCGGCGAGTTCCATTGATCGCACTGATCAGTCGGGCATCCGTTCTGAACCGTAAAGTTTCTCTAACAACCTTTCTGACGGATCTTGGCGGCGGACGGAGGGGGGACAAGAAGCACCTTTCTCCTACCCTTCGTCGCACTCGGCCGGCAAGATGCAGCCCCGTACCTGCGATCCAGTCTGTACGCGGCAGCGGCAGCACTCCCCTGCTACGTACGAGCTCTGACCTCCAAAAGAGGTAGCTGGTGCGCTCGAGAGATCGCTTATCTGGGCAATCAGAGCCATTGGATCGAGGTTTGGTGCCCAGGCTCTCAAGCACCCACGCCTCACATCATGAGCATAGTAATTAGTAGGGCAGCGGTTTTGTGGTCACCTCGACCGTATGCCGGCCATTTGCTGCGTGCCTCCCTGTGCTATCCTTGCATTTCCTCAGCTGCACTCCGTTTGCTGAGTTGGTCGTGGTTGTGTGCTGGCGCCGGTAACTGGTAGCTGTGGATGCAAAAGGTTCCGGCCCCCGGTGCTTTTGGGTCAGGTTTGCATGCAGGATCGCACGAACTGATTTTGTTGCGAGATTGTTGGCCATCACTTAATTAACCTTCACTCTAGAGCTCTGCAAGAACCAAAATGACCCTCCGTCCAACAAAACATGCAACTACGAGTTGCGTGCCATCAAAAGTAGTTTAAGTTTGACCAAATTTTCAGTGAATATTATTCACATTTATGACTCCAAATTAATTTATTAAAAAAATACATTTCGTAATGAATCTAATGATATCTATTTGATATCATAAATATTAATTATATTTTTTATCTATAATTAATAAAACTTAAGGTATTAAACCATGTGACTGTGCTAGAATTGTATATTTTTATAGACGGAGGGAGTATTTCTCAAAGGTTACGTTCAAAGCACATGCAGTTGACAGTACCTTTGTACATGGAGATCATTAGACTTGTGTCTTGGAGCATTTGGATAACTAGAAATGATCTCATTTTCTGATGGATTTAGCCCTCTTATTCAAAAAAAAAAAAAGATGCCAAGAATTTTTAAGAAAGAATTTTCCTTGGTTAATGACCCCTTCTGATGATTCCTAAAAAAATCAACACCATTGACTAAGCTAAGAAGTGGCCAACCAAAAAAAAGTGAAAAAACAATTCCCAAATTCCTCTCGTAATTCTGCAGCGATCGAGACACCACGTCCAGCCCAATGCACACCTTTCGAAGCCACCAAATTCAACATTAGCCGAAGGTCGTTACTAGGCAAGAACTACATTTTTCAGCAATATTATTCTAAATCTAAAATAGAGAAACCAAAATCTGTAATTTTATCGGCAGAGGTAAAATAGTCTTTTGACTCTTGACATAACACCGTTAATAAATACTACAAACTGACAGAAGACTATATAGATATGACATTTTCATTTTCGGGCCAAAAAATATTGGGCCATAGGGCCATATACAAGTAAATATCTCTTTTTTTCTAAGGAAGGAATATGTACATACTCGTTACTGGGCCAGACTATGCATATTTGAGCCCAAATGTGTGTAGCTGCTCATTCCAAGCCGTCTTTCTCCTTGATGGGCTGGACTGCACAGGTGCTCCCTCTTGTCGGCAATTGGGCCAGACTATAAATATTTGAGCCCCAAATGTGTGCCGCTATTTGCAACGATTTGCCGCGGTGGTGCGGGCACCTCCCAACTCGTCCGCTCGTCGAGCGCTCATTGGATAGTGGAATGAACATTGGATAGCGATTGCCAGGCGTGGAGAAAGGAACTGCCATGAACTCATGCGGTCATGGACTATGCCAGCGGCAGCCGGGAGGAAAGCCACGCGTACTGGAAGAGTGGAAGTTGCAGCGACACATCAGTACCCTTGTTTGATCGTAGCCTCCCGACGAGCACACTTGTCTAAAAGCTTAAATGAGTGTTTCCCTAAAAAAAACAAAGCTGAAATCAGTGATATTCTACTGGCAACAGTTGCGACCTTAGTACCGTATTGGGAGATACTTTCGGTGATAAATTTAGGAAAAGGACTACTCGATAATGGATAAAATGAGAGATCATCAATATCCAAACAATTCATTATATTAGCATTCGGTCAACAGGAGTCCCCATATGCTGATCTCAAAAGCCTAGAAATTGCCACATCACTTAAATAAAATAAAAAATCAAAGTGCTGGCCCATAGACATATACTCCTTTTGTTCTTGAATAAATCGATTTCTAGAATCTGTGTCAATCAAACTTTTTAAAATTTGACAAACTTTATAGAAAAAAGTAAAAATATTTATGATATAATGTGATGTGTGTCGAGCTATTTGGCGAGTGTTTTTCTTAGACACTCGACAAAAAAAACTCTTTGCCAAGTGCCAAATAAAAAATACTCGACCAAAAAAACACTCATCGTAGAAAAGAAATTCTTTGTCGACTGTCAAAAAAACACTCGGTAAAAAAACTTCTGTTTCTTTGCCGAGTATCAAAAAACACTCAGCAAAAAACTCTTTGTCGAGTGTTTTTTTATATTCGGCAAAGCCAATTTTCAAATTACATTTTTAAAACAGTAAATTAATTCAAATAAAAAGGTTTTAAACTATAAAGTTGTTTAACTTATCAAGATGAATAAATTTTGTTTTGGTGATTTCTTCATTTGACAAACTGATAATAAATTTGTTCACAAATCTCACATATCACTCCATAGTTTACGAAACTAAAAGAGTGATATATAAGATTTGTGAATAATGTTAAAACCACCATGTCGAATGCAGAAATGGTTAAACAACCAAAATAAACTTTGTAGATTTTGACAATTTATGAAACTTGTAGTTGACATTTTTTTTATTTGAAGTCATGTTGTCATGCAAAACTACATTCAAATTTGATTTTCTTTTCAAAAGACCTCAGATGGAGGAATAACCAAAATAAAATTTGTAGATCTCGAAAAGTAATGAAACATTGTAGTCGACAACTTTTTAATTTGAAATCATCTTATCATGCAACACTACATTTGAATTTTAAATTTTAAAAATTTGAATTTTTCAAAATACCTAAGATGGAGAAATGACCAAATTCAAAGTTGTAGATCTCAAAAAGTTATGAAAGTTTGTAGATGACAACTTTTCAATTTGAAATTATCTTACGAAAACTACGTTTCCAATTCCTCAAATTTGAAATTTAAATTTTGTAAACAACCTCGGATGGAGAAACTTCCTAAACGAAAAGTGTAAATCTAAAAAAATATGAAACTTTATAGTTAACAACTTTTTGGTTTGAATTTATTTAGGGTCTCAAATGAACAATTTACATTCGGTTTAGTATAATATGTGGAAAACAAAAACGGAATTCAGAAGTGACAGTGATATGTAGTGATAGAGAGGGTACGTATGAGGAAGAGGTCACGAGTTCTAATTCCATCAGCTGAAAAATGTCGTGACTTGCGACTTGCGTCGGAGATGTGCAGACGTTGGCCGGTGAGGACCTCCCCTAATTAAATATTTTTTTGCTATTTTTATGGGGGTTTTCCGATTTATATTTTGCCGAGTGTCAACTCGAACCTCGACAAAGGCACTCGACAAAAAACTCTTTGTTAACTGTTTTTCGCAGTGTTGAAGGGTCGAGATGGCGGACTAGAGTGGGGTGAATAGTCCTTTTAAAACTAATCGTACCATCTAACCGAAACAAATGCGTAATTAAAACTATCGGTCTAGCCAAGACTATACCCCTCTACCTATACTCTATGACACCTTACAAAAGATCCTAATCAATGCAAATAAGGTGTCGGGTTAGCTAGAGCTCACCTAACCAATTCTAGAAGCAAGGTCACACAAGCTTATGCAACTAGTACTTCAAGCACGGGGGGAGCTCCTACACAATCTAGCAAGCAAAGCACAAAGCCTAAGATCACTAGCAATGCTCAATAACAAGGCTACACAAGCCAAATTAGAGAGCTCAACTTAGCTACACAAACTAAGCCACTAAACGCTAGCACAAGTATATGTATTGAAATACAAGCTAGTGCAAAACAGCAGGCAGTCGGTACTACCGGGCTACAAGGCCGGTACTACCGACGCCGGTACTACCGGGCTTCAATGCCGGTACTACCGAGCACCTGCAGGAAGCTACGAGATCGAAGGGGATGAGATGCAATCTCAGATCTAGCAATTACCCCACTTCCCTAGATGATGTAGATGACGAATGTAGCTTCCCCAAGTCTTGGTTCCTTGCCAAATGGTAGATCGAGTCTTCCCAACCTAAGATAGAGTGAAGGAGGGAGGAAGAACACGAAGAACACAAACAAGCGTAATATGCAAGGAAATAAGAACAATAAAAGCAACAAGAGACGGGGACACAAGATTTTATCCCGAGGTTCACTTGGTTGCCACCAAACTAGTCCCCATTGGAGCAAGCCCAAGGTTTCCGCCGATCCTCTCGCTAGTGGTGACACTAAGCCAACCTCTCCATGATGGAGTGCTCACCAATGAGCTCTAGCGTTCGATCCGGCCGGACCACTTGGCGCTCTTCACGCCTCTTCTCCACTAGAGTTGCTCTTCGCGATCTCCCGCGGGGCGAGCACAATGCCCCTCACAAAGCTTCTTTGGAGCCACACACAATCTTCACGCGGGCTTCACGACGGAGACAAGCACCAAGCCGTCTAGGAGGTGGCAACCTCCAAGAGTAATAAGCACCACCGGCTTGCAACTCGAACACCTAATGCCATTCGATGCTATCTCTCAAAGCAACGCACTAAGATCGCTCTCTCACACAATCGGATAAGCACTAAAGCATATGTGTGTTAGAGGGATCGCCAGCACATCCACACAAGCCACCAAGGCTATGGAGTGCTTAGCCAACTTGACCAACCAGCCCAAGGCCGGTTACCACGACTATATATAGAGGGGAGCCACAAACTAGTCGTTTCCCCTTTTCTGCGCTTCGGTCGGTAGTACCGACCCCCCTGGGCGGTAGTACCAACTATGTCAGATAGAGCCGTTACAAACGACGCGTTGACCAGAGGAACAACCGACCCCCGGTCGGTACCACCGACAGTCGGTAGTACCGGCCCTATGGCGGTACTACCGACAGGTCAACCTAGAACTACACAGAGAGCTCCCAAACTTCCTCTCGACGTCGGTACCACCGATGGTCGGTAGTACCGGCCACATGGCGGTACTACCGACAGGCCAATCTAGGACTACACAGAGAGCTCCCAGATCTCTAGACCTCGGTCACATCAACGGTCGGTAGTACCGACCCTTATGGCGGTACTACCGACAGGCCAAAACTGGCCACTTCCAGAGAGCCTCCAAACTCCTCACACCTCGAAACCTCCAACGGTCGGTAGTACCGACCCTATGGCGGTACTACCGGCAGGCCAAACTCAGCTCAACATAGAGAGCCTGCAAAACCCTTCAGGACCACAGTACTACCGACCCCATGGTCGGTACTACCGAGGGTCGGTCCTATAGCGGTACAACCGCCAGGCCACTTCAGACCCAACATAGAGAAGGTTGCACGCAGCACCCTTGGGCGGTACTACCGACCCCCCCTGGGCGGTACTACCGACCAAACACAGAAAACTTCCTTTTCTTCTCTGTGTTGATCCAAATCAACTCCAACAACTTCTCCTTTGTAAATGTGCCAACACCACCAAGTGTACATCACCGTGTGCATGTGTGTTAGCATTTTCACAATCATTTTCAAAGGATTTTCACTAGCTCTTACCGCGCCACTCGATCTTAGCAACATCGCAAAGTTAGATCGCTCAAGTGGCACTAGATGACCGATATGCAAACAAGTTTGCTCCTCTTAATAGTACGGCCATCTATCCTAAATCCGGTCATAATCTTCTCTACACACCTATGGCCGGTGAAATGAAATGTCCTACAAGTATACCTTTGCCTTGCGCATTCCATTCCATCTCCTCCATCTGTTGATGCAACACATGCATCAACCTTGATCAAATGATATGATCCGCTTCATATCATCACATGGCCTCCATGGTCCATCGATCTTGACATCACTTGCTCTTCACCATCGCTCCGGTCCTTCGGCGCCAAGTCTTGCTTAAGCCTCCTGACACTCGGTACCAACGGCTTCAAAGCCTTCAACTTGCCCTTCACCTTCGCAACTGGTTCATCAAGCCAAGTCTTGCCTTGATCTTCACCATCTTAGCCACATGACCACATGTCATGTTTCATGTGCATTAAGCTCCTTCTTCACATGTGTGAGCCTTGCAACATATTCCAAGCCATTTCTCCTTTATGGCATATGTTGCTCACACATGATCACCTGTGGACTAATCACCTGTGTAATTCACTTCAACCACATATTAGTCCACCTAAGTTGTCACTCAATTACCAAAACCGAACTAGGACCTTTCAAGTGTGCTCTTTGCCGAGTGTGGCACTCGGTAAAACCTTTGCCGAGTGTATTTATGGCTTTGTAAAGAGAAGAAATCCGGTAGTGATTTAAGTTTAAAATTCAAACGATAAAAATACAAACATACTTCGATACAAGAATTTAAAGAACTTAAAAACATAGTAAACAAGCCAAAGGACATAAAATCCTAACTTTAGGGAAATGTGATGTATATGTGTTGTGGAAAAAACAAGTGTTCATGTTTATACATCTACTTGTGGTATACAGAGAAATGGTAGGTTAACTGCACGTTCCTAGCACCGGGGCTGTGCCTCTGGCCGCAGGTAGGGTCAGCGGGTGCGGGTCGTCAGATCCCACGCCTTCAGCCATTAGGGGTACTCTCAATGCAGACTCCATTATGGTTTCTATAGCTATTAATTATCTCTTATTTATTGATTTTTGTTGACGTGACACTGTATTTATTGGGGAAAGAGGGGGGAAACACATGAAACAGTTTCTAAATTAGAAACGACGTCTACGCTTTGTACGATGCGGAAGAAACCAGCCGCATCCGCGCTGTGGAACACCTCCATTGTTTCCATCGATCCCGTGCGTCTTATTCCCCTTCCTTGCCACCACGCGCGCCCTGGACCGCTGCTCTTGCGCATGGTTGAGGTTCTTCTCGTGCTCGGGTGGACGCCGGCACTCCAACCTCGCTCTCGCGGTCGCCATCACACGGCTCGTGCTGGAGCTTCAGCTGTGTGCCAAAGTGGCGCGGCCTGGAACTGAAAGACAAGGCATGCAACCTCCGCGTTGCCGCACTTGCTCTCATCACATCCGGCCATGTTTGCCACAGCCTACAACCTCCATCCATGTGGTTCCGACCATTGCGGCCACCTCGTCAAAGCCTCGCTGCCGCCCGTGAAGCCTGTATCCGAGCTCGTGCAGGTCATCGTGTCCGCCCCAGCCCACGGAGCACGCGCGTGGCTTCCATGTCGCCGCCCGCGGAGCTTGCGTCCTCGCTATCGTGCACCAAGAACACATACGAGGTCGTGCAGGTCGCCGCGTCCTGGTCTCTGTTCCCATCGCCTCTCACCTGTGCACACAAGCTAGCTCATCCTCGCCTCCCTCGTGTATGGATGCAAAGTCGCGCAGGGCAGCGATGCCTCTGTCTCCACGGGAGATGCACAGGTCCGGTACGGGAGGTGGGCACAGAGAATCTTGTACGGGAGTGAGCGATTATTGGTTGATTTCTCTTTAGTCTCTATATAGGAAAAATTGCAATGAGAAGAATAGTTTTATAGCATAATATCATAAACTATAGAAACTATTGATAGTTTATGCATTGTGAGTGCGAGTGCCCTTAGGGCACCGGCGCCGGACGCCGGAGTTTGACGTTCCATTTTCCTTTACGAAACAAAACAGTTTGTCGGTGTCTTGTCCAAAAATCTCCAACGTCTGTCACTGGGCCGCTGCCAATATGTAATCAGGTCGAATTTCACGACCAAGCACGTACGGGTGGTGGTTCGGCCTCCAATGGCCAAAACTCGGACCCATGCATGACGCTGCAGCCAAAATGCAGATGTCTCGGCCGCACGACGGACGGACGACATGTGCCGTGCGCGCGCGGCAAATGCAGATGCAGCAGCAACGTCGCAGTGGCCGTACCGGCCGCCGGTACCACCATGGCACCATGACGGGACGCCCGCCGATCGAGGCGCACCAGCAATCGTGGTCGCGACGCGATGCGCCCTGCAGTCCTGCTCCGGCACCCACACCGACCGACGCCACCACCGGCCTGGCGGCAGCCTCCACTGTGCTGTGCAGCGCGATCTGTCCGTGCACCGGTCAGTCAACCGAATCGGCCTCGCTTAGATGTTGAATTTTTTTCAACTTTAGTACTATAGCACTTTCATTTGTATTTGACAAATATTATTCAATCATATGCTAACTAGCTTTAAAAAATTCGTCTCTTAATTTACAATTAATCTGTATAATTAATTACTTATTTTTATCAACATTTAATGTTCTATGCATGTGTCCAAATATTGATGTGATGAAGAGAGATTGAAAAAAGTTAGAAGTTGGTAGGAATATAAACCAGGCCGATTATGGAAACCAGACCCCCTCGGGCAGCCGTGGCCACCTGGCCGGTGACTGCGGGCGCCACTGTTTCGTTAGCGTTTGCAGTGTGACACCCCTAGATCCCACACAGGCACACGTACACCCCACGCACTCAAGCGCCGAGCGCCAGGCAGCCATAGCCCATAGCTAGCCTAGCCACACCAGCAGCAGCGCAGTGCGGAGCCAGTGGCCACGGGATCACATCATCGCTTGTTCTGCCGCCTGTCCCTCCTTGTCCTTGAATCCTACATTCCTACGGATTTGAGCTTGGGGTCTAATTCTTGGCGATCAGCATCCATCGTTGTGCCTTGTGCGCATATGCGATGCGGCCTTGCATTGCATGCGTGCGTGCGCTGCTGATTCGATGTGTGCTCGTGGTCCATTTCTCTTTCAGCAGTGAAGTGAATGCAGGTGATGCCACGGCGAGGGAATGCTACTGACGAACTAACTGGCACGCATGCGGCATGGCGGCCGCCGGCCAATCGGCAGTCGTGTGGAAGCATCAAGTACTACTGCTGCTGCGTACGTACATCAAGGACTAAAACCATCCATGCATCCAATCCAATTCTATCGGTTGCCCATCGCTGTCTGCTGGTAGTGTCGGAATTATTCTAAGGAGAGATTAATTAAAAGATAATGTAGCTCCTCAACATATCTGAACCACCGACAGCCCACGAGGACAGTGCTCGTATCCTTCCTCAAGTCTTTATAGATGTTATGGGGGGCCTGTTCCTTCTTCGTACGTGTAATTCCTGTAGCCGTAGGACTAGGCTGTGTTCTTTTTCCTTTTAGGGTGTCCATGACGTTGACGAGTGCACACTCCACTCCACGACCACGATCAACCTTATACATGGGTAACGGGCCGATGTGGCATGTGCCTAGCGTGCCACCGTGTCATGCCGACGGTCCAGGCATGATATTACGAGCTGTCTTTTGTGCTAACCCGAGGCCCACTGAATGCCAATGGAAGGGAGAGAGAGAGAAGGAGATGTCGGGGCGACGGAACCGCATCTAGGCAAAGTTGCGAGCCACGAGAGGTCCTTCAGCGCAGTCGAGGAAGTCCTTCAGCGTTGGATCCGCGGCAGTCTAGGCGGATCCACTCCAGGCCAGATCCACGGAGGGAGGACGCGCCGCCACGAGGAGGTTGGGAGCTAGGTGCGCCATAGATATGAGGTGCGGGGAGAAGGTGTCCACGTAGGGGAGGGGGCGATGCGGCATTAGCACACCACTGGACTCGAGGTCGGTGCCTGCATTGCCGCTGCCCCAGGGGCGTGGAGGAGGATGGAGCGGGTGGCCACTGATTAATGGTTCGAGGATGAGGAGAAGGCGAGTCCACCGACAGCGCTGAGGAGAAGGTTGGTTGTGGTAAGGCGTGGAGGGCATGTACGAAGCTACTAGGGGAGGTGATTGTCACGACTCGCAACAGCACACACAACGACCAGAAAGGGAGGCAGGGAGTACGGTGGGGCAGGGGGTTGCGAGCGGGGGGGGGGGGCATGTGTTAGAGCTACAACAATATAGAAAAGAATTTAGTGATCATCACTAAATTATCAAGGTTTTTTGCTTTCTGATCATAGGAAGAACATGCCAAAGACATAGCAAGCAATGTAGAGAGAGTGAAAAATAGGCTGTTTTTTGTGCTAGGTCGGCCTCAAAAGCTTAGCTAAAATGACGTGTTGGGTGATTGGGTCGACCCGAGGTCCACTGAATGGCAACGAAAGAGAGAGAGAAGGGGATGTCGAGAAGACGGAACCGCAACTAGGCAAGGTTGTGAGCCGCGAGAGGTTCTTCAGCGTTGGTTCCGCGACTGTCTAGGTGGATCCACAAAAGACGCCGCTGCGCCAGGGGCGTGGAGGAGGATGGAGCAAGTTGCCACCGATCGATGGTTCGAGGATGAGGAGAAGGCGAGTTTACCGACGACGCTGAGAAGGAGAAGGTTGGTGGCAATAAGGCGTGTAGGGCATGTAGGAGACTATGGGGGTGACTTGCAAGTCGTAACTCGCAACGACGCACATAACGACCAGAAAGGGAGGCAGGAAGTGCAGCGGGGGAGGGGGTTGCGAGTGGGGGTGGGAAAATATGTTAAAACTACAACAGTATAGAAAAAGATTTAGTAGACTCTTAGCAGGTGTTGGAGGTTACCGAGCCGCCATCGTGCCTTTCACTAAATTGTGGGCCATGTCGTGCCAACCCGTGTGCCTGGGGTGTGGCCCAGGCATGGTACTGTGCACCAGTCCGTGACATGTTTGAGCCGGACCAAAATACCGTGCTTCATGATCTGGGTTGTATGCCCATATACTACTTCATACTCGTAGAGGAAGTCGTTTAGGATAACAACACACAGTCTCTAAAGTTCAACTTTGACTTCTTATTTCTATAAAAATATTTATAGAAATATGATATATGTATACTTTTATGAAAGTATTTTTCAAGACGAATCTATTTATATAGTTAATATATTTTTAAATTCAATGACTAAAAATTTATTGATGATTTATATTATTAATGTTTGACCTAAATCTTGTCCAAAACGACTGAGGGAGTATATAATCGACCCTGCTGCACAGGTTGTCCTATCCACTCGGACCTTGTTCAGTTTAATTTGATAATAAATCACAGTTAGGAGCTTCTTCCATGTTCCATCGCCGCGCACCGCTCTACATGCACATGTAGATATATAACCACTCTATGAAAATACACTACTTGTTCGCTCGTTCGTGTTGTCAAGACTAGACGACAATTCTCCAGTTGAACGCGTTGAAGTGTAGAATCATCACTAAATTATCAAGGTTTGTTGCTTACTGATCATAGGAAGAACATGCCAAAGACATAGCAAGCAATGCACGACGGTAGCTGCACCATACGCTATCATATAGTCATAATACACTTGTAAAGTTGCAGCTCGCAGTTGCGGGGTACAGCAGTACGCGACACATCGTCCATCTCCCACCGCGTGCCTCGGCTCGCAAAATCGCAATTCTCGCCCGAAGCCGAAGCGCGCGACACGGTGCCCATCCCGCTGCTAGCCTAGCTCTCGCCGGCCTGTTCGCTGTTCCCCAACAGGGACTAGGCAACCACCGGATCCGGCACGGCCCCGTCGTCAAACTACTACTGAGAGCATCCATTAGTAGGCCTGATGGATGTAACCACGTCTCCTCACGTTGCGCGTCCCCATCGTTAAATAGCCGCCGGTCCAGTGCACGCCGTCGTCGCAGCGGTCCAGTCCACTTCGAATGGCCGCCATCGTAGTCACGCCCCGCTGCATGGCGTGGGCGCCGTGGCTGTTGGCATTGCCATGCTTCGCCCTCGCCTTCGCGACGCTGTGCGCGTCGGCTGAGACGACGACGGCGGCGGCGGCGGCGTACATTGTGCACATGGACAAGTCGGCCATGCCGAGGGCGTTCGCGAGCCACCAGCGCTGGTACGAGTCCACGCTCTCCGCGGCGGCACCGGGCGCCGACATGTACTACGTCTACGACCACGCGACGCACGGGTTCGCGGCGCGGCTGCGCGCCGACGAGCTGGAGGCGCTGAGGCGCTCCCGCGGGTTCGTGTCGTGCTACCCGGACGACGCCAGGGCGGTGCGCCGCGACACGACGCACACGCCCGAGTTCCTCGGCGTCAGCACCGCGGCGGCGAGCGGGAGGAGCCTGTGGGAGGCGGCCGGGTACGGGGACGGCGTCATCGTGGGCGTGGTGGACACGGGCGTGTGGCCCGAGAGCGCCAGCTTCCGCGACGACGGGCTCGCGCCGGTGCCCGCGCGGTGGAAGGGCTTCTGCGAGTCCGGCACGGCGTTCGACGGCGCCAAGGCGTGCAACCGGAAGCTCATCGGCGCGCGCAAGTTCAACAAGGGGCTCATCGCCGCCACCAACGTGACCATCGCCGTGAACTCCCCGCGCGACACCGAGGGCCACGGCACGCACACCTCGTCCACGGCCGCGGGGTCGCCGGTGACCGGCGCGTCCTTCTTTGGCTACGCGCCGGGCACCGCGCGCGGCATGGCGCCGCGCGCCAGGGTGGCCATGTACAAGGCGCTCTGGGACGAGGGCGCGACCCAGTCCGACATACTCGCCGCCATCGACCAGGCCATCGCTGACGGCGTCGACGTCCTCTCCCTCTCCCTCGGCATTGACGGGAAACCGCTGTACGAGGACCCCATCGCCATCGGCGCGTTCGCCGCGATGCAGCGGGGCGTGTTCGTGTCCACCTCGGCGGGCAACGAAGGCCCCGACCTCGGGTTCCTCCACAATGGCACGCCGTGGGCGCTCACCGTCGCGTCGGGTACGGTGGACCGGGAGTTCTCGGGCGTCGTCACCCTCGGCGACGGCACGACCGTCATCGGCGAATCACTGTACCCGGGCAGCCCGGTGGCGCTCGCGGCCACCGCGCTCGTCTTCCTCGACGCGTGCGACAACTTCACGCTGCTCTCCATGAACCGTGACAAGGTCATCCTCTGCGACGCCACGGCCTCCCTGGGCGACGCCGTCTCTGCGTTGCAAGTGGCCCAAGTGCACGCGGGCTTGTTCCTGTCCAACGACTCGATCAGGGTGCTCTACGAGACGTTCTCGTTCCCAGGCGTCATCCTGAGCCCGCAAGATGGGCCCCTGCTGCTCCAGTACATACGGAGCAGCCGCGCGCCCGCCAAGGCGGCGATAAAGTTCGAGGTGACCATCCTGGGAACGAAGCCCGCGCCGATGGCGGCGGCGTACTCGTCGCGCGGGCCGTCGGGGAGCTGCCCGACGGTCCTCAAGCCGGACCTGATGGCGCCGGGCACGCTGATACTGGCCTCGTGGGCGGAGAACGTGAGCGTCGCCTTCGTCGGGTCGACGCAGCTGTATAGCAAGTTCAACATCATCTCCGGCACGTCCATGGCGTGCCCGCACGCGTCCGGGGTGGCCGCGCTGCTCAAGGCCGTGCACCCGGAGTGGAGCCCGGCCATGGTCCGGTCGGCGATGATGACGACGGCCAGCGCGCTGGACAACACCGGGGCGTCCATCAAGGACGAGGGCAACCGCAACCACCCGGCGTCGCCGCTGGCGATGGGCTCGGGCCACATCGACCCGGCCCGCGCCGTGGACCCGGGCCTGGTCTACGACGCCGCGCCGGGGGACTACGTCAGGCTCATGTGCGCCATGAACTACACGGCCGCGCAGATCAGGACCGTCGTCGCGCAGTCGTCGTCGTCGTACGCCGTGGACTGCACCGGCGCGTCCCTCGACCTCAACTACCCGTCGTTCATAGCGTTCTTCGACGCCAACGGCGGCGGCGGCGCCGTCGAGCGGACGTTCACTAGGACCGTGACCAGCGTCGGCGACGGGCCTGCGAGCTACAGCGCCAAAGTGACGGGCTTGAGCGGATTGACGGTGGTCGTGAGTCCGGACAGGTTGGCCTTCGGCGGCAAGAACGAGAAGCAGAAGTACACGCTGGTGATCCGGGGGAAGATGACGAACAAGAGCGGCGATGTGTTGCATGGTGCGTTGACGTGGGTGGACGACGCGGGCAAGTACACCGTGAGGAGTCCCATTGTCGCAACCACCGTGAGCTCAGATCAGTTTTAGAATCCGGACGTATAGCATATACTAGTACGGAGTACTATATTTGTTCAAGTCGATAAGCTTGAGGCAAGTAAAGCTAGCTTCTTGACAACAACTGAGCATACAGAATTGTTCAGTATGAAAATTGCTTTGCATAAAACCATACATCATTTATGAGCTTCATTCCTTGTGATTACAGGCATTGACCTTTTAATCATCACACACGTCCATGTGATGAGTTTTTAACTGTACTCAAATGGCTGTACGTGCTTCTTTCAGTGTCGAAGGTTCGGCTTTGATGAAAAAAAGAAGAAAATGAACCATCTCAAGTGACCTTGTTGTAGCTCAAGCCTCAAGTAGACGACAGATGGTTTCCATTTGATCCTCTAAAAATGGATGGCAAATTTAGAGGGGCTTATTGTATGATGGGATTGGGACACAAAACTGACGACTGACAAGAGAAGAGAACAGCACCTCAGTCACACCGACGGGAAAGCAACAAGTTTTTTTCCCTGATTTTTTTTCCCGCAACGGTGGCGGCAAGGGCAAGGGCAAGGAACCGAAATTTGTTTCGCTCAATTCACAGTAGCTGTAAACTTGCCCTGTTACTCATATACACCAACACTCTAAGACTAGAAGGCTTGTACACTTGTAGCCGCTGGCTTTGTACTTTAACAACTCTTTTTCCTCTTAATGAAATAAGTACCTACGGTCAAGAAAAACTAAAACTAGAAGGCAAAGACATAACATCGCCATTACAGACACAGTTCAGAACATAGGCTGGAATGACGATTTCACACTAAAAATGAAATACTATATGTATCCATGTGTCTCCTGCCTTCACTCTGATCCAGTGGCCATCAAGAACTCCCCTTCACATACTAGGTCGGCACCAACGTAAGCTTTCCCTTCCATCTTTGCAATTCCGAATCTCTTCTGGAGCATCAGAGTCATTCTCATGACCAAGGTGTCTCCAGCAGTCACAGGCTTCCGAAACCTCACTTTATCAATCCTCGCAAAAAAGAAGTTCTCTCGAGATCCACCTACTTCAGGCTGCAACATCACTATTCCTCCAACCTGGGCCATTGCCTTCAAATCATGGTAAACAATTGTCTCATACCACCAGTTAATCAGATAGTTGTTTGTTTGAAACAATAAGTAGCTGTAATGTCTTCAGAAAAAACACAGAACAGAACAGATGCCGCATACATAAACCTGTATATCAAAGATTGAACCTTCTATTCTATTGTTATTCCAAAATGCGTCAAGCAGCAGAATTACCATACTTGCTACCTTAGCTTACATCCTGTATGTAAACAGAAAGACCCGAGTCATACTGATCCCTTATAAGTATAACTTGCAGTTGATTGTCTACGTTAGTTTATTCACTCTGCAACAATCTGAAACTATGTGTTTGATTGACATCAGTAGCTTCAGTTTTAAAAGGTATGAAAATGCTGGAATAGAGCTACTGAATAACAAGATCCAGCAACCAGCACCAATGGACAATGGTCTAGCATTCATCAATTCATAGTACACATGTGAATGGTGAATTCAACTAAACCTGTTCTGAATTAGAACAAAAAGAGTGGCACTAGATTTCAACCAGTATAGTTTCAGAAAAATGTATGGTGATGCAACATCAATTTAATCTACATGTCAATAATGATGAAACAATTGCATCTCAGTAGGCAATATAGGTATCAAGAAAGGAAAGAATAACAAGAGTATTATATACCTCAACCATGAGAACACCAGGCATTATGGGTCGATCAGGGAAATGCCCTTGGAAGAAGTTATCATTTATTGTCACATTCTTGATTGCAACAGCATATTCTCCTGGTTTATAATCAATAACTCTGTCAACCAGAAGGAACGGGTACCTACATGCATATCAACAAAGAATAGAGGCACTTAAACACAACAAACTGGAAGTTGAGTATCTTCACTACTTACAAAAACAAAAAAATGGTGGTGGTGACCGGCGGCGGCTGGTGGTAGCAGGATCTTCCATTGACTGATCTTTGTATGCATATGTATATGATAAAAGTAATCCTATATGATTTCCTTTGCTTTTGTGATATGGTAACAAGATTACCTACAGTTCTATGGCTAGATTAGAGGGAGTCAGTAAACAAGTTTAGTAGATAAAGACTAGACTCCGGTTATTTGGAAACTATAGCGATCAACGAAAACCCGACTACTCACTCACTTATGAAGCATCATCACTATGGCCAGGAAACACACAAAAAAGCACGTAGTACGTTCAACTTTACAAGGCGTGGATTGGTATGGTCTTCCAAATTGAAACTTGACTACAAATATCTCTTGTATGATAATTTTATTAATAAAAAAATCATGACCATAAGAACAAAATAAAAAAAAATCCAGTCGCATCACTTCTGTATGACTAAATATATACAGGGTTGGCCTGAAAACTTAATGGCATTCACTGTTCAAAAAGAAACTTAGAAGGCTCGAAATGTGCAGTAGCTAGGCTAACTTGAACATTTCCATATGCACATTCACAGCTCTGAAAGGTTTTCTTTAGAGCATTGGTCAAGAACACACTTACTCTCTTAGTCCAATAAAACCTGCAATTCTAGCACGGTACCATGTTTTTAGTATATCATGTTTGACCAATTATATAGATTAAAAACTATAAATATTTATAACATGAAATAAATATCATTAGATTAGTTATGAAATATATTTTCATAATTAATTAATTTGGAGTCATAAATATGAATATTATCCCCTTAAAACTTGGTCAAACGTGAACACCTTCATGTGGCACGCAACTCATAGTTACATGTTTTCGTGGACAGAGGGAGTACAACTAAAGCCGGAAACTCAGAAAGGTTGCCATGGTCATAATCAACCACATAACTATTGTTTAAGAAATGTTAATGATTATCTTTTTCATGACAGTGGTGTGGAGTTATTTATTTATTTTATTTTCACGATCCACATGACTGGTAAAGACATTAACTCAAATAAAAAAAAAGCAGGGGTGAATCCAACAGAGAAGGGAAGTCAGACAAATAGTCAGCTTCATAGGTAAAAGGTTAGTTAGAAATTCAAAGCGATACAATATACAAGCAAATCACATGATCACAATTTATTCTTAGGCTAAAAAATCTAACAGCCCGTTTACAAGTCATGCATTTTTAGTGATAAAGCCCTAAAGTTCCAATTAGGAAGTTCTGTACCTACATTTCACACATTTTAGACATCTGCTAAGCAAACGTAGGCACATGGTAAGCCAAGAATCTAACAAACGAACAAGCCCAAGAATCTAACAAACGAACAAATAACACCCACGATAATTGACTCGCCTATGTGGTAGGATGTCACGGATCTGGTTGATGTCCATGACAGTTGGGAAGGGAGGGAGCCCTGAAAGGGGATCGCCGCCCCAGTAAGCACACGCATCAGTATTAAACATGTCCGAAAAGCAACAGCCCAAACACACAAATACTAATGAAACGACAGGCAAAGCAAGTCGAAGCAGAAGTGCAGTCACCGACGTTTCTCTATGGGCGTCTCGGCCTCGAACTTGTCTCCGGCCGCGGCGCGCCGCGCGACGAGCGGCCTGCCAGTGGGCGCAATGAAAGCAGGCGCGCGGCGACGGGGCCGGACGGCGAGGCGTACGGGGAGAAGCGGGGCGGTCGATAGGGAGGCCGGCGAGATGATAGAGCACGGGGATCTCGACATGGCCGCGGGTTCCATCGGCGGGGAAGGGAAGGGGAGGGGAGCAGGGAGGGAGGAGGGCGGAAGCGCGTGCTGTTTTGAAGTTGAAGCAGAGCACGAGAGGAGAGCGGCGGGCGCGACGCGACGCGACGCGTACGAGGTGGCCTGGCCAAGGTCAGTACTCAGTAGGTCACCGTGGCCAAGGTCGCGGAAGTCGGAACAGGGTTTTCAGCCGGGCTTTGGAAACTTCGGCCCAATCTTTTTTTTTTTAAATCCGGTTATCCGGCTTTGATTGATAATAAGGAGAAGTTAGCATACAACAATGATTACATGCGCGAGAGGCGCTTCCTACCACAACCTAGGCCGCATAGGTTTTAGAAATTTAGAAACTATAATTACTTCGGCCCAATCTGTATGTAGATCAGGGAGAAACTCCAAAATTTTCTCTCCGCTACCTTTCTAGTGGTTCATTTTTAGATTAAAAAAATACTCTCAACTCACGTATCATTTGTCCATAAATTCCGTGCCTGTCTAGCTGCCATATCTAGCATACGCGTATACTACTAGTTTGACATGCGCGCTTCGCCGCGCCTGATATTGGTATTGTCAAAGTCTCATAAGTGTCCCTATTCTGCTGTGTATAAACGTATGAAAAACTTGATCGGCCTAAACAGTACAAATGTGTTTAGTTTTTACCCTATAAATTTTTCACTTATTACATCGGATGTTTTGAAATTACATGGAGTATTAATATAGACTAAAAATAACTAATTACATGAATTCAAAATAATTTGTCAGATGACTAATTTTTAAGCCTAATAAATTCATGTTTTGATAATACGGTGTTACATTAAACATTTGATAATTATTAATAATTAGACTTATAAATTCGTCTCATGAATTATTCTCCACTTATGCAATACTCTAAATTAGTGTTAAACACCCGATATGACATCCCAAAACTCTTTAACTTAAAACTAAACAATCTCTAAATATATCAGTCACTATACAGACATGCGATCTGCTCAAAAAGATATTTACATGTCGCGTCAAAGACATTGGCCCTATAGGCATAAAACGCACGCAAGTATTGAGAGAGCGTCGTCCCACAATTAGAGTTTGTATTATTGGACGTGCTATCGTCGCACCGGTTTTTAATAGAAAAAGATGCCTACAAAAATCTTAAAAAAATAAAAAAAATAAAAAAAAGGAAAAAAAAGAAAGAAAGAAAGAAAAACGCTACAGTAACCCAACCCGCGTGAGGGCGCCAATCCTCCCGCGGGTAGAGTTTTGTATTATGCATGTTTGATAGAGATTCATAGCCTATTCACCAAAACTAAATCTAGATTTATTTAATTTTTGTCAAACACTCAGCCCTAACAGACCCACTATGAATCTAATCCACCAAAAGGGTGGATCGTGTCTCGAATTTACCAGATTGGTGAAGTACCTCGAGGGGTGCTTCACCGAATCTAAGTTAGGTAGGGTTGGTGAAAATTATCCACCATGGCACTAGTTAGACGGAAAATAACAATTCGATTTATTCTACTCGTATCTTCCTCTCCTGACCCAAGCACCCCAGTCACGATAGTATCGCGCCAGTTCGTCAAAGCCTTGCAACGCTAGGCTCCTTCCCATGCCACCGAACCCTCGTGCCCCGTCTCCGGCTACGCTAGGCAAGCCGCCCCACCTACCCTGTTGTGCCCGCGCCCAACATCATAGCCCCACCCGCCCCACACACAAGGTCGCGAGCCCTAGCGAGGTGCACTTCACGCGCACCGGTGAGACCGCACGCTCCATGCACCCACCCCGGCGAGGCCGCAAGCTCCGTGCCCCCCGCCCACCCCAGCCTCATCTGTCCTCTACCCCATACCTCCTCTGTAATTGCAGACAATAAGATGAAGAAAGAAGATAAGAGCTGACACGTGCGGCTCATATGGAAGTGTGGTAGAGATGAAGGTGGGCTCTACCAGACACTTTGACGAATCTTAGATCAACAATGGATCTAGATGAACCTTAGATCCATATTTTTTTCGTTGATAGAGCTCTACCAAACAGGGGCTATACTATGTGCATGCCCCCTACCATGTGTGGTTACCACATATAGATATATTGCTTGCTTGGTTTGCTCCTTACATCCTAATCATCTGGGTATCTATTTCTATAAACTGGTTGAGATACATAGATCATGGTGACATATATTTGTCTTTGCGTGATTGATGAATCAATCATTGTGTAATTATCCAAAGTACATACACTTTCACATGCAAACATATATCTTTTACTCTATGCTAAGGTCAATCTCACCGAAAGTTTTATCAGAGTTTCATTTCCATTTAATAAGTTGTCACATATGTTGATGATGTGGTAATGTTTTTAAGAAAAAGAGAGAAGAAATGACTTTTATCAAACTCTCTTGGCACAATTATCAACTCTATATGAGTCATGATATTAAATGCCTATAAAACCATAGAATGAAACTTTCCATTAAAAGTAACAGTTTCATCTAAGTTTTATTTAATTCCATATAACATTATTGTCTTAAAAATAACGCTACAAAACTTTTTACCAAGATTGAACTAAGAGCATATATATGTCAAGGATTTATAACTATCCTGATTGTTATAGAGTAGAACCGGTTTTCATCTTTATCTTTTATATGATTGTTTAAAAGATCTAAGAGCATCTCCAAAAATAATAAAAAAATTACTCTCCATCATTATATTTAGAGTATCTCGTGCGTATTCTAGAGAACTTGTTGTTTGGAACTATTGGAGATGCACTTGAAATCGTAGTATTACTAATAATTTGATATCTCCACCAAAGAGTTAGGAACTCCATGACAATTATCACGAGAAACACTATAATCAGAAACACATGGGATTAATTGATAAACTCTAATCATTATCATCTGTAAGAGTCATTGCATCTGCTCATTTTTTGTTAAAAAATGTCTAATCCTACTATTATGAAAAATATGTAAAGTCAAACCGTAAATATGTATCTAAAGTTTCACGCTTTAACGATTTTAGTCTCGCAAAAAGCAAGTAGGAGTTTTATGATGCCACTCAGAAGTTCCTGTTTAGCTGAAGATTCTGTTAACATGCAGAGATCACACTGAAGATTCTGTTTAGCTGAAGTTCCTGTTTTCGACCAAGCAAGGATCAGTGCCATCTGCACAGGAAACACAAGATCGTTGATTCGCATAAAAATAAAAAAAAAATAAAAAAAAATGGAAACACAAGATCGTTGTGCGGAAATGAGAACTCGTACGTACCGGCGATCTTGGTCACCCGCGAAGTGCTGCCGCCGTCGTCCGCCGCGGGTGGCAGGCGGTGGAGGTTGTACTGCCCCGCGAACATGGTGGCGCTCAGCGGACAGAGCACGCACACCGGCACGCCCCTCCGCGCGCCGAAGGCGACGGTCCACGGCACGAACACGTCGGCCACGATGGCCGCGGGCGCCAGCGGGGCGGCGAGCTGGTCGAGGAGGCGCTCGAACGGCGCCTCCATCCGGGTGTACACGGCCTCCACGAAGCCGACCATGTCGCCGGCGCGCCCGTGCTCAGAGGGGACCACGTTCGGGATGGCCTCGAAGCGGACACGCGGGCCCAGGGCCGCCGCCGGGGCACCGACCAGACCGAGCCACTCCTCGGTGACGACGACAGTGGCGGTCACGCCGTCGCGCGCTGCCAGGAGGCGGCACAGGTTCACCATCGCGTTGACGTGGCCGCGGCCCGGGTACGGCACAGCCACGACGTGGCACGGAGGCGTGGGCGTGGAGCTCATTGCTGCTGCTCAGTGCTCACTGGTCAGCATCAGCTGCTAGGGATTAAGAGTTGTAGAGGAAGAAGTTGGGGTGGGGAAGAATGGCAAGGTGCCTAAGTGAAGTGCCGATGGACTGGGGATTGGATGTGGTGGAAATTGGAGTGCTAAGCCGGTTTTAATCTGAATAAATAAGCTGTGAAATATTTTAACTTATCAGCAGTTGTCAGTTGTCACATGATGTCGTGACAAAGTTTTGTGTTTCCTTACCGTACCTGTGTGACGGTCGTGACGCTCGGCCCTATTCTTCTCCCAGGTTGCTCCCAAACAAGCTGCACCGCATCGCATGTCATTGTCATCTTCCTCTCTTGCCCTCCAGATCCATTGCTAGTTCTTTGCCGGATCCGTCGCTCTAAGTTAGGGCCGTCCTAGGCGCCTAGGTGCACCTTCGTACCGCGCCGGCAATGCGCCAATGCGTGAGGAAGTGAGGGGAGAAGGAGAATAGTGCCAGGCAATGGGTTAGAACATCTCCAGCAGAGCCCCTAATTGAGCCCTCATAGCTCAATATGGGGGTTCAGTTAAAAAAATGAACTCCAGCAGGCCCCTACTAGAGCCCAAAACTGGGAGGCGCCCCCCAAATTCTCATCTAGACCTCATTCTGGTTGGACCAACAGACCGGCCCCCATCCTTTGTGGACACTGCTCTTTCTCTCTCTTCATGTGCATGGGTCCCCATGTCATTGGGTGATGATATGGATTTGAGGGCTCTATTTGGGTGTTACTGCTGGAGTGTAACAATTTTGTTGGACCAACAAAAATAAGGGAAAGACCCTAAATCAAAAGTAAGGGCCCTGATTTTGGGACCATTGCTGGAGATGCACTTAGAGCATCTCCAAGAGAGTTGGCAAAAATAGATGGCTAATAAACCTATAATATAGCTAGTCTCTAAAATAAAAAAAAATATAAAAAAAATAGAAAACTCCAACAGTCTTTCTATCATAGCAATACTAGATAGACGCATGCAAGTTATATTTACCATGCAAGATTTTAGGAATAGCAAACTTGTTATTTTACAAAATAAAATAGCATAGCTGTTGGAGTTCACTTTTCTATACCTAATAATAAAGAGGCAAAATTTCTCCCATCTCTTTTCGTCTGGTCGTTTTTCATCTGGCCTCTACGTGTACGTTTGCCTCCATACGCTAGCAAAGTTGGATACGGTCATAGACAGGACCATCATAGAGTTGGAGACAGTAGACGGAAAAAAGGAACATCAATTCGGTTTCCACCTGTATGGACGACAAGATCAAACCGATTCAAACACAAATTTGTTAACATATATGGATTTTGCCACATGAGAGTTGGGTCCTGCATGTCCAGGAGTTCAATCCCAACAAAAAAACATGACCGAATCAAATCTTAAAAAAGACAGAGAAGTTGATACCCATCGCCCGTGCTCGATCCAAATACCCAATCAGAAAGGAAAGGATCATGTGCACCATATAAAACAAAGAGGAATCGAGTCAAGCAATTTCTCAATCCAAACCAGTCAATCCTCGTCGCTCGTAGCTTACTCCACGTTGATTCGAGCTGCTGCCGCTCCCGCCAGCTACTTTTGCTCGAAGAGGTCGTCGCCTACCGCATCTGCTCGAAGCCGCCTCTTGGCGCCACGTCGGCATATCGAATCCACATCCACCACAGCAGCAGCCGCCGACGTCGCCAGCCACCTCCGCTCAAAGCTGCCCCTCGAAGCCGGGCTTGGGGAAAACCGAAGAGCTGTGCTGGGCCACCGTCTTGGATCCGCAGCCAACGCCGAGCACCGGGCACCGGGCATAGCCGCCGCCGCCGCTATTCTGGAGCTGGAGGTCGAGCATAGTAGTGGAGTCTAGGTTTACGTGGTTTGGGCAATTGACCTGAAGGTATTGGGCCGGCTGTGTCCTTGGCCCAACAATGCTTTAGCTGTTGGCAATGAAGACCAATTTTGCAGCAATCTCCGACTAAACAATTCTTCTTCACCTGTATGGACGACAAGATCAAACCGATTCAAACACAAATTTGTTAACATATATGGATTTTGCCACATGAGAGTTGGGTCCTGGATGTCCAAGAGTTCAATCCCAACAAAAAAACATGACCGAATCAAATCTTAAAAAAGACAGAGAAGTTGATACTCATCGCCCGTGCTCGATCCAAACACCCAATCAGAAAGGAAAGGATCATGTGCACCATATAAAACAAAGAGGAATCGAGTCAAGCAGTTTCTTAATCAAACCAATCAATCCTCGTCGCTCGTAGCTTACTCCACTTTGATTCGAGCTGCTTGTAACAGAACCGACCAATTTGCACCAGATTAAGCACTAAAAACCTCTGCTCTCGCAGAAATCATCGAGTACTTAAGCTCGTACAAACCCGGTAGTCCAGAAATCTCGAAGGATTTCAAATCATTCAACGACATCCAGCCAAGATCGTACTTGTTCCACGAATATGCTCACGGGTTACATCATAGTTGCATAAAGTTCAAATTACATCGGAGTACGAAATAATATTACAAACCATAGTTTTGGGTAGTAGTAGCGGAAGCAACATAGTCTTTAAAACATAAGTTTGGATTGTTCATAAATACGGTGCCATCAGTTGACCGGGTCCACAAAAGCAATGGATGAGATAAGTGTTGACCATGCCCTTGGTCTAGTCATCACCCGTTACCGGGTACAAGCAGTTCTCGCAGTAGCCATAAAAGCACTGACCATCTGCAACAACAAGGGAAATAAACCCTGAGTACGAGAAGGTACTCAGCTAGACTTACCCGACAAAATCAGAAATAATGAGACACCAAAGATCATGTAGGCTATATAAGTGGGGTTGGCTGTACATACTCCTTTGCATGAAAGCTTTAGTACTAAAACTCAGTTTCAGATGTTGGCAATTGCTTTTAGTCATTAACTCTACCTTACTAGATTTGCACCTGTACTAAACAAGCACTTGCTAATTAATCAATCAAGAGTGACTATTTCATCAATAGCCTTTCAGATTTCATAACCATTTTAGTTCCATAAGTTCTACGGGAGATGATCTAAAGTCAACTGCTCACTGTCCAGGAGCGATGACGATTATAATCGATTCCTACCCAGCTGGGGATAAAATGTCTCACACTCGCCCGGCACATTCCGGCTACGGCAGTCGTAAGCTACCAGTCAGGGGATTCGAGAACACAATGCGCGGGACGGCCGTGGGCCCTTCTACACCGGGGGTTATCTCAGTGCCAGGTCGCTCAATCTATAACTGCCCACGGTCATGCCAGGTCGATCAGGCCCTGCCTGCCCTCGGACCATGCCAGGTCGATCAGAATAGTTGCCCACGGTACAGCTGAGGCCCTGGGTGTTAGGCGTCAACATCTCCATCACCGGCTCGAATAACCTTACTCGGCTTCGCGGGAGGTACTCAGACCTACTCCGTTAAGTGATCGACGCGTTCAATTTGACTGAAGTTACATTCCCGAGCGGGTCCTAGGCGACACAGACGGGAGACTACTAGCACACAGAACCCATGTCCTGCTGCTCTTACATCCCGCCTCCGTCTCAGATTAATGATCACATGGTTATCTCATGATAGCACAGGCTAAACATGATCAGTATCCACCTATTGCGGGAGACAGAAAATCACCCGACTTTTACCGGTCTAAGCAGGGCTAAGCATATAACGAGCCTAGACCTAAACAGGGATATCAAGATATATTGCAGGTGGACAAGGATAAGTAATAATGCATCAACGGTAGCAATCAATTCCTATAACCTAATGCAACATCCATCATCAGGTTAATTGTAAAGCATTTGCAAACCGTAGGAGTTAGAATGCTCCGGGGCTTGCCTTGCTCAAAGTTCGACGGACGGTGGTCGCGGCACTCTGGTAGCTCGTCGGCGTCTGACCCTCCGGCTTCCTCTGTCCGGTTCTCCTCCGGACTGGGTTCTTCCGGTGTCGACTGGGTCTGGATCTCCTCCGCTGACCCTGTATGATGCATAATGTGCATGAATAGGATGAATGCACATAGAATGCATATGTGATGCACATGATCAACAGCAATCAGGGGATAAGCACATGTCATCTACTGCATTCTCTTCAACAAGGTAGTCAACATTATCCCAACTATTTAACCTATCATAATCAACTTGTTAAGCTATGTTGTCGCCACATCAAAGTATACTTAATGAGTTTATTACCCTCTAATTACTTACTGAAATAAATCTATTTAAACATGCTTAAAACAGCAACCCATTCTAGATGGCTTCAGAAAAATCTACAAAAATTACTGGAAGTTAACAACACTCAAACTAGTTCTCTGTCAAATTTTCAACCCATTTGGACTTAAACTCTATCCCCTATGAAAAAGACAATTTCTACCGTGGAAAGGTGCTTTGAACTACACACCCTAGCCAAAAGTGTCAAACAACAGATTTCATAATTTTCTTCTGAACTTCTTAGCACAAGAGCAGTCAGCAAAATTTACCAAGTCCATACTCTTCATATTTTAATTACTACAAAATAAATAAGAAAACAGCATTTAACCATTTTAATTACTACTGCCCAAATAATTCACAGAACAACCTTATATTATATTTTTTCCTGAAACTATATATCCATACAAACCTAACAAAACTGGAATCATATTTTTCTGACTTATACATAATTAGTTATGCATTTTCCAAGTTAACAACACTTTTCTAACTTAAGTAAATCTACACATAAAAATATCACCAATAATGCATTTAACATTTTTCACAGATAGATCTAATCATGCTGAACACAACAAAATTTGTTTCACAGGATTTGCACTTAAAATGAGCCTTGTAGGAATTTTTGAAGCCTTTACATAAATTTTGCAAAACTTATTTAAAAGAAAACTTGACCTAAAACGCTACGGACACCCAACTTGACTCAGCCGAGGCCTGAGGCAAACGCTCGGCACACCCGGCTATCCCGAGCCTCACTGCACACAGACTTCCCTTTTTCTCTCGTACTCACTCCTTCTCTGCGGTCGAGGCCCACTAGACAGACGACCAAGTTACCGAGGCCAGGCTCGGCACGTTACCGCGCGAGGCCAGGCTCGGCGGTCAACGACGGACTTTGGCACCGTCGCTGTTGACCGGCCCTAGCTCACCGGCGGCGAGGCTTTTGGCGACGTCGAGGCTACCACTGGACGCGGGTTTGCGAGACGAACACGACTGACTGACTTGCCGAGCCAGAGGGATACCGGAGCAAGCTCGACGGCAGCCATGGCGGAGTGGCGGCTCTGCGGCTCGGCGGCGAAGCTCTTCCCGGCGAGCTTGAGACTCGGCGAGACTAATACTAGCCCAGGCACGTCCTAAGCGACCTATTGGAGCAACTTTCGGGCCTCGGCATCCTCGGCATTGCTCGGCGCCATGCGCGGCGGCGGTCCACGACGAACATGGCGCGACTGGCCCCTGATCCGGCGAACTCAAGGCACGAGAGAGGTCTCCATCTGACCCTAAGCTACTATGGAGGTTGGGAAGGTAAGAACTGGGCTCGGATTGGGGTGGTTTGGCCGGAGATGGCCGGTTCACGTGAAGGTCACGGCGGCGGCCATGGCTGAAGCTTGAGGATGGCATCCGCTGTTCCGGCGGCCAGAGAGGGAGAGAGGGGAAACCAACCCTTGCCGGAGAAAGAGGAGATCAGGGCGGAGAGACGGGCGAGAGGAATTGGACAGCGGTGAACGGTGGAGCGGGAAATTGCTCGCCGGAGTTCGGCGGGCGGCGGCGGCGTGGAGCTCTGATGAAGATGGAGGGAAGCAGAGCGAGTGAGAGAGCGAGCGAGTGAGCGTGCAGAGCACGAGCGCGGAGTGGAGAGGATGCAAGAGAGCGGGAGGGCGCAGGTGCATTGCACCTGGCCGGTTGCCGTCGGGGAGGAGCTCCCGACCGGCGCGGCGGCGTCAGGCATCGCACGACACGCGGCGGGCGAGGACGGGGTGCATGGGGCGACGTGGCGCTTGCGGTGCAAACCACGGGCGGCGAAGTCGGTGGTTTGGCCGGCCGGCGAGGCGGTTTCTGCCGGCGCGGAGGGAGCGGCGCGCGCGCGGGGGAGAAGAGAGGGGCTGACAGGGGGTCCCACTGGGGTTTAAACTAATGAAGTTTGGTTTTAAAACTTTGATGCTCTATAACTCCTAAACTAAGTCGAATTAGGAGAAGGTCCTAAAAGCAAATTTGCTTAGAATTTTATAAGGAACAAATCATCTTTAAGGCTCCAGTCCAAATTCTGCATAGAAAAAGAAATTTAGTGCTAAATCATTTTTCTAATGCAAGAAATCATAATTTAAAAGCTTTTTCTGAGAAAGTGCTTTAAAGCAAAGTTGTTCCTTTCATCAAGATCTACAACTTTGTTATAAGGCACTTGGTCAGAAATAGAAAGCATAAAAAGGTTACACTAGAGACCAAACAAGGACTTAAGCACTTCAACAAACATATGCACATGAAAAGATGAGATGCTATGCTTATGCCATGACAAATTATGCAGTTTAAGGAATGCTTAACACCTAGGGTGTTACACTGCTGCCGCTCCCGCCAGCTACTTTTGCTCGAAGAGGTCATCGCCTGCCGCATCTGCTCGAAGCCGCCTCTGAAAGGTCCTAGTTTGGTTTTGGTAATTGAGTGACAACTTTAGGTGGACTAATGGTGTTTGAAGTGAATTACACAGGTAATTAGTCCATAGGTGATCATGTGTGAGCAACATATGCCATAGAGGTGAAATGGCTTGGAAGATGTTGCAAGGCTCATACATGTGATGAAGGAGCTTATTGCATATGTGACATGACATGTGGTCATATGGCTAAGATGGAGAAGATCAAGGCAAGACTTGGCTTGATGGACCGGTTGCGAAGGTGAAGGGCAAGTTGAGGCTTTGAAGCCGTTGGTACCGAGTGTCGGGAGGCTTAAGCAAGACTTGGCGCCGAAGGACCGAAGCGATGGTGAAGAGCAAGTGATGTCAAGATCGATGGACCATGGAGGCCATGTGATGATATGAAGTGAATCATATCATTTGAAGATAGGTTGGTGCATGTGTTGCATCAATACCGAAGGAGATGGAATGGAATGCGCAAGGCAAAGGTATATTTGTAGGGCATTTCATTTCACCGGTCATAGGTGTGTAGAGAAGATTATGACCGGGTTTAGGATAGATGGCCGTACTATTAAGAGGAGCAAACTTGTTTGCATATCGGTCATCTAGTGCCACTTGAGCGATCTAACTTTGCGATGTTACTAAGATCGAGTGGCGTGGTGAGAGCAAGTGAAAATCCTTTGAAAATTGTTTGTGAAAATGCTAACACACATGCACATGATGTTGTACACTTGTTGGTGTTAGCACATTTGCAAAGGAGAAGTTGTTGGAGTTGTTTTGGATCAACACAGGGAAGAAAATGAAGTTTTCTGTGTGTTGTCGGTGGTACCGACCCTGGGTTGTCGGTGGTACCGCCCAAGGATGCAGCGTGCAGACCTCTCTGTACCGAAGCGTTTTTGGCCTGGCGGTGGTACCGCTATTACCTCGGTACTACCGCCGGCGGTGGTACCGACCGGATGGTCGGTGGTACCGTGGCCATGGGGCGTTTTGCAGTGCTCTCTGTAGGTTTTGAAAATGGCCTAGCGGTAGTACCGCCATTACCTCGGTACTACCGCCCGCGGTGGTACCGACGCAAGGTCGGTAGTAGCTGGTTTTTCGCGAGGCTCTCTGTTGTTTTGAAAAATGGCTTGCCGGTAGTACCGCCATTACCTCGGTACTACCGCCCACGGTGGTACCGACGCAAGGTCGGTAGTGACTGGTTTTTCGCAGAGCTCTCTGTTCGCGGCGATTTTGGCCTGGCGGTAGTACCGCCATTACCTCGGTACTACCGACCTCGGAGGAACCGACCAGGGATCGGTACTTCGCCTTAATCAGCGGGATGTGAGGAAACGGCTAGTTTGACCAAGGCCGGTACTACCGCCCAGGAGGGGCCGGTACTACCGGCAAAGCGCAAAAAGATGGGGATCGGGCCGCCGCCCTCCCCGCTCTATATATAGTCGTTGTGGCCGGCCCTAGGTTGAGGTTGGTGCACTCCAAAGCCTTGGTGGCTTGTGTGGATGTGCTTGGGAGCCCTCTAACTCGCTTGTGCTTGCTAGTGTGCGGATCTATTGCGAGTGAGCGATTCTAGTGCGTTGCTTTGAGAGATTGCATCGAGTGGCACTAGGTGTTCGAGTTGCAAGCCGGTGGTGCTTATTACTCTTGGAGGTTGCCACCTCCTAGACGGCTTGGTGATCGAGTCTCCGTCGTGAAGCCCGCGTGAAGATTGTGCGTGGCTCCGGAGAAGGATTGTGAGGGGCATTGTGCTCGCCCCGCGGGGATCGCGAAGAGCAACTCTAGTGGATTGCGCGTGTCATTGAGTTACCCTCACTTGTGGGTGAGTTCTTGCGGCGCTCGAGTGTCGAGCTAGGTGTGGTGCCTATTAGCCGCCGAACTACCAAAGTGTGTGGTCGACACAACGGGGACTAGCTTGGTGGCAACCAAGTGAACCTCGGGAGAAAAATCACCGTGTCAACTTCGTGTTCATCTTCTCGGTGGTTTGCATACTCCTTTCACTAGCTTGTATTTACTTATTCATATACATGTGCTAGTTGCTCTTATGATTAGTTAGCTTGTGTAGCTTGCTAGTTACATTCTTTGCTTGTGTAGCATAGAGTTGATCCCATGAGTGACTAGTTGACTTGTAGTCTTGCTAGTCACATTGCTTAGTTTGTGTAGCTAAGTTGAGCTCTCTAATTTGGCTTGTGTAGCCTTGTTATTGAGCATTGCTAGTGAGCTTAGGCTTTGTGCTTTTGCTTAGTGGCATGAGTAGGAGCTCCCCCGTTGTTTGAGTACTAGTTGCTTAGGTTTGTGTAACCTTGCAAGCTAGAATTGGTTAGGTGAGCTCTAGCTAGCCCGACACCTTATTTGCTTTGATTAGGATCTTTTGTAAGGTGTCATAGAGTATAGGTAGAGGGGTGTAGTCTTGGCTAGACCGATAGTTTTAATTCCGCATTTGTTTCGGTTAGCCATTCCGCTGCGATTAAGTTTAAGTTTTAAAAAGGACTATTCACCCCCCCTCTAGTCCGCCATCTCGACCCTTCAATTGGTATCGGAGCAAGGTCTCTCATTTGTGGTCTTCACCGACCCGAGAGGATGGCGAACTATGGGCTAGATGTTGAGTGTCCACACATTTTTGATGGCACACACTTTGCACAGTGGAAAAATTGGATGATATGCAATTTTAAATTTATTAGTCCTCAAATGTGGTGGATCGTAGATGTGGGCCTTTCTCTTGTGTTGGATAGAAAGAATGCAACTCAAGCGCAAAAGAAATGCCTACATCTCGATTGCCAAGCTACTAACATTTTCTATCAATCTATGGAGGATAACATATTTGGTGAGATCATGGACTTGAAGTCCGCCCATGAGATTTGGATTTATCTCAATGAGAAATATGGGGCGATCTCCGATGAAGATGATGTTGATGAGCCCAAGGAAGAGGCACGCGAGGTGGATGAGCAAGGCCACAACTTCGTGATTGTGGAAGATTGCTCCGCCTCAAGCTCAAGTGATGCAAGTGATGATGATATTCCAAGCACACTTGATGATGATGGTTCATGCTCCGGCCATGAGAGTGATACTTCATCGAGCTCTCCAACCACTACATCACATTGCTTCATGTCACACGATGACACTAAGGTTTGCAAAGCTAATGTGATTGATCTTAATGCATATGAGGAGCTCTTGAGTAAATATGCTAGCATGACCATCGCTTTAGAAAATGAGATGTCTAAAAATGCAAAATTGGAAAAAGAAAACTCATTTCTTAAGTATGCATGTGAACAACAAAAGCATCTACTTTATGTCACTACTTGTTCACATGATGAGCTTAAATTGACTCATGAGGAACTTAGTGTTGCTCATGACAACTTGGTACAAGACCATGTTTTTCTCACTAAGAAGCTTTCTAATGAAGAAACTAAAACTAGTGAGAGCTCATCACATGGATCAAATGATCAATTGCAAAATGTTGCTAACCCATGTGATGTAGGCAAGAAGAATGTATCCACCTCTTGTGATGATTTATTAGACATGCCATGTTCTTCACATTTAGATGCTTGTTCTACTTCTTTGTCTTGTGAGACTAACCTTTTGAAGGAGAACAATGAGCTCAAAAGTGAAGTGAAGAATTTGAGCAACAAGTTAGAGAGGTGGTGTAAATCAAAGGTCACCCATGAGCACATAATGAAGAATCAAAGAAGCTATGGTGACAAGAGTGGCATTGGCTTTAACAAAAGCAGTGTCAAAGGCAAGAGATGGGGGAAGAGAACATATGCAAAAGAAATGAAGAAGCAAGAACAAGAAAAGCTATCTCATTTCATGTGCTATCAATGCCATGAGATGGGACATCTTGCAAAGGCTTGCCCCAACAAGAAGAAGCCCCAAGCTCAAATCAAGAACAACCATCATGATGGTGACTTGATGAAGAAGAAGAAAACAAGAAGGGGCGGAAGAGCAAGGCATCCAACTCATATCCATGATGCCAAGATGATGATGAGCAAGAATGAAGAAAAGAAGAAAGATTTGGCTCACATCAAGTGCTACAAGTGTGGTGACATGGGACACTTTGCCTCGAAGTGTCCTACCAAGCTTGAGAAGAAGGCTCAAGCAAATGAGAAGAGGCAAGGCAATGAGAAGCAACAAATGAGCAAGGAAGAGAAGGCTCAATCAAAGAGAAGTTGCTACTCATGCCGGGAAAGGGGACACATGGCTCATTCATGTCCCCTAGGTAACATTCCTAAGCCTATTTCAATTACTAATGATTCTATGCTTAGGAAGGATGAAAATGGTACCTCTAAGGCTACTATTGCAACTCATCCCGCTACTCATACTAAGGCTATGCCTAAGTATGTTGCTCCTAACTTGAGAGGACCCAAACTAGTTTGGGTACCATCAAAAAGTGGATGAATGTGTGTAGGTACCATGGCATTGGAGGCTTGATTCAATCAATCTCATATTGTCCATCATATGATTGAGTCAAGTAAAGAAGCTTAGTGAACATCCAAACCCAATGCCAAGTGAAGTGAAGTCCAAGTGCAAAACATACAAGTGCAAAAGATCAAATTGTGGTGGTTGATTGGATATATATTTAAAGGCTTGCAAATGGTAGATGAAGAAGCTTGCTATTTCATGATCATGAGCTACTAAGGTATATCTCTAGTTGATCATGTTATTTTAAATGCATATGAGATGATCGAATCGGATATATATGCATATGTTGCTTGCTATAAGATGATTGAATGGATTTGATGCTTAGTGATCAAAATTGAGTTAGTTTGAATGGATATGTTCATAAGACTTCTTTTAGTGAGTGGTTTGAATGGATATATGTCTTGTGTTGATGTTCAAACAAGTTTAGCTCAAGTTTGATTCAAATTGGTAGAGTATAGCTCAATTGCTCAAAGTTGTCAAAAATCTGAAATCTGAGCTAGCTGTGATAATAGCCATGTTTGAATGATCAAATCTATTTGGATTGGCTTGAAATTTGGTACACATGCTCTACACTTGTGATATTAGTCGCTGTGCAAAATTCATGATTATTGGATAAGATGTACTTTGGTTTTGGAGTAGATCTTGTCAACTATTGTGCAGCAGTTTTCAGCATGTAGTACTATGGAAAGAATTGAAATCTGGTAGCAATCTAGAAAGCCAATGAAGCTCAAATTTTTATGGCTGCTAGAACACTTAGAGAGGCACATCTCCACCAAATTTCATAGTCATTAGACTTATATTTTGGGAGATAAGCATGTTTCTTTGAGAAGGACAGAATCTGCCAGAAAAGTGACAATTATTGGATTAATCTAGAGTCACTTTGATTGAAAGGCCCTCAAGTTGGAATCATGTTTATAAAGTGGTTGAGGGATCTATGTTTGGTTTTGAGATGAGCTAGAAGTATGGCAAATATGAGTACAAGTTCATGTGATTGGGAAGTGTATTTGGCACACATTTGGTACTCAAATTGAAGATCAAGACCAACATCAAGATGAAGATAAAGATCAAGCTCTAGTATCAAATTGAAGATCATTTGGAAGAAAGAAAAGGACTCAAAGAGGAATTCAAAGTCACATTTTCAAGAAGAGTTTAATTGGATCAATCAAACAAGGTCAATTCAAGTGAGTATCAAGGATGGTTCTTTGGAGAGAGGTCACTTCTCCCTTTTGTAGGGGCTTGCCGCCTTTGGTAGGTTAACCAAGTATGATACTTGGAAGGCTAATATGGAAGTGGTGATTCAAAGGATATTTGAGATGCTTAGTTGAAGCAATGAAAGGATTGACCAAGCAAAGCAAGCAACATGCAAGATAGTAAAGCAAATCATGACAATTCAAGTGGTATTCATATGCAAGCTATGTTCAAATGAAGAAGCAAGCCAACCACAACAAGATAGCGCACTTAATCATATGAGTGAAGATTTGTTCTATCAATTGGTATATATTGGTCTTCACCATGGACTTCACATTGCTATTTGGAGCTTAATTGGAATCAAATGACTATCCTCTACTCCAAGATAGCAAAGGTATCATTGTAATGTGCATGATCATTTCATCCCTTACTAGTATGCGGTTAGTGCATATAGTACATGCTAAATAGGATCATGCATAAAAATTAAAAAAGTTTAAATTCATAGCCTACCACTATTGCTTGTTTGATTATATGATCTAGTGGTTAGTATATGAGTTTGTTCATGAGCTAGTGAACCCAAGTACTTGATCTAGAAGATGAACATTCAAGTGTCTAATTCAACATGAGTAAGATAACCATTGAAAGATGTGTGAAGAAGCTTACTCTAGAGCAAACCGAATTAGATATCTTATGCAATATTGCCTAGTTCAAGTCACAAATGAGAAGCTCATGAAGACGACAAGAGTTCAAGAAGAAGACAATAATGCAAATGGATATCAAGTTTAAACTTCCATTCAAGTGGTATCCTACAAGACTTCAAGTGATCCTCAACTTTAAGTGATCAAATCAAGCAAAGATCCATCACCAACAAAAGCTCAAGCTTATCAAGTGGATGACCCATGCTATGACATAGGGAAGGTGCCCCACCAATTGGTATCAAGGTCAAAGATCCTACACATGGTGTCGTTCCAACACATATGGTGGTGTCCATCAAAAATGAAGCCTAAAGTGTCAACCATCTACCCTAGTGTCACCCTTTGTGAGAAAAGAGCATACCTTTTATGGTCATTGATGACAAAGGGGGAGAAGTTATGGAAAAGATATGTCAATTATGATATGTCATGGATCAAGAGGGAGCAAGATTGAAGGATCAAAATTCTTGGACAATGAGAGCACACAAGTAGGGGGAGCAAGCTCATGAACTTGGTTGTTGCATTTGATATGTGCATAATCATGTGCTTGCTTGCATTACATAAGTTTTAAAATTTTATATGCATGCTTGTGTGGTGTATGCTAGTTATAGGATTTAATTGATGAATTGATAACTAGCATGCATAGGTTAATAGCTAGACTTGTGCTTTTAATGCAAAACTAGACCCTTGCTATTAATGTTGATCTCACGGGGTTTTCTAGTTTTTATGATGTCTAGCTACTCTTCGATGCTAAGGATGAATCAAAATGTGGTATGCACGCTTCAAAGGTAAAATTTCATCATATATACCTTAGCATCACTTAGTAGTGCTAACACTCCCACAAATTTCATATTTATGCATGTGTGCAAGCTTGAAACCAAACCATTTGAGCACACATGTAGGGGGAGTTAACACTACAAAGTCGGGTTGTATGGTGCTTATCCAAATTCTCTTATATGGTCTTAATGTTGGATAAGTAACATAGAATCCAAAGAGCTTAATTTCCATATCTTTGTAGAGTTGTCATCAATTACCAAAAAGGGGGAGATTGAAAGGTCCTAGTTTGGTTTTGGTAATTGAGTGACAACTTTAGGTGGACTAATGGTGTTTGAAGTGAATTACACAGGTAATTAGTCCATAGGTGATCATGTGTGAGCAACATATGCCATAGAGGTGAAATGGCTTGGAAGATGTTGCAAGGCTCATACATGTGATGAAGGAGCTTATTGCATATGTGACATGACATGTGGTCATATGGCTAAGATGGAGAAGATCAAGGCAAGACTTGGCTTGATGGACCGGTTGTGAAGGTGAAGGGCAAGTTGAGGCTTTGAAGCCGTTGGTACCGAGTGTCGGGAGGCTTAAGCAAGACTTGGCGCCGAAGGACCGAAGCGATGGTGAAGAGCAAGTGATGTCAAGATCGATGGACCATGGAGGCCATGTGATGATATGAAGTGAATCATATCATTTGAAGATAGGTTGGTGCATGTGTTGCATCAACACCGAAGGAGATGGAATGGAATGCGCAAGGCAAAGGTATATTTGTAGGGCATTTCATTTCACCGGTCATAGGTGTGTAGAGAAGATTATGACCGGGTTTAGGATAGATGGCCGTACTATTAAGAGGAGCAAACTTGTTTGCATATCGGTCATCTAGTGCCACTTGAGCGATCTAACTTTGCGATGTTACTAAGATCGAGTGGCGTGGTGAGAGCAAGTGAAAATCCTTTGAAAATTGTTTGTGAAAATGCTAACACACATGCACATGATGTTGTACACTTGTTGGTGTTAGCACATTTGCAAAGGAGAAGTTGTTGGAGTTGTTTTGGATCAACACAGGGAAGAAAATGAAGTTTTCTGTGTGTTGTCGGTGGTACCGACCCTGGGTTGTCGGTGGTACCGCCCAAGGATGCAGCGTGCAGACCTCTCTGTACCGAAGCGTTTTTGGCCTGGCGGTGGTACCGCTATTACCTCGGTACTACCGCCGGCGGTGGTACCGACCGGATGGTCGGTGGTACCGTGGCCATGGGGCGTTTTGCAGTGCTCTCTGTAGGTTTTGAAAATGGCCTAGCGGTAGTACCGCCATTACCTCGGTACTACCGCCCGCGGTGGTACCGACGCAAGGTCGGTAGTAGCTGGTTTTTCGCGAGGCTCTCTGTTGTTTTGAAAAATGGCTTGCCGGTAGTACCGCCATTACCTCGGTACTACCGCCCACGGTGGTACCGACGCAAGGTCGGTAGTGACTGGTTTTTCGCAGAGCTCTCTGTTCGCGGCGATTTTGGCCTGGCGGTAGTACCGCCATTACCTCGGTACTACCGACCTCGGAGGAACCGACCAGGGATCGGTACTTCGCCTTAATCAGCGGGATGTGAGGAAACGGCTAGTTTGACCAAGGCCGGTACTACCGCCCAGGAGGGGCCGGTACTACCGGCAAAGCGCAAAAAGATGGGGATCGGGCCGCCGCCCTCCCCGCTCTATATATAGTCGTTGTGGCCGGCCCTAGGTTGAGGTTGGTGCACTCCAAAGCCTTGGTGGCTTGTGTGGATGTGCTTGGGAGCCCTCTAACTCGCTTGTGCTTGCTAGTGTGCGGATCTATTGCGAGTGAGCGATTCTAGTGCGTTGCTTTGAGAGATTGCATCGAGTGGCACTAGGTGTTCGAGTTGCAAGCCGGTGGTGCTTATTACTCTTGGAGGTTGCCACCTCCTAGACGGCTTGGTGATCGAGTCTCCGTCGTGAAGCCCGCGTGAAGATTGTGCGTGGCTCCGGAGAAGGATTGTGAGGGGCATTGTGCTCGCCCCGCGGGGATCGCGAAGAGCAACTCTAGTGGATTGCGCGTGTCATTGAGTTACCCTCACTTGTGGGTGAGTTCTTGCGGCGCTCGAGTGTCGAGCTAGGTGTGGTGCCTATTAGCCGCCGAACTACCAAAGTGTGTGGTCGACACAACGGGGACTAGCTTGGTGGCAACCAAGTGAACCTCGGGAGAAAAATCACCGTGTCAACTTCGTGTTCATCTTCTCGGTGGTTTGCATACTCCTTTCACTAGCTTGTATTTACTTATTCATATACATGTGCTAGTTGCTCTTATGATTAGTTAGCTTGTGTAGCTTGCTAGTTACATTCTTTGCTTGTGTAGCATAGAGTTGATCCCATGAGTGACTAGTTGACTTGTAGTCTTGCTAGTCACATTGCTTAGTTTGTGTAGCTAAGTTGAGCTCTCTAATTTGGCTTGTGTAGCCTTGTTATTGAGCATTGCTAGTGAGCTTAGGCTTTGTGCTTTTGCTTAGTGGCATGAGTAGGAGCTCCCCCGTTGTTTGAGTACTAGTTGCTTAGGTTTGTGAAACCTTGCAAGCTAGAATTGGTTAGGTGAGCTCTAGCTAGCCCGACACCTTATTTGCTTTGATTAGGATCTTTTGTAAGGTGTCATAGAGTATAGGTAGAGGGGTGTAGTCTTGGCTAGACCGATAGTTTTAATTCCGCATTTGTTTCGGTTAGCCATTCCGCTGCGATTAAGTTTAAGTTTTAAAAAGGACTATTCACCCCCCCTCTAGTCCGCCATCTCGACCCTTCAGCCTCTTGGCGCCACGCCGACATATCGAATCCACATCCACCACAGCAGCAGCCGCCGACGTCGCCAGCCACCTCCGCTCAAAGCTGCCCCTCGAAGCCGGGCTTGGGGAAAATCGAAGCGCTGTGCTGGGCCACCGTCTTGGATCCGCAGCCAACGCCGAGCACCGGGCACCAGGCATAGCCGCCGCTGCCGCTATTCTGGAGCTGGAGGTCGAGCATAGTAGTGGAGTCTAGGTTTACGTGGTTTGGGCAATTGACCTGAAGGTATTGGGCCGGCTGTGTCCTTGGCCCAACAATGCTTTAGCTGTTGGCAATGAAGACCAATTTTGCAGCAATCTCCGACTAAACAATTCTTCTTCACCTATATGGACGACAAGATCAAACCGATTCAAACACAAATTTGTTAACATATATGGATTTTGCCACATGAGAGTTGGGTCCTGGATGTCCAGGAGTTCAATCCCAACAAAAAAACATGACCGAATCAAATCTTAAAAAAGACAGAGAAGTTGATACCCATCGCCCGTGCTCGATCCAAACACCCAATCAGAAAGGAAAGGATCATGTGCACCATATAAAACAAAGAGGAATCGAGTCAAGCAACTTCTCAATCCAAACTAGTCAATCCTCGTCGCTCGTAGCTTACTCCACGTTGATTCGAGCTGCTGCCGCTCCCGCCAGCTACTTTTGCTCGAAGAGGTCGTCGCCTGCCGCATCTGCTCGAAGCCGCCTCTTGGCGCCACGCCGACATATCGAATCCACATCCACCACAGCAGCAGCCGCCGACGTCGCCAGCCACCTCCGCTCAAAGCTGCCCCTCGAAGCCGGGCTTGGGGAAAACCGAAGAGCTGTGCTGGGCACCGTCTTGGATCCGTAGCCAACGCCGAACACCGGGCACCGGGCATAGCCGCCGCCGCCGCTATTCTGGAGCTGGAGGTCGAGCATAGTAGTGGAGTCTAGGTTTACGTAGTTTGGGCAATTGACCTGAAGGTATTGGGCCGTCTGTGTCCTTGGCCCAACAATGCTTTAGCTGTTGGCAATGAAGACCAATTTTGCAGCAATCTCCGACTAAACAATTCTTCTTATTTTAGTTTCTAGGTTTGATAATCTAGGTATAGCACTGTTTTTAATTATTTCTTTAATTAAAAATGATGGGTAGCAGCACTAGATGTCTCAGTTTTTATTAAAATAAGTATTTTGCTATGTAATTGTGTCGGTGTTTCGAACCCGGGGGGTATGACACCAACGAGTAATGTGATCGCGTGCTCTCTTCCTGGATGGTGATGCAAGATGACACAAGGATTTATCCTGGTTCGGGCAAAGAAGGCCCTACGTCCAGCGGGGGAGGAGGTTCTTGTATTACTTGCACCTAAGTGTTTGTACTGGGGCGAATACAAGCTCAGTGAGCGTGGACCGGAGTTCGGACTCGAGTGCGTGTGTGTGTGGACTCGCGTGTTGTCTCTCGCGCGAAGGGCCCTGGCGTCCCCTTTTATAGAACAAGAGGAGGCCTGAGTTTACACAGGATTGACATGTACAGCGCTCGGGGTGGCGAAGGGCAGGAACTCTGTCTTGTCGAAGCCACTGTAGCCAACGTGAGTGTTGCTGTTGAGGCGTCCTTGATACGTGGCCTCCATCCCGGGCGCGGACGTGGAGGCGTGGCGACGTGGAAACCGTACAGCACCCATCCCGGCACGTGCAGGACACGACGGGGTCCCTCCGGGTCTTGGGGTACCTGTCCTCCAATAGCGTGAAAGTAGCCAGGGCTCGAGGGGCTCAGAGCTGGCCTCGAGGTGGCGCCTGTGGGGGGTTCGAGTCCCCGCAGGTATGGGCAAGTCCCAGGAAACCCGATTGAGCAGCAGGTATCCGGGCCTCGAGACGTGGCTTGGACGTGCAACAGTGTAAGATATGGGTTAACAGTGCCGTACTGGTGCCTTTTTACCCATGCTTGTTGTGAAAACGAGACTTGGCTCTGCCCTGGTTCACTGTGGTACACGTCGGGTTGCAGAGGACGTGACTGGAGTAGGTGGATGCATTAAATGCGCGGTATGGGGTTGAGGAGCAGGAAGCTTCCTCTTCGTGGGGGGCTTCGAAGGGTAGTGGAGCACTCGCTCGAGGCCAGGCGCGGAGGGCTCGGGTGAGCGGAGGTTGAGCTCCAGCTCGAGGCCATGGGTGTGATGAGCCTCGAGGGATAGGCTATCGTGCTGGGGGGGCTCGAGGTCCCCGCGCGGGGTCCCGAGGAGCGGTGCATAGCTGTAGCGGGCTCGAGGGGCAGGCTACCAGGAGGCGGTCGGTAAGGTTTTGGCAGGTCTAAGCTCCCTGGCGGTGGGCTAGCGTTGCAGGCTCCGAGAGGTTGGTTTCCCGGAAGGTTAGCCTAGCTGGGTTTATTAATTGGTGTTCTAGGTTTAACCTATTTGTTTGCGTTGATTGGGGGTACCCCTTTGGTGTTCCCACAACAAATTGGATGTGTGTGTTATCAGGGCTCAACCACAAAATGAATTGATGAAATGCATGACACATTAAAACATTTGGATTTCTAAAACTTTTCATGTTTGTACAAGTTAGAGTAAAGCGCAGCCGATTTAAAACCGAATTGAAACACATATGTGTTGCACTCGGCAAAGAAAATCGGCAATTCTTTGCCAAGTGTTGTACTCAACAAAGAAATTGTTTTTTTTAAAAGACGACGTTATTGGATGGACGACGTTAAATATTTGCCAAGTGTCCGTGTTCCAGCACTCGACAAAGCACGACTTTACCGGAAGGAGGTTTGTCGAAATGCCTCTGGCACTCGGCAAAGCACGCGCCTCCCGTAGTGCATGATGTGTTAGTTAAATATAAATATCAAGTTGGAAGTTAAATAAGTAACCACACATCCGTTGCAACGCACGAGCATTTGTCCTAGTTACTCTAAAAATCTAAATACAGCATACAAAACAAAGATAACGAGTCTCTTGGAGATGCTCTTACCGTGAATATCCTTCCTTTTCGGTCCCTTAATAGTCCAATGGGCTTTTAGTATCGTAGCCATCATCTGGCCCACGGTTTTGCACCTCCAACTCATCCATCTGACCGAGCACGAAGCCCACGGCCCATCATCTCAGCGAGCAGACGAGAACGCGCCACGCCGCCACCACACGGCGCGCAGTCCAGCTGAGTCACTGGTAGGTGGGCTTTGATTTCCAGCGACTCCATTAACTGGAGAGAGACCAATACAGGATCTCCTTCGTTTTCGGCCGGATAAGAATCAATGTGCTTTTGACGTCGCAAAGCTACCTCCGGGCTCCGGCCCACAGTTTGCAGCTGCAACTAATCTCCTCTCAAAAAAAAAAAAAACCGCGAAGCCGGGTGCCGCCGCCGCAACACTACCTTGAAGCATCTCGAACTGTCGTGAATTCGTGATCTCAATTGGGAAAATTGCATTCCGTGCTCTCGAGAAAGTTCATCTCCTCTCACCCCGTCCCGAGAGCCAATCCGCCCGAATCGCCAAACACGGATCAGGCCTTACAAAACCCCCCTTACCACGATCTCGAACCGAACCGGCTAATCGACCTGAGATCGGGGTCTCGAGTGACGGATCGACGATAGGAAGCAGTATCCGGCAAGATGTTCTTCTTCTTCGTAGGCGGCGTGGAGCAGGGGGCTGGGCGGGTGCTCAAGGACGCGGCGGGGCGGTGCCTCCGGTGCGGCGGCGCGGCCGACCTGGTGGAGACGGAGAAGGTCCTCAAGCTCTTCTTCGTCCCCGTCTGGCGGTGGGCCGGGAAGGACCCGGCCTACCTCTGCCGCGACTGCGGCCTCCTCGCGCCGGGCTCCCTCGGCGCGGGGTCGGGACCCTCGCTGATGCCCCGGGAGGCGAGGTGCGGCGCGTGCAGCCGCGCCGTCGACACGCAGTTCCGGTTCTGCCCCTTCTGCGGCTCTACCCTCTGAAGAGGTTGCCGGGGGCGACTGCAGAGCAGAGGTGACGCCTTTTGCCAATTGGGTTTTTTTCAGTAGCTTGTACATTGAGGTTTTGCTCGTCTGAAGACTATACTAGTATGTAACTATGTAGATCATCACAAAATGGCAAACGAAATAAAGGAAATCATCAACGCCATTACATATTTTTGTCACATTGCCAAGTGGTTGCTGGTTAGCTGCATAGCATTGCCGGGTGATTAGTGGCTTGGAGTGTTGCGCATTTGTGTTTCAGTGTTTGAGAAACCCAAGCTGCAACTCATTCGCATCCATGTGAAGACAGAGCTGAAGCGTACAGTAAGAATCACCACCGTAAGCATAACTGCTGGGGTGCTAACACACTTGCTTCTGGTAATTGAAAACATATAAAAACTCTGAAGCTCCTTGACGATTTTTTTTTCCTACCTTTGTAAACAGGATCTGATTAGCACGCACTTCATCTAGATATAATGTGGTAGAAAACACATCCATACATTCACCACACACATTATAAATTTGGCACATGGTAAGGCGCTGACATCAGACATGGAATCAACTTTGTAGGCACATCTGATTTAGCACGATTTTTCATTACGAAAAGGTTTCCCCGTTATGTTTTACTTGCACAGTGCTCATGCGATGCCACAGGTTAAGATAATGCGTCAGCGTTTCGCTTAACCTTTATCTTCGCCTCATTTGATCTCGCCCCCGTATACCCCGTACATGCACTGACCCTCTTGTTCACCTAATCATAGCTCCAATCTCCTTACACCTATGTGTCGTGTGTCGATCAGCTCTGCTAGCCTCAACCGCCACAGCCTCACAGGGCTGCTCGATCAAGAAATTAATACTTTGGTTCAAAAGATACATATCACCCTTTGGGTTTTGAATAGAGAATTTAGCATTTATTTTGACGCCTTATACAAGAAATAAAGTACTTTCCTCCATTTCAAGTACTCCTATTTGACACCATGATCATTTTTTTGTTTGGTAAAAACTTTTCACAAAATTTTGTTTTTCCAATTCTTTTATTTGTGGACCCAGCATGCCAGTTAGACTCAGCATACTTCAAAGTCGGGCTTCTTCAATCGCTTGGGCCGCCCATCCTACCTTGGCTCGAGATTTGAGCTCCTTGGATTTCCTTTGGCTTGGGGGCTTGGGCCTTCTTTCTGCCTCCTCTGCTCTGAGCTTGACTTGCTTCATGATCATCTACAGCGGCAATATGGTACCTGGTGGCGCCCTCTCTTTCTTTGGTACTCTACTACCAATCTGGCCTCAAGTCCAAGCACCTGAGAGTTGCAGCCTGTTGTCGCTTTGTAGCTCTCATGTTGACATCAAAGCAGGCCAAGAAGATAGTTAATGTGAACTTCATAAACAAGTTGGTCACATTACTGTCGCCTGTCGCAAGTGGCACCGCAAGACTTCGACAACAAATCGGATAGCATCATCATCAGTACCGACTGGAAGTTCAGAGCTAACCTAGAATGTGGATGGAGCTGCCTTTTTGAACTAAGAAAGCATGGGACTCAGGATGTATAGCGGCAGTCGTTGGCAACAATAGTTTATAAGCAACACTGCCAATCTTAGCGATGATCTGGTATGAGCCAAAGTAGCGGTATGACACATCTTGTGATTAGCTCTTGATGCCACTGAATTTGCACATAGGGCTGTGGAGTCTTAAATAAACTGAATCACCTACTCCGAAGGATCTTTCAGACCTATGCTTATGAGCTTGGAGCTTCTATCTCGGCTGAACTTTGACTAGTTGTTGTCGAAGTAACTGAGTCATTAACTCCCTTTCATTAAGCCAGATCTGAGGATCAGGGACACGTGATTCAACCACATCAATGCCGGAATGCCTAGGCTTGTGGCGATATAAAACTTCAAAAGGTGGTGGTGTCCAAAGAAGTATGATAGCTTATGTTGTACTAGAATTTAGCCAGCGGGAGCCATTGCTTCCAATGAATGGGGCAAGCATGTACAAAACACCTCAAGTAGACCTCCAAACACTATTTGACATTTTCAGTTTGGTCATCAGTTTGTGGGTGGCAAGATACTCTCATCTTCAATTCATTCGTTGCCAACCTGAATAGCTCTTGCTGTAAAGAACTTGTAAAAATTATATCCCTGTCTGATATGATTGCTTCAGGAGGGCGGACCATGAAGTTTGAATATGTTATCCATGTTTTAAGGCCAGTTTTAATAGGAGTTTTATTAGAGTTTCATCTGCTTTAAATATGTTGCCACATAGGTAATTTTGATGACATGTAGATCGTAACTGTAAATGCTAATTGTCCATAAGTGCATCTGATAGTGGACTGGTTAAATTGTACACTATTATAATTCCAGACTCCGGTGTGTGTTGTTGATTGAATTGTACAACTATTATCATTCCATACTTGTTCAATTAGTATGGACTTATTTTAATCTTGCTTATCTTTTTTTTCCTTTCTTAGTTTCTTAACTTTTTGTTGGACTTGATTTGTTTGTTTTAACAAAGCTATAGTAGGGGAGCTCCGCCTCCTGTTTGGTTAAGAAGTACATCGTGGCTGGATGAAGGCGCTCTCTCACAGTGAGATCACCAATTTTACCGGACAAGCCAATGTCAGCCATTTTGGAGACCAGTTCAGCCGGCAGCCAGTTCCTTGAACTGGTGATATGGTGACGGCAGCAGTGTTGAGATTGAGACAAATGAAAGAGCATGCATGTAGTCGCCTCCGAATACGAAAAAAAACAAAAAAAAAAACACTTATCATAAACAGTGTAGCTGCGCAATTCTCATGGAAACTGGGCAAAACTTACATTACAGGTATAATGGGAAGCCAAGTTCGAGCTTAGGATGATTCAAATGAGAACAAAACAAGGGTATGTTGTATACAGGCACAAGCTTCACAGATCTCGAAGCTACTACCAAATACAGGAAGAGCAGATCGACAGCAAACTAAAAAGACTACGTACATATATAATAATAACGCACAGATCGAGCATTAAGCATGATCACCATCCGATCCTGCCAATCAGTAACTTGTAGCCTGAACAGGATCGCCTCCAGCAGAAGCAGTCGTCATGGAAAGATCCCCAACGGTGTTATCAGAAAAGAGGGAATTCGTCACCACCTCCGCAGCCATTCTAATCCCTTGTCTGACGACTTCGTTGCGAATAACCGTCGACAGTGCCGACGATGCGCTCCCTGCAGAGGCCGGGAGAACGCCGCCCGGAATATCCACGGCACCGACCTGAGGTGCCGGCGGGATAGGAAGGGAGTACTGTGGCGGGACCTGCGGCAGCGGCTGGCCCATCACGACCGCCGGCTGCAGCACGCTTGGTTCGGAGGCTGCCGCTGCCACGACGGTTGCCGCCGCCGCCGCCGGCGCTGGAGCTGGGCGCGGAGGGAGCTGGTGGTGGCTCGGCGCGTGGGGGTGCGACACATTGTTGCCCTGAGCTGCAGGAGGAGGAGGAGGAGCGGCGTGTACGTTGTGTGGTGCCTGATGTGCGTAGTAGCCTTGTGGCTGTGAGTGAGGCACAGTCAGAGGGACCTGAGGGTGAGGTGGCTGCTCGAATCCCTGGGGTTTTGCAGGGTAGTTGTTCTGCGCCTGTGCCTGGCTCGACGACGAGTACACCGGCTGGCCCACTACCTCGGAGGGGGACAACGGCGACTGCCCGCCGCCCGCGGCGCCTGGCCTGTTTGGTGTGCCTGCAGCCGATGCCCCCGGCGCCGCGTTCGCGTTCCCGCCAGCTGATGGCTGACTCCGCTGCATGATCAAGGAGGTGATGCCGAGCGCCGTGGCGGCGAGCGCCAGCACGCCCGCGCCGGCGAAGATGCCGTCCTTGAGGTAGGGGCAGTAGGGCCCTTCGCCCGCCCGCACCACGCTGGCGTTCCACGCCGCTCCTTGTATGAAGAGCGCGCGCGAACGCGATCACCGCCGCTATCCTGCTCGCATGCATGCAGCACCGTGTACCGTACCGTAGGTACGGACGGACAGGTTCCATTATCATTCCGTTTATATGTAACAGTGCATCATCACTACGTATGCCACTCACCATGAGAAAACGGCGCAGACGATGCTGACGATCCTCTTGGTCTCCGAAGGGAAGGAGCGGGACCTGCAGGAGCCGCAGCAGGCGCCCACGGCGGAGAAGGTGATCTGAGCCACCAGCAGGAAGATGGCGGCGCAGATCCCGAGCCCGATCGCGGGGTTCGGCGGGTAGATGCAGTCGTAGAAATACGCATACGGCTGCATATATGCATGGACGACGGGGCATTGAATCGAGTTCATCAGCTCAGCTTAATAAGCAACTAGGCAAGGCAAGCGCGTGCGTACGTGTCAATAACATAACATTATTAGCAGACAAAGTTCAGAGCTCGATCAACAAGCTAAGATCTACTAGTACCTTGCATGCATATGCCCACAACAAAAACAAAAAAAATCTGGATACTGCTGGATACTGATAAAAAGGGGCATAATATGATTGAACAGATATATAGCTAGCTAGGTTGCTGATGTTTGTAGGTTGGTTTCAAACGCGGAGAGCTCGGATCTTGAAATAAGACAGCAAAACTGAGAGAGAAAAAAACGAGTATGTAGATAGCATCGCAGCCAGATCGATCTCGGTAGTCGGTAGTGCTTACAGTGACCTTTGTCCCCTCTGCCGAGAATCCCAGGATAGCACTCAGCAATCCTAGAGACCCTATCACCGAGTAAATGATGATCGACGTCCTATCCATTCTGATCGCCATTGTTTGTAGCTTGTCTCTGTTTCCGGCGTAGGCTGGCCGGCCGGAGGCGTGGCTTACTACTCCGTCTGCGCCCGCTGGAGGCTCTAAACCAGAGTCGTCGACCCACGTTATTTATATAGGCGTTAGACAGTACGCCTCCGGATTTACGGAGGGCACACCACGCTGTAGCAGCCGTTTGTATTAGATCGACCGGGACGAGCTATACGTACATACTATTTTACTGTATTAGTAACCTATAAGATGCAACGGCAGGGAGATGACTAAAACAGCCATCATATATACTATACGTACGTATCAATGTATCATTGCTTGTGTACGTGTCCGGGCTGCTCGTGGTAATTCACTACTTCTTCGAGTGCTGCGTACTTAGCTAGGGCGTACTAGTACGTACTAACGTACACAGAATATAGTCTTTACTTTCAGAACAGGAAGCTACAGGGGATAGAAACTGTGTGTTGGTACGTTTGACTGCGTCATCGCTGGTATATAGAGAGAGGCAGATCGAGAGCCTCAGTGGCTAGACTGCGACCCTCTTTGACATACAGAGCTGAGGCCAACTGCATGCACATGCATGTTGGCGATTAAGAATAGAGCTAACCGATGTTTTTCGGTCGTTCCTTCGTAGGGTCATTACTTTTCTATTATTTGTGTTTGCGTGCCTGGAATCAGTAATACCGTACCCACTACCCAGAGTGAAAATGCATGGGACATAGTATAACTAGTCACCATGCATTATTGTCAATGGCCGTGCGTAACTGACACATTGGACGGATATAGATATCTTCTCTGAACATAAATTATTCGCCAATTATCGCGTCATTGGCTGTGCGTAATAACTGACACATTGGATGCATATCTTTGCTACAGAGTACAAGTCTATTTATTACCTCAAAGATATCATGGATTTCGAGTCTAAATAAGACTTGAAGTCTTGGTTTTTCTCCTTCTATCTTCAATAAATATAGAGTTATCACATCATCAGCAAAATACTATAAATAGTAAATAGGTTTAATTAGATGACTCCATGGCAGAGTCTGCATTGTGAGTGTCCTAAACATAAATGGAAAAGGTTATTATCCGGTGAAGTAGGTGATCCCATTGGTGAAGCAAGTGAACGGTGATTATGAATTTGTGATGGAGGTTAAATAATGACAAGATGATTTTTAACTCTAGTTCCCAATGTAAATGGAGAAGTGATTTTGTTTGGTCCTCGGCGTAATCTTTGGCCGAGTAGAATGTGTGATGATATAGTTACCGAAGAAGATCGAATCGGTCTGCTCATAAACTTATTACTACTCTGTTGTCTGTACCACTGCTTTGCTTATATATATAGAACGCGGTTAGCGGAGTTGCGTTGACACTGGACATATACTGATGACAGATAGATTGTGATGGCGGCAAAACCAAACTGTTATCAGCTGGCAGATGCAGAGCGTCGTTTGTATCGTAGAGGCGACTCAGTCTGGACATTCGGTTAACCGAAATCGATTGGTTCGGTTCTGGACACAAATTCGGTTCCTTACAAATAAGAACCGATCAGTTCTTCGGAAATCTTGGATCCGAGCAAAATCGGTTTCGGTTCTAAGTGAACTAACCGGAAATTTACCCAAGTAACAAAAAAAGAAGAAAAAAATGATTTTTTTAAAAGCCGAAATTTTAAAAAGTGAGGTTGTGAGGCTATAAGGGAGACGTTATCCACCTTTTATATCTAGGATTAAGGTATAGGCCCAGGTTACGAGGTTTATTGGACTTTTTTTTATCAAATTTGGTTCTGTTTGGTTATTTCGGTTAACTGAGGTAGAGAACCGAATTGACCTGCTAAAATTCGGTTCCTGAGAAATGAGAACTGAATATGGAACCGAATTTTTCGATTTCGGTTCGATTCCGGTTATTTTAGTTTGGTTGTTGATTATTTTTGTCGAGGGTTAAAAGCGACGACCACGACTATGAACGAGAGGATGCATCATGGCATGCATGTGGGCGCGCACGAAACCATACATATGCATGCCGCCTAAACTACTACAAGTTTCAGTCGCAAAAGGAAAAAAAAACTACTACAAGTTGCACCAGAGATCGAGCCGCAAAACGTTTTCTTTAATAATAATAATAATCTCCATGTATGCGTCTAAACATTGATGTGATGGTGATGTGATGGAGAGAGTGAAAAAAAATTGATAGTTTGGTGGCATCTAAACAAGGCCGTATTACAGTACAAAATCAAAATGCATGGAAACTAGCACATTTGCTCTGTACTCCCTCCGTATTAGAAATAGAAGTCGTTTTAGACAAAGTTTCGGTCAAACATTGAGAATATAAATCATAAATAACTTTTAAATTATTGAGTTTAGAGATGCAAAATCATATAGATAAATTTATCTTGAGAAGTATTTTCATAAATATATATATATACACCACTTTATAATAAATATTTTAAAGGTAATGATCAAAATTATGTTTTAAATATCATATCGTTGTCCTAAATAACTTCTAATTATGATAGGGAGAGAGTGTCCGAGACCATTGGCTGGCTGAGCAGAGACGTCACGTACTGTACGTACTAGTAGGCGTCGCACTCGCACGCCTTTTTTATTTTTTTAACCTTTTTTAATAAAATATTTCAATAATAATTCCACACAAATAAAATTTGCATATTTTAACTCTTTTGGTCGCGCCAACCCCACTGGCGCGACCAAATAACGTTGTCGTGCCACCGAGAGTGGCGTGACAAGGTCTTACACGTCGGATGTCGTTTTCAACATGCAAAACTTTGTCCGCCAATGCACGTGGCGTGACAGTATGGTCTTGTCGCGCCACCCGGAGTGGCGTGACAAGACTGAATTTTTAAAAAAATCATAACTCTTCAATACGACATTGGATGAAGACGATTTTTATATGAAAATTGTAGCTCTCGATGAGATCTACAACTTTGTAGTTTTGAGTTTTTTCATTTGAAGACGTTAAGATCCTTAAAAAAAATCAATTTTTTTTCAGCACCATAATAAAGCATATAAGAGTTCGTCGTTTTTGAAAATTCATATATTTTTTTTGCATGGTATCAAATAAAGATACTTTTTGAGCATATGATTTTCAAAAAAAAATCATGATTTTCATATCTTTATTTGATACTATATAAAAAATATATGACTTTTCAAAAGCGACAAACTCTTATATGCGTTTATTATGGTGCTTAAACAGTATTTGATTTTTTTGAGCATCTTAACGTCCTCAAATGAAAAAACTCAAAACTACAAAGTTGTAGATCTCATCGAGAGCTACAATTTTTATATAAAAATCATCTTCATCCGACATCGTATTGAAGAGTTATGATTTTTCTAAAACTAGATATTCTATTATATTACTCCTCTCTTGTCTTATTTGTATCTATCACTAGGATTCCTTCCTTTCTGCTGCATTTATCCTAGTTTTTGGGTCGAAGCATTGCATGTAGCCATACATCTTACAGCATATAGCCATACATCTTACAAATCGCATACGATCTTGTTATGTTTAGCTGGTCATTGTATATATCATATTTTGCATGGTCATGTGCCCAATAACATACATCTTATTCGTACATTTGGTTTTCTATGTTAGCCTGAAATACAGGATGTTGCACCGCACAAGCTCTCTCCAAGATCTCTTCCATGTGTCTGTTGAGTAAACACTAGGGTTTTTGTTGTCTTTACCCAGCTACAGGTAGAGTGTATATTTCTAGACATGTTACATTCTCTAAAAAAATTTCTATATATAGCTGTTTGTCAAAGTTCTCTACCAACACTAATATCGTTACTAACTCAAGTGATATGCACCAAATTGACTCATTCATGATTTTCATATCTTTATTTGATACCATGTTTAAAATATATGAAATTTTGAAAAGCGACGAACTCTTATATGCGTTTATTATAGTGCTAAAAACGTATTTGATTTTTTGAGCATCTTAACTTTCTTAAATGAAAAAACTCAAAACTATAAAATTGTAGATCTCATCAAGAGCTACAATTTTCATATAAAAATCATCTTCATCCGACGTCGTATTGAAGAGTTATGATTTTTCCAAAATTTAGTATTGTCACGCAACTCCCGGTGGCGCGACAAAACCATACTGTCACGCCACATGCATTGGCGTGACAAAGTTTTCCACGTTGGAAACGACATCTGACGTATAAGACCTTGTCACGCCACTCCTGCTGGTGTGACAACGTTATTTGGTCGCGCCAGTGGGGTTGGCGCGACCAAAAGGGTCAAAATGTGCAAATTTTATTTCTGTAGAATTATTATTGAAATATTTTTTTTAAAAAAAATAAAAAAATAAAAAAAGCCCACTCGCACCAGGTGCGCGCGGTGTCTGACCCCACCACCACCACTTCTTTTTTTTTTTTTGACAAGAACCACAAATATTATATTAAGCATTGAAGTACAAGAGATTGAGTAATAAAAACCCAGTTACATGAAAGGCAGCAAAGAGCGCCATGAGTGCAGAAACTACTTTTAGAGATTTTATCCCAACAGCAGAAAACATACAAGGAATTTTAAACAGGATATCTGCACTCGAAAATCCCAAAAGAGGCGATGAGTCCATAATGTGCGCCAAAAGAAACACGGCGATCTCATCGGTTATTGGAAACGCGGACCATCTAAGGCCTCACCGGTTATTGGAAACACAGACCATCTAAGGCCTCGCAGGCACAGAGGCTGCAGAGGTTGAAGACTGAGCCGAAGATATAGAAGAAGCAACACCGGGCTCAGAAGAATACTTTTGGCAGAATATCGATGCAGATGGATCATTGAAGCACGCAAATTAGATTCCACTCTTGCAGGGAATAGAAGTCTCGAAAAAGTAGCGGAGTCGAAGCAGTGGTGCCGATCAATGTTGCAGATGAGTTCATCTCTTGGAGCTCCAAGGGATCCATATAGGATCCAAACCCGCTGTCCTTCCTCGGACCCATTACAGAAACGGGTTTGCCTGCACCCGCTAACCATATTGGAACTGTTTCGTAAACGGGTTGGACTCCACCCGTTAACCCAGTTCTGGCCAAAACACGGGGGCAGGCAGCCTTGTCGAGGTCGACGAACGGCCGGCCGGATCTGCGCCCGACCAGACTGTCGGCTAGCCTGGATGCACCGGAGACGGACATTGAAGGTGCAGACGAGCTCGGCGACGTGCTTGACGCAGTCGTTGGCGGCCTCCGAGATGTGTTCCGACTGCGCAGTGGCCGCCATGCGCCTCACGGCTTTGCTGGATGCGACCGCCGTCAGAGCCAGCCGCCAAGGACCACCAGGAGCGGCCGCGGGGACGACAGGTCGCCCAGGACCAACAGGCCGCCCGCGCCGCTGTGCGCCATGACGCAGGGGCGGGCATCTTCGGCGAGGTCGACGGACGCGTCGTTGGCGGCAACGACAGCACAGAAAGAGGAGACCTCGTATCTTCAGAACCGGCTGTCGAGACTGCGCCAATGGACCGGCCGGGATGCTCCGGAGAGGAGTCCGGCGAGAGGATGGATCCGCGCCCGCACCCAGATCCCGCCCAGTGGCCCCAGGGGAGACATCACGGGCGTAAGAGGACCGCGCCGGGGCCTGCCGGAGGCAGCACGACACACGCCACGCCAGACACGAGCAAGGCCGCTCCGAGGAGGCGGCGGAGGTCGGCACAGTCGGCGATGTGGCCCGCGGTGAACATGGCGAGCGCATAGGAGGAGAGGAAGGCGACGTTGAGCTCGCCGCGGCGGAGCGGCCCCCAGGGGCCCGAGAAGGGGGCCCAGACCGCGAAGAGCACGCTCTTGATGAAGCTCGGCGGCTTGCAGGAGGCATGGCCGTAGGACGCGAAGCTGAGCGCCGGCACCACGAACTCGAGCCGCCCGAGGCCCCGCACGGGCGCAGGCACCGCGGCTTCCATCGGAGCGACCAACAGAGAGGCGGCCGGGAGAGAGTTGAAGACGAGGAGCAGCCGAGGGATGACCAGAGAGCGCGATGGGAGAGGGTAAGGAAGACTCGACTGCTATCGGGTCTGACCTCGGGAACACTCTGTGGATAGGAAAGGTTGGTAAAAAGAAGCAGAGGAAGGAGGCAAAGGAGGTGGCAGAGGGGAAGGGAGCCGGCTCGCCTATCCATACCGCCGGCGAGGGCGCCGGGGAGGGGCGGGGGCCGGCGGGGACGGCGGAGGGGAGGAAGAGGTGTCAACAGCACAAGGCTTCTGAAACATCAGCACAAGGCTTCTCGGGTTGGCGTTGGACTGCTAGCCGCCTAGCAGCAGGTCCACCACCAGTTCTTTGATCGGAGAAGAATCCCACAGAGTGAAGAGTACCTTTCGGTTTCGTGAATGCGCATGCATGGTGGTGTGTCTCTCCTAGCTAGAGGCCCTGTGCATATAGAAACGGCTAATCTAGGCAAGTGCACAGTAGGGAGAGTATTTTTTTTGGAAAGCCATGCGGCGCACTTTATTGATTATCAAACATAGTTACATCGTTAACTATAGAAATTGAATAATAAACTCAAGGGGTTTATCGACCCAAATACAAGAATCTTTGGAAGATAAAGCTATATTAGCTAATTCGTGCGCCACCTTATTAGCTTCCCGATCACACTTCTCCATTGATATTGCGTCAAAATTTTGCCATAGAAGAAAGCAATCATCATAGATCGGAGCACCTGCTGTTGAAGAAATTCCCAACCTTATAGTATCCACCACTTCTATGCAATCAGACTGTATGATAAAATTATTACAACCAATCTGTTGTGCAAGCAGTAACCCCTCTCCTTGAGTGCCATTGCCTCTGCCCTTGGGGCATCTATCATGTGCTCCACATACGAGTATGAACTTGCTATAAAGGAGCCATTTGAGTCTCTAATAACCACACCCGTTCCACCGCTCCCATTCACTTCGATCTCGGAAGCTTCCATCAACATTGATCATCAATTTACCATCCGGTGGTTTCTTCCATCCCTCCCTCTATCTGTCTTTGATAATTAGTTGCCAAGGTAGCAATTGAGATCGCTGATCTTGCTAGATGATGGATAAATTCACCATGGACAAATTTCCTCCTTTCCCACCAAATATACCATCCACCGGTTAGAATTACCTCAGCTAGACCCACTCCATTTAATTTCTCAATTGGTCTGGACATATTGATCAGGTCAGCAACCAGCACTGAACCAGACCTACCAGTGTCCAAGACTCTCCGAATTTTATTCCAAACTCCTAGACGCTGCCAGATTTCCCTTGCTCGATTACATGTGAATAGAAGATGTTTAATATCCTCACAGCCCTCATGACAAGCCGGACAACTACTTGAGCTTTTAATGTGTCAGACTTGCCAAGACCCCCTTGCATGGTATTGCAGCATGTAAGATTCTCCAGCCAAAAATCATGATCTTACTGGGGACTTTTAAACGCCATAATTTCTTCCACACAGCCACATCACCTACTCCACCCGCTTGGTTTTGTGCTAGATTACCTTCTCCGTCTCCACGGTTTTGCAGCTCCAACTCATCTGACCGAGCACGAAGCCCACGGCCATCATCTGAGCGAGTGGCGCCGCCACCACACGGTGCGCAGTCCAGCTGAGTCACTGGTAGGTGGGCTTGATTCCAGCGACTCTGGAGAGAGACCAACTACACACAGGATCTCCTTCGTTTTCGGCCCGTTAATAATAAATGGGCTTTCGACGTCGCAAAGCTATCTCCGGCCCACAGTTTGCAGCTGCAACTGCAACTCATAAGCTCCTCTCTCTCAAAAGAAAAAAAAACGCGAAGCCGGGCGCCGCCGCCGCACCGTGAAGCATCTCGAACTGTCATGAATTCGTGATCTCAATTCCGTGCTCTCGAGAAAGTTCATCTCGAATCGCCAAACACGGATCAGGCCTTACAAAACCCCCGTTACCACGATCTTGAACCGAACCGGCTAATTGACCTGAGATCGGGGTCTCGAGTGACGGATCGACGAGAGGAAGCAGGATCCGGCTAGATGTTCTTCTTCTTCGTAGGCGGCGTGGAGCAGGGGGCCGGGCGGGTGCTCAAGGAGGCGGCGGGGCGGTGCCTCCGGTGCGGCGGCGCGGTGGACCTGGTGGAGACGGAGAAGGTCCTCAAGCTCTTCTTCGTCCCCGTCTGGCGGTGGCCCGGGAAGGACCCCGCGTACCTCTGCCGCGACTGCGGCCTCCTCGCGCCGGGCTCCCTCGGCGCGGGGTCGGGACCCTCGCTGATGCCCCGGGAGGCGATGTGCGGCGCGTGCAGCCGCGCCGTCGACCCGCAGTTCCGGTTCTGCCCCTTCTGCGGCTCCAGCCTCTGAAGAGGTTGCCGGGGGCGGCTACAGAGCAGAGGTGACGCCTTTTGCCAATTGGGTTTTACTAGTTTCAGTATCTTGTACACTGAGGTTTTGCTCGTCTGAAAATTATACAGTATGTACTCCCTCCATCCCAAATCATGTCATTCCAAGATGTTACAAACCTAGATCCTTGCTTCACTCAACGGGATTACAATGATCCACTGTTTACTGAAAGTATCTGGGTACAAGAGGATTGGTAGATGGGAGGAGGAAGAAAGAGGAGTAAAGGGGATAAACTGAGCAGAGCTCGCCTCGAGCTAAAGCTCGCCGCCGCTGGGATTTCCAAATGGTCCTTCGACGACCTTCCTTTGTGATGATGGTGATCGTTTTATCCTCTCTGCCTTCCTTGTTGGCCTGCTAGCAAGCCCAAATCTTGCCTTCTCTGGGCCGTATGCCCCTTGACTGGCCCAACCCATAGTATTTCTGACAGGTTCCTGACATACTCCCCCCGTAAAAACATGGCTTGTCCCCAAGCCGTTGCTTAGGTAATGCCACATGTATTTGAATCACCAACTGAGCACAGGCGAAGATGCTGCACCAATTGATGTGCATTGCAATGTGACCATGACAATCCACCAAAGCTAGGAGCATAGCTTGTAAGTTGGTAAGAAATCCACCGGGGTCAAAAACAAGGATGTCACCATAGCTTGTATGCTCCTCGAGTTGTACTCGTAGAAACATTGATGCCACCAAGATGAATGCAAGGCCACTAAAATTCTGTGCAGAGCAAGTGACAGAGAAAACATGCTTGCTTTTTGTACACTTGACAAGAAGCTTGAAGTGGATCTTATGCCAAAGTATGTATGATGTAGGCCACAATTGAAACAGATAGAAATTCCCGGTAGAGCTGTGAATGTTATATTTGTCCAGCACAAGCCCTGCATGTCATGTCAACCATTGCCATTACCTCTGCCATGGCGTCATAACACCTGTCATTTGACACATATATTACTTCCTCCCAGTACAAATTTTCCATGTCAATTAAGCCAGCAAACAGCTCCGTTTTAGCTTTCATTGACATCTCCGCCAAGTGTTCCAGTGTTTTTTCTAGTTCCACTAGCATAGATCTGAACTTGTTCTGTTTTGGAGGTGACCACTGAGGTATATGCTCAACTGAAACTTGACAGGAAGATGTTTCAAAGTGCTTACCCAACAGCAATAGCAATCCTAGCTTTGACAAGCCAAACTTGGGGCTGCTATTTTTGTTGTCAACTTCATGTGGATTCAACACAGTGATCTCAGATGCTGAAAATGACATGTCACCCATTGGAATTGATAGCTCATATGTGCCCCAAAACTTCTCACACTCCCAGAATTTCCCATGAAGGCACTTGCCCATAAGCATACTCCTTAGCTGAACAGGTAGATTGCTAACACAAAAATGCATAAGCACTATTCTGCAACTGGACAGTGGCCATGAAGACATCAGCAGTAAGGCAGCTTGAACATTTTTCCCATTGCCATCCAACTCCCACAAAAACAGATGGCCATGCATTAGGAACAGAGAGTGTATACCCTTTTGATCTGCCATACTGACCACGTTTTCTTTAGACTTGGTCATGGGTAAAACAAGAGAACCAATGTTGTGTTTAGCCCCTCCATGACTAAATGTATGCAACAAGCCACATGATCTAATATTGAAAAGTGACACACCAATATTGCAGCTTAGGTGAAAATTCATGTCTGTGCCAAGTAGGAATATATTCAGTTTGTTGTTTCCCTCTTCTAGCTTCACTGCACAGTTCCTGATTTGTACAAATTGCCCATTAATCTCCCTTTGTGATTTTAGCTTTAACTAATGATGCTCAGCTTTAACGATGACAAGTTGAGGTGGCCAAGGTTGTAACAGAAACTTGCCACCATTTACACAGATGAAATGCAGCACTACTGGCCTTCCTCTGGATGCCTTCTGTAGTTGCATAAGCGACATCATAGATGGTTGCAGCTGCACCCACATCATGTAATCTCTGCACCAGGGTGATACCTCAAGCAGGAACCCACTGAGCAATTGCATTTTGCAAGACCATGAACGAAACACCTCTGTATCTAGCAGCCATGGAGGTTTGGGTATCTTGTTACCTTTCCTATGATTGATGTTGGTGGGCAAGGTGGCATGGAGATGCTTGGTGATGGTGGCACCCATGAGCAGCATAGCAGTCGAGATAAGCGATGCCCAGAATGTGGTCACGGGCATCAGAGTGGTGACGACCTGGTAGAGGCCAAGCATCGAACACCTGGTGGGCGAGGCGCTGAAGAGCCTGGTGACGCCTATCTGGGAGTCGAGAGCCGCGTCCATGCTGCTGCAAGTGGATCTGCTCCAGCAGCCTGCCAAGCGACCTGGCACTTGGTTGCAGCAGTGGTTGGGGTTGAGGTGTACGACGGCGAGGTCGACGGGATCGACGATGAGCGGGGCAGCGCACCAGATGGGGCTCCAACGGTGGGAGAGCACCGAGGTGCGCGCGGCATCCTTGAGGGGAAGGCGAGAGACGATGTCGCGTAGAAGCGGATCGGGGAGGCGGCTGAGGCGGTCGGTGCCCCTGGCGTCGGTGTCGAAGGGGACGCAGAAGTCGCCGTCGATGGAGACGGGCGGGTCAGGGGGTGTGTGGTGGATGTAGGAGACCCCAGTGACGCCGGAGCCCGACGAGAAACCAGGATCCACGTCCTGTGGCGATGCTGAGGTTGGTGAAGGGACGAGCGACGCCAAGAAGGTCGTCGCGGGCTTGGTCGACATCGTGGAGGCGCTGGCCTCTCGTTCCTCGGTGTCGGTGGGGAAAATGGAGGTCGAGGGAGGCGATGAAGGCGTCGGTTGCTCCGCGGCGCTGCGCAACAAAGCATTCGTCTCCTCCAGCTTCACTATGATCTTAGCGAGCATCTCCTCCATCGTCATGGTGATCGCACGAATCGGTGGTGTGGCTCCCTGGATCGAGCTGAAATCTGATACCACATGTTACAAACCTAGATCCTTGCTTCACTCAACGGGATTACAATGATCCACTGTTTACTGAAAGTATCTGGGTACAAGAGGATTGATAGATGGGAGGAGGAAGAAAGGGGAGTAAAGGGGATAAACTCGAGCAGAGCTCGCCTCGAGCTAAAGCTCGCCGCCGCCGGGATTTCCAAATGGTCCTTCGACGACCTTCATGTGTGATGATGGTGATCGTTTTATCCTCTCTGCCTTCCTTGTTGGCCTGCTAGCAAGCCCAAATCTTGCCTTCTCTGGGCCGTATGCCCCTTGACTGGCCCAACCCATAGTATTTCTGACAGGTTCCTGACATAAGAATCTTGGAGAGTCAACGTTTTTCAACTTTGATTAAAATTATACAAAGAAATACAAAGATTTATGATATCAAATGTGTATATTATGAAAATGTAATTAACAAAGAATCTAATGATACTTAGTTGGTAGTATAAATATTATTATCTTATTATTTAAATTTAGTCAAAGTTGAAAAACTTTAACTTCAAGATTCTTGGAATGACTTATAATTTGGAATGGAGGGAGTAACTATGTATATCATCACAAAATGGCAAACAAAATAAAGGAAAACATCAACGCCATTACATATTTTTGTCACATTGCCAAGTGGTTGCTGGTTAGCTGCATAACATTGCCGGGTGATTATTGGCTTCAGCGTGCGCATTTGTGCTTCAGTGTTTGAGAAACTCAAGCTGCAACTCATTCGCATCCATGGGAAGACAGAGCTGAAGCGTACCGTAAGAATCAGGCGTAACTGCTGGAGTACTAACACACTTGCTTCTGGTAATTGAAAACATATAAAAACTCTAAAGAAACTATAAACAATCGGAATTCTGTTTTTTATTTTTTGACTCAGGGGTAAAATCGTCTTTTTATCCCCTACTTAACACCGTCAAGTGCTGAAAATGGACGGAAGACCTTCTACCTAAGAAAATTTTGTTCCAAGGCCTTCCACCCAAATTCGAAAATAAAAAGGCCCGATACCTAAACCAAGTTTTTATCGAGGCCTTCCACCTAATTCTCCCTATCTTAAACTGCCATCATGGTCGCCTCTTTTTCCTCGTTTTTAGCTTTGAGTGTTTATACGTGTGTCTATATTCAGTTCTAGAGTTTACTTATTTTAGAGTTACTAATTGTTAGAGCATTTTGTCAGTTAATCTATTGGTTTAGGGCCTCTGAGAATCCGCATTAGAGATGCATTCTGGCAAGGTGCACACACAAAAGCTTTTTTTACTCATTATTTCTGATTTTTGCTATTTGTTGATGGTACAATGGTTATGCCCATCATGTTTTATAGAGATGGTAATTAGCTAACAAAACCTGTATTTTTTTTTGTTTTCACTGAGGTTGCATATATTAATATCTGGATAATTAGATTCTTAATAAGTATATATATATTTGCGTGAGCTGTTGATGAAGAATCAGAAACCTTTGCTTGAGCTGTCGATTCTACAGTCCGCCTATCTCCTTTTGTAGAAGGTGAAAAGGACTCTCCTTTGGTTAAAGTTGGAGTCAGTTTGTTGAAACTGCAGTGTCTTTTTGGATTTTATTGTCCGTTCCTGACATCGTGGTCCACTTGAGTGTTCAGACTCAGATTAGGCAACACCAGGTTGGGTATGTGATGTCAATTTTTAATTATGCCAGGATATTGCACTGTCTACTTCAATTGTCATTTAATTTCTAGAACCAAATAGCAGTTGATTTAAAATCTTGGGTCAACTCAAGTCCTGTACTGTTAGATGGTACGTAAATTCTTGGGTTATTATATTTCTTTAAGCCTGTGTTGATCTTCACAAAGATTTGTTACTCGATTTTCAAACGCTGCAGGGAAGAAGAAACTGTTCACAATCTCTCTTCCTTGATAATACCATTTAAAATTAATAGGCAACCGGTGATGTTGTTGAAAGTTCTCCAATTCTGGTTTGTAAGTTTTTCCATGCACCAGTTTCTTTTGTAGTTAATTGTGTCTTAGTCATAAACCAGAATCAGATAGTTTTTTAATCTCGATTAAGAGAAAGACATCTATACTTATGCTTATGCATCACTGAAATTATGTTTACTGTATGTATTGCAGGTACCTTCGTTGTCTGCTAACAAAAAAATAAGATGCCTCGAAATGCAGCAAGTAAAGCGGCTACCTTAGTTGGCTTCATTGCATATCCAATGTCATGAACATATATAGGGCAAAACAAGTGCCAACAACACATGACTTGTGTTCATGTGTATGGTATTATTATTAGAAACTAAATGTGTGACCCTTGGCTCTAACAATCTCATTGACAAGTTTAGAGTTCCCTAGATGCACTACCTTACCTCAAGGGGTACCTCATCCAAATATGTTTTTTCCAACTAAATTTTTCATTAACTTGGACTTTGTTGGATCTTCATTTTGTGATACAGTGTGGCTTAGTTGAAGAGCTAGCTTATTATTGTGAGATTCCATCAGAAGTGCTAACTCTGGTATGATTTCCTTCCTCTTTTGCTGGCACAACTGATTAACACTTGAAGGTTTAGTTTACATGATCCACTACTCTTATCTCTAATATGTGATATTGTAATAGTATTGTGTAGTGCTTACACTATTATGCGTTATGGATTATGGCAAAGCAATTGGCATGGCCATTCTAACTGGCCTATGTTCTGTATTGTGAGATTAGCTGAAGCCCAACAATGAGAGCACCAAAAGGTAGAATATGCTCATCAAATTGTAGTGACTGGTTACGGAACTATGTCTTAGCAAACTGGTTAGGACACTGATCTCATACCTGTGTGTCTGTAGTTCACAGGATGGAATAGTACCTGAAAGCTTATGCAATTTTTTAAATCTTGTAAACTATGCACATTAGCAACATCTATACCCGTTATGGATTCCTATATGTTTCTGAAAACTCCGTGTCTCTGTAAATTTCCAATGATATCTATGCTATGTTGTGCTTGAGAAAAATATTCATCGCCTGACACAATAATCGAACTCACCTTATAGAACTGTCAAACCTTCCTTTTGCAAATGAGTATTTCACAATTCATATCTGCACAAAGCAAGAACGGCCCCGACCGAGCGTATCATTTGTTAACGATGGATTCCTATATGATTTATTGTAGATTGAAGGGAATGCATATATAAGAATAATCTCTTTTGAGTGGAACTTGGATTACTGATTTTTATTATTATGAGTAAGATAGTTGTTAATGATTGTATTTTACCTGAATTTTTTTTATATATCTCTTTATTTGTGAGCATATACATCAGGGCAGAGGAGCACTAGATGCTAACAACAGCGGGTTCTGGCCCATCGTGGACCCACAGCTGGTTGGGTGCAGTGGTGCCCACTGGCCGCCATGAGCGAGGGGCCTAGCATCGCCGAGCAGTGCCTCGGCAAGCTCCTGCTTCATGGAAATGCTGTATGGGAAAGACCCATATTTTCTAAATCTTTGATTAAATTAACGAATGCAAGAATGATTATAATTTTTTTGCACAATTAGATTGCACGTGCTTCATCAACTACACTATACGACATTTGGGAACCATGATGGACTGTTTGTTTTTCATATGCGTTACTAGAAAATTCTGTTGATATGCCTTAACTAACAAATACACAGACTATTATGGATTTTTAAACCCGTAGCAACGCACGTGCATTGACACAAATACAAGTACAAAAAAAACATAAACAGTGATGCAGCTGCACAATTCTGATGGAAACTGGGCAAAACTTACATTACAGGTATAATGGGAAGCAAAGCAAAGTTCGAGCTTAGGATGATTCAAATGAGAACAGGGTATGTTGTATACAGGCCGCACAAGCTTCACAGATCTCGAAGCTACTGCCAAATACAGGAAGAGCAGAACGCACAGACTCCACAGAGCATTAAGCATCACCATCCGATGCTGCCAATCAGTAGCTTGTAGCCTGAACAGGATCGCCTCCAGCAGAACCAGTCGGCATGGAAAGATCCCCAACGGTGTTATCAGAAAAGAGGGAATTCGTCACCGCCTCCGCAGCCATTCTAATTCCTTGTCTGACGACTTCGTTGCGAATAACTGTCGATAGTGCCGATCCGCCGCTCCCTGCCGTCGAAGGGGCAGCAGAGGCCGGGAGAACGGCCGGAATATCCAGGCCCCCGACCTGAGGCGCTGGTATGCCCGCGACCTGTAGCGGGTTGTACGAGCCTGCCGCTGCCACGACGGCCGCCGGCGCCACCACCGCTGGGCGCGGAGGGAGCTGGTGGTTCGGCGTGTGGGAATGGGACACATTGTTTTGCTGAGCAGCAGGAGGAGGAGGAGCGGCGTGTACGTTCTGTGGTGCCTGTGCGTAGTAGCCATGTGGTTGTGAGTGAGGCTCAGCAGGAGGGACGACCTGAGGCTGCTCGTATCCCTGGGGTTTTACAGGGTAGTTCTGTGCCTGGCTCGACGGGAACAGCGGCTGGCCCACCACTACCCCGGGGGACGGCGACTGCCCGGGTGTGCCTGCAGCCGATGCCCCCGGCGCCGCGTTCGCGTTCCCGCCAGCTGATGGCTGACTCCGCTGCATGATCAAGGAGGTGATGCCGAGCGCCGTGGCGGCGAGCGCCAGCACGCCCGCGCCGGCGAAGATGCCGTCCTTGAGGTAGGGGCAGTAGGGCGCTTCGCCTGCCCGCACCACGTTGGCGTTCCACGCCGCTCCTTGTATGAAGAGCGCGAACGCGATCACCGCCGCTATCCTGCTCGCCATTATCATTTTGTTCATATATTGTTTAAATATGTATCAGTGCATCATCACTACAATATAGTCAGCTAGTACTCACCATGAGAAAACGGCGCAGACGATGCCGACGACCCTCTTGGTCTCGGAAGGGAAGGAGCGGGACCTGCAGCAGCCGCAGCAGGCGCCCACGACGGAGAAGGTGATCTGAGCCACCAGCAGGAAGATGGCGCCGCAGATCCCGAGCCCGATCGCCGGGTTCGGCGGGTAGATGCAGTCGTAGAAAGACACCAGTATGGTATACGGCTGCATATGCATATGCATGGACGACGGAGCATTGAATTGAATCGAGTTCATCAGATCAGCTTATTATTAAGCAACTAGGCAAGGCAAGGCAAGGGCGTGCGTGTCAATAACATTAGCACTTTAGCAGACAAAGTTCATCAGAGCTCGATCAACAAGCTAATAAGATCTACTAGTACCATGCATGCCCACAAAAAAAAAAAAATAACAACAACAAAAAAAATACTAGAAGGAAAACACAAAAACGTACTGGATACTGATAAAAAGAGGCATAATATGATTAACAGATATATAGCTAGGTTGCTGATGTTTGTAGGTTGGTTTCAAACACCGGAGAGCTTGGATCTTGAAATAAGACAGCAAAACTGATATGATAGGAAAAAAACGAGTAGATAGGGGGCAGATCGATCTCGGTAGTGCTTACAGTGAGCTTTGTCCCCTCGGCCGAGAATCCCAGGATGGCACTCAGCAATCCTAGGGACCCGATCACCGAGCAAATGATGATCGACGTCCTATCCAAATTGATCGCCATTGTTTGTAGCTTCTCTGTTTCCGGCGTAGGCGAGAGATGATGCCTGCTGGCCGGCCGGAGGCGTGGGCTGCTTGCTACTACTCTCTCTGCGCCCGCTGGAGGCTCTAAACCAGAGTCGTCGACCCACGTTTATATAGGCGTTAGAGAGTAGTACGCCTCCGGATTTACAGAGGGCACACCACGCTAGTCGCTAAAGGGGGTACATACGGTACGTACGTATAGCAGCCGTTTGTATTAGATCGACCTGGACGATCGAGCTTAAGGGAGTGTTTGGTTCCCATCCCCTAGAGTTTAGCCACTAAAGTTTAGTGGAGGTGACTAGAGATGTAGTGTTAAAAGTGATTTTTAGTGGGGGCGTTTAGAACTTTAGTGACTAAACTTTAGTGGCTAAACTCTAGGGGGTGGGAACCAAACACCCCCTAAATCAAATACCAGTACTATTTTACTGTATTAGTAATTAAAAATGCAACGGCAGGGAGACGACTAAGGGGGTGTTTGGTTCCCACCCCCTAGAGTTTAGCCACTAAAGTTTAGTGGAGGTCACTAGAGTTGTAGTGTTAAAAGTGACTTTTAGTGAGGGTGTTTGGAACTTTAGTGACTAAAAGTGACTAAACTTTAGGGCATGTTTGGATCCATGGCAAAAGTGCTAGTTTTGCACTTTTCGCTCTCTTTTTGCCATGAGATCCAAACAGCTTGGCAAAAAAATTGGCAAAACAGCAAAATTTTTGCTAGTTCCTCTTGCCACCAAAACCTGGCAAAATAGGCCAAAAAGCCTCGGGGTGGGCGCCCGGACGCCCAATACCCCCGGTCCCCACCCACCCACACTTCATAAAGACGCTAAATCATCATTAAATAGGGGCAAATCAGTCATTGTGCACCAATTAATGTAACTTTAGCTATGAGATCCAAACAGCTTTACAAGACAAAAATTTTGGCTACAAAAATTTTGCCAAAGTTTTGCTAGTGGCAACTTGGATCCAAACAGGGCCTTAGTGGCTAAACTCTAGGGGGTGCCAACCAAACACCCCCTAAACAGCCATCATATATACTACGTACGTATCATGCTTGTGTGTCCGGGCTGCTCGTGGTAATCCACTACTTCGAGTGCTGCGTACTTAGCTAGGGTAATCCACGTACACAGGATACAGTCTTTACTTTCAGAACAGGAAGCTACCGGGGGATAGAAACTGTGTTGGTTTGACTGCGTCAAATTCGCTGGTATATATAGAGAGAGAGAGAGGCAGAGAGGCTCACAGTGGCTAGACTGCGACCCTCTTTGACATACAGAGCTGAGGCCAACTGCATGCACATGCATGTTGGCGATTAAGAATAGAGCTAACCGATGTTTTTTGGTCGTTCCTTCATAGGGTCATTACTTTTCTATTATTTGTGTTTGTGTGCCTGGAATCAGTAATACCGTACCGAGAGTGATAATGCATGGGACATAGTATAACTAGTCACCAGCATGCATTATTGTCAATGGCCGTGCGTAACTGACACATTGGACGGATATAGATATTTTCTCTGAACATAAATTATTCGCCAATTATCGCGTCATTGGTTGTGCGTAATAACTAACACATCGGAGGCATATCTTTGACATAGAGTCTAAGTCTATTTATTACCTAAAGATATCGTGGATTTCGAATCTAAATAAAACATGAAGTCTTGGGTTTTCTCTCGCTAGAGTCTGCATTGTGTGAGTGCCCTAAACATAAATGGAAAAAGTTATTATCCGGTGAAGTACGTGATCCCATTGGTGAAGCAAGTGAACGGTGATTATGATAGAGGTTAAATAAGGACAGGATGATTTTTAACTCTAGTTCGTCTCAGTGTAAATGAAGAAGTGATTTTGTTTGGTCCTCAGCGTAATCTTTGGCCGAGTAGAATGCGTGATGATATAGTTACCGAAGAAGATCGTCGAATCGGTCTGCTCATAAACTTATATTATACTCCGTTGTCTGTACCACTGCTTTGCTTATAGAGAACGCGGTTAGCGGAGTAGTGTTGCGTTGACACTGGACATTGATGACAGACAGATTGTGATGGCGGCAAAACCGAACTGTTCTCAGCTGGCAGATGCAGAGCGTTCGTATCGTAGAGGCGACGACCACGACTACGAACGAATTGAATAATTAACGAACGAGAGGATGCATCATGGCATGCATGTGGGCGCGCACGAAACCATACATACGCATGCCGCCTAAACTACTACAAGTTGCACGCACCAGATCGAGCCGCAAAACGTTTTCTTTAATAATCTCCATTGAACAGCTAGCGCAGCGCAGAATGTGTCTACGGAGTGACTCGGGGAGTATCTTACGTAGTACAGTACAAAATCAAAATGCACGGAAACTCCAGCACATTTGCTCTGTACTGTACTGGGCCTCCTGTGACACTTATCTACTGCCGGTACGGTTGACTTGACTCTGCTCTGCATGCCCCTTGTGCCGCGTCAGAATAGCGCGTATAGACTATCCTCAAGTCTTTCGGGGCTTGTTTACTTTCGCAAACTTTCCTCAAATATTTCTAGATTCCCCGTCACATCAATCTTTAGCTGTATGCATGGAACATTAAATATAGGTAAAAATAATAATTGATTGTACTTTTAGTATCTACGTGTCGAGACGGATCTTTTGAGTCTTGTTGGTCCATATTTGGATAAAGTTTGTCAAATAACAACGAAAGTGCTACAGTGCAGAATCCAAATATTTGTCGGAACTAAACACACCCTGTTGAGGAGATCGCACGCCGATCGTGGAGGCCCGGCCCCACTCCACTCCAGTGCGGGACCATATGGCTGGCTGAGCAGAGACGTCACGACGTCACGTACGTGTACGTATATGTATGTACTCCCTCCATTCCAAATTATAAGACGTTCCAAGAATCTTGGAGAGTCAAAGTTTTTCAACTTTGACCAAAATTATAGAGAAAAATATAAAGATTTATACCATCAAATATACATATTATGGAAATATAACTAATGGAGAATTTAATTGCACTTAGTTGATATCATAAATATTATTATCTTATTATATAAATTTGGTCAAAGTTGAAAAACTTTGACTCTCCAAAATTCTTGGAATGTCTTATAATGTGGGATGGAGGGAGTACTATGTACTAGTAGGCGTCGCACTCGCACCGGGTGCGCGCGCGGTGCCTGACCCACCACCACCGCTTCTTCGATCAGAGAAGAATCGCAGAGTGAAGAGTACGTTTCGTGAATGCGCATGCATGGTGGTGTCTTCCCTAGCTAGGCCCCTGTCCATAGAAATTAGAAACGGCTAATCTAGGCAAGTGCACAGTAGAGACTAGAGACTAGAGAGAATATGTTAGAGACTCTGTTAATACTCTCTTGTTAGGACTTAGGAACCGTGTCCAAGATATACGGAGTACTATCATTAGCTCTCATTAGTCGGGTGCACACACGCACGTACAGGCTGCGATTTGCGGCACACGTGTGTATTTAAAAAAAAAGCTCGGCGCCGCTAGCTCTGTGTACCGTATATACTTCCTCCGTCCATCGAGTTGACTTGCATTGGCAATCCCCGTCCTTCCGCCTCAACCGTACGTAGAGGGAATCAACGGCAATGCATGGAAATATTGGAGTGTAGCTAGATCATCGATCGATCGAGTACACACACAGCGAGCACGTACACCACACAGTCGATGATACTGCGGCAATTAGGCCAGTCAAATCATCCGCATCGAAAACGCCGAGTCAGCGATGGTCCCAGCAAACAGTACGTTGCTTGGGCAGCAGCCAACGATTGCGGCAAACCGCCCCGCGCAATTGATGAAGCGCTGCGGCCTGCGGGCGCCGCGTGAGAAAGAAGCTAGCGTCGACCCTGGCCTTATGCGGACAGGATGAGCTGGTGGTGTGTGTGTGTTTGTCTGATTCTTTTTGCGGTGGCCGATCCTTGATGACTTGTGTGGCGACTGCCGACTGCTGTGTGATCGATTTAAGGCCCTGCTTGGCACAGTTTCGCTTTGTTAGTAAAGCTATTTTAGAAAAAAAGTATTTGACAAATAGTTTCACCAACAACTTTGTGTATGATTCAGAGAGAGAAATGATGATGTGGGCTATGAAAAGTTATTTTTTTTTTAACTTTTATCTCAGCTTATGCTTTTATAAGATAAAGAATAAAACAGCTTCATGGATGAAACTGTTAGAAAAAAAGTGTTTGACAAAAAAATAGTTATGAGTTGTACTAAACATGTCCTAAATATAGCTTGAGAAAGCTAGCTTGATTGTGGCGTGTATTAGAGCAAGTATAGGAAAGATTGTAAGTGGCCTTTACGTTGAGACAAAAAAAAAATAGGAAAGGAGGTAAAAGGCGAGTAGGTTGTAAAATTATAGCCATAAAGACTTCGATATATAACCTTGTTGATTAGCATGATAGTACATTGTGGTTTGAATCTTCTTCAAGCTTCTTTACTACTCCATCCGTCCCTAAATAACTGTCTCTAGAAATCCGTGTTTCCTTCACAGACACGCTTTTCGAACGACAATTAAAAAGGAACGGATGGAGTACAGCTTTCCGAACGATAATTAAAAAAGAACGGAAGGAGTACATGAAAGTTGTATTGACGCGAATCACACCGATGAGTAGCTAGACCGCTGGTATATAGGTGGTACAAAGATTAGCCTAGCCGACTTTTAGATCGGTACGGTGTATCTGCAAAGGAACACTTCACCTACTGTCTCCAGCAATGAACACGATATTAGGGATGGGATGAGCACCTATACAAACTCCCTAAATGACGAATTTTAAGTTCTCTCTTTGTTGTAAAGGTAGAGGTAGGTCATTTTAAATTGTGTCCGATGTGAAAAGTTTGTAACCAGGATCGTTATTAAAAAAAAACATGACAGTATCTCAAATTAAATTTATTATATCGATCTGCATTGAAATATCCAGCAATGAACACGATATTAGGGATGGGATGAGCACCTATACAAACTCCCTAAATGACGAATTTTAAGTTCTCTCTTTGTTGTAAAGGTAGAGGTAGGTCATTTTAAATTGTGTCCGATGTGAAAAGTTTGTAACCAGGATCGTTATTAAAAAAACATGACAGTATCTCAAATTAAATTTATTATATCGATCTGCATTGAAATATTGTTTGATTACTATATCTATTTGGTAATATACAAGTTAATACATTTATCTATAAATAAATCTAGCAATAAACGTTATAAATTTAACTCATCAGAGGCCGGATATTTTATCCCTTATCTAAAAAAAATAAAAAGCGACATAGACTTGGAAAAAGGAAAGCGCGTGAGGTTGAAAGATGCTGCTAGACAAAACTAGAACCTCCTGCCTGCGGGCCATGCCACTTTTGCTAGGCCACGGCCCATCTGTAAGTTTCAGCCGCATAGCGCTCGCGTTCGAGGCGGTCCAAGCGGGCCGAAGCGACCTCAACTCTTCTTCCTGCTTGGTCGATCTGGGCTTGAACAATGGCCTATTGGCCGGCTCATCCGTTCCCATTGGACAGGAAGTACTACAGGAAACAGGACTAGTATACTGTAGCTCCTAAATATAATAAAGTAGTACCGGTAAGGTTTTTTATTACTCTCTCTATCCATGAAAAAAAATTCTAAATAGTTTTTTCTAGAAATTCGATTATAGTTTAAAATTTTTAACTTAAGATAATTCTAGAAATTGATTGTTTTATGGACGGACTACTCCGATTAGTGGCCAAACTAGGTGAAGTAGTTCGAACGTGAAGTAGACCGTACTATAATAAGGGTTTTCTGTACGTTCGAACGTGAAGTAGTGCCGCCGGGCAGTGGAAAGCGCTAGCTTTCCGATGCTAAAAAGTCTTTGCGCGGCCGCGTTGCTATCCGGCGGTCCGGGCCGGCCGTCCAAACTGGCCGAGCTCCGAGCCTCCGAACACCAACACATGTGTCCACGACGAACGCGGCACACGGCGACGGCGTGTGATCTCTCGACGATTAGCAGAGGACTGATAGACCACCTAACCGAAAATGGAGAGGCACGCGTACGCGGTACGCCGACGTGCCGGCGGCTGTTGTACCGCGCCGCGGCCATTGGTTGGCTAGCTGGGGCTTTGGGGGACCCTGCGTCACATGGCCACGCGACGACCCGGTGCGGCACCGGCACCAGACCAGATACTCCCTCCGGAGCTACGGTAGCTGCCTAGCTGCATGTGTCGTGCGTGTACGTATGGGCGTGTAACATATTATTAACACAAATTCGCTAATCTTGCTGAGAGGATGATGATGGTGCCACTAGCGAAACCCAACATGCATGCTGCCCTTTCCATTTCCAAACTCCGGTGGTGCATCCTTTGTACCGGTAGACGCTCAACTCGTCGTTAAAGGTAAGTGTGTGGACCATTTTCCTTTTTTACGTTGTACCTTCTTTTTTCACACACCCGATTTTTCGTAGTAACTGGAGTACTACCGAACTTGTTTTTTTAAAGAGTCTATTTTTTGGTAATTAATAAATACTTTCTAAAGATTTTTTTTCATATTTAGGTCTGGTTTGGTATGGCTTTTTCACCGGTTTTATAAATAAATTGTTTAAAAAACATGGACGTCGGATTCGCCCTAGGCCGGTGCGCAGGCCACGCACACGGGACTCGCTGGCGCGACGGCCACCGGAGCTCGCGGGCTCATGGGCCACCAAAGGCTCCTCAGCTCCTGGGGCCGTCGGGGCTCGTGATAGCACGAGGAAGAGATGTGTTAGGGAGAAACAGAGACCGTGTGGGGAACAGAAAATAGCAGCATGAGACAGTAGCAGCACTGCAGCAGGTAGATCAGAGCTCGCCAGCAGCAAATAATAAGAGAAGTTATGTTGGTTACTCACGGAACCGCATATATCATCGCTACTGCCACTATATTACTGCTGCTGCATCCGCATACAGAGCGTCCGTACTATATACGCTTTTTTTAGACGAAAAAAGAATTATATTAAATTATAGCTGAGTACATCATCGTATTACAAGTACTCTGAAAAAAATGTATCCAGAAACTAATTCTCATCTATATTATACGCACGTTGTGAAAGACTGAAACTCTCAAATCCAAACCTGTTTGACGCTTCGTATAGATGACCGCACAGATAAATACTCGGCAACAGTTGTTTTCGGCCTGAGAACAAATGTCCAACGGACGACCAACATTTCTGCAAGCGGAGTTGAGAAACTTCTTCTACTTTTTCCTTATGTCTTTCTTCTTTTTTCTGCCACCGAAGAATGATGAAGACCGAACTAAAAATTATTCTCCCTAGTCTTTCATCGTGGTCAGATCCAACCACAACAAAACGAAGAAGGGACCGGAGAAAATTATTCCATCGCGGCGACATCATCTCTGTCTTGATGCCGAAGCCCGGAAACAAAAGTTTTCATGTTGTCTTGTCGATGTAGATGCTGACGTCGAAGTTATCGCCCTCATCTTTAACAGAGCCACCATGGAGAGACCGAATCCACCCTACCTTCTCACCATCGCCGGAAAGGAGGAGGCCGGAAAAACACCCCCAATACCAAGGTCCTTGGCATGGAGAAACTCTAACTCTAGATGACTCGATCTACTAGAAAACTTATTAAAAACGATGGATCCTCACTCCCTCTGACATCCGACAAGACACCAGAGGGGGAGGGAGGGGGACCAACGGTGAACAAGATGAAAGTGGGGGCGGGGTTCACACCCTAGGGGGCGATAGGTGCCCCGGAACAACCAGATATCGTGATACACTGCAAACGAGTAGCTACTCTGCATATCGCCCAGCACTATAACGTAAGCAGTCACTGAAGGCAGAAGCAGAGGATGTACGTACGTGTTCTCCAGTCGATTCGACCGGTGAAAAGCCGAGCTGAGGAACTTGGAAACAAAGCAAAAAGGAAAGGGAGAATCAGGGAACAGAAAAGCCGTAGCATAGCAAGTCCTCGCCATCAAAGGACCGAAACATCATGTCCCGCCTTTGAAGGGCAACTTGTTTGCACGCAATGATGCTGGGGGACGACGGACGACGGACGACGGACTAACCATAGGCAGCCAGAGCCAGCCAAGCACCAAGCAGGCAGCGCCAGCAGACACCGCGCATACGGAAGAATCACATGCTGTTGTTGCATCCTCTTCCTCTCGATGAGCACGCACCACCGCCAGCCGCACAGGCACCACCACGTCTACGTCCCTGTCCCAGTCCCAGTCCCCCACCTCCTCCACCTGTGCGTGCGCCGGGCGCCGGCGGCATCCAAAGAGAACCTTGCATTGCTGTCGGTCCGGCACTCCGGCCCGGCTCGGGTCGGTCTCGGTCTCGTTCTCGGTCCCGTCGCTGCTCTGCTGTTACGGCGCCTGCGCCTCCTTCAGGCTTCAGGCTCCATCTCCGCTCTTTTGATTCTGACGCAGTTTTTGCTGCTGGAGCGGGCCCGACGGTTGCATTGCATTGCAGGCATCTTCGCATCGCTGGCCCCGCGTTCAAAACACACTGGACGTACCAGTGGTGCTTGATGATGCTTCGTGTTCCCCCTTTTCTTTGTATTGTATCAATCATCGTCGTTCCTTTTGGGTCACTATGATCAAGTCCTTGATCTCTCTTCGCTCGCTTCTTCGGTGCTTATTAAAGCTAGACAGTGCTGCAGCGCACGGTCCACATGCCGCCGTGCTTCAGATTTGTCATCTGAATTTCTGTCTCTCTGCGTGTCCTGACCGGCCCACTTCAATTACTGTATCGTTGCATGCGTAGCATGCGAGTGGGCAGTGGCCGTGGGATATGCTTGTGCTTCTTCTTCTTCTTCTTCTTTTTTTTTTTGTTCGACGGACGCAGCGAAGACCAACAAGTCATCTCGGAGAGGAGTGGGAGTGGGCGGCAGCAGGTTAGGTTGGTTAGCCAGCTGGTACGTTCGGTTGAGCCGTGGTCACGGAAAAAACGACCGTGACTGTGAGCTATAAAAAAAATTATTGTGGGTTGTAAACTGTATTGAAAGCTATTTGGTTAAATAAATATAAGATATATATCTTCTAGCTTTATTTTTTTAAAACAATTATGAAAACGTTTTTTATTTCAACTATTTTGAAAAGCTGAAAGCTACTTAGAAAAATACCTATTTCTGAAAAACCGTCTCTAACAGTAATCCTTTTGGTTGATCTTTTGGCTTTTAGGGTCAAAATCTGAAGCCAAAATCTCAACCAAATAAAGTAGACTAAGGGCATGTTTAGATTCCAAATATTTACAAGATTCTTCATCACATCGAATCTTTAGACGCATGTATGAAGTATTAAATATAGGTAAAACAAATAACTAATTGCACAATTTATTTGTAAATGTCGAGACGAATCTTTTGAGTCTAGTTGGTCCTGCGAACACAAGGTTCATATGTGCCCTTGTGGTTCCCTTCCTGAGTGATGAGTGATCGGTCAACAGGCAACATGTCTCTTGGCTGTGTTGGTGTGCAGGTGTGGAGCTCGGACAGGGGTCGAAGGTGAGGTGAAGGTCAAGTAGAGACGTGTCGTGCCGACGGACCGGGAGTGGTGAAGGGCGGACGTGAGGCTTGGATCGACGGACCTGGAGACCTGAGGACCAGCTGTGGTAGCTGGCACATGGCATCGGCAAGCAAGAGCACATGGGGATGTGCGGTGCATCGGCCGAGTCGGGAGGAAGGTGACGGCGTCGTGACACTTGGCGGGAGGCCGAGAAGGATGGCGAATGCACTGTGCCCAGCGTGGAGCCTGGACATGCTCCGGCATCGGTGCTGGAACTCGGGGTGTGCGAACCACATCCCGTCTACGGCGCGGGTTCGGTAGCCGAGCCTCAAAAAGCTACCCTCGACAGTTTCTGAGTTTGGGCCTCAAAACTCGGGGTGGCCGGTTTCCGAGTTTGGGCCTCAAAACTCAGGGTGGACGGTTTTCAGGTTTGGGCCTCAAAACCTGGGCTCGCGGGTTTCTAAGTTTGGGCCACAAAACTCAGTCGGAGGACAGGTTTCCTGGTTTCATCCTCAAAACCGGGGGAAGGCCCAGGATTCTCGGTTTCGGCCTCAAAACCGGGGGGAGGTCCGCAAAAAGGACGGTCGACGCGTGGCGGCGTGGAGAGGCTGGCGCGGCGGTGAAGCTATCCACGAGGAAGGCGCGGCGGTCGACAGGGCGACACGTGGCGGCATCCTGAGGCTTGCGTCGAGGCGAAGCTAAGGATGAGATGGGCGCGTGGTCGTCGGATCGTCAACAAGCAGAGTTGGACTGGGATACCCCTAGGGTTGGCCGCTTCGCTCTTGTATCTAGGAGTAGAAGGGGTTTATCGCATTAGGCTATAAATAAGAGAGGCACCCCTCCTCTCTCTCTATCCTTGCAGTCATTTGTTCCTGAGTACTCTCTCTCTAGCCCTCACTTAGGTTCTAATCATACCTCGCTGCAAGCGATCCGCAGAGACGGGAATCATACCTCTGTGTACTTGGATCTTTTGAGGAAACGAGACCGTATTCTCGTTGTCTCCTCGTGTGGAGGAATTTCGGTTGAATCGAATCGAATTGCGTTTTGTGTTTGTGTTCTTCACGTTTTGCTTTTTCATCTCCCGGAGATTTGTCTCGTTCTCCCTCTCCGTGAGATGATTCTCGATTCCACTTGAATCAATTCGTTCTTGGTTGTGAGCTCCTTCTTTCCACCGAAGGATTTCTCCCCTAACCTCACAAATCCATAGATCGGGTCGATTTCGCGTTCGTTCTTCGTTCTTCCCCTTTTACGGTGATCCACGAATCTCTCTTGATTGACTTGGTTTGGTGCGATGATTTCTTAGGATTAGCACCCCAATACATAGAGGAACACCTGAGAGGAGTTTGATCAAAGTCTCTTTTGATTTGGTAGAGTTTTGATCGAATTGACTTTTGTCCCGAGCTGTTTTTCTGCTCTCTGTTCATCCGCGGACAGTCCGCGCCCCCAGCGGCGGACAGTCCGGGACTCAGGACTCGGCAGGTTCAGAACAGCGCAGTGCGATACTGTTATCGGTCTCGTGACCGGCGGACAGTCCGCGGTACAAACCCGCGGATAGTCCGGGACCTGTCCAGCAGACCTGCAGCACTGTTTGGTTTCTGTGTTTTGGCCGGCGGACAGTCCGGCTCCTAGTCGCGGACAGTCCGAGACTCAACGGCGGACAGTCCGGGACTCTGACCCCGGACAGTCCGCGAATCTGCAGACTTTGCAGTTTTGCTCTGACCCTTTGGCAGTTTGTTTTGGGGTTTCTCCGAGAGTTCCGCTGTACCACTAGGACATCTCCTAGGGTATCCACCTACTCGTAGGTCGTGAACTCTTCGGTCATTTCGAGTCTCAGCTTGTGGGGTGATTTTCTGGGACAAGGGTCATTATATTCACAAGTTGAATTTGAGGCTCCCATTCACCCCCCCTCTGGTCGCCAATCCGGTCCTTCAATTGGTATCAGAGCCGGTTAAGGATCTTCTCTACCTTAATCGGTTTCGGATCCTAAAGGCGACATGGAACGAGGGAATGGCAAGGCTCCTTGGTTCGATGGAACGAACTATTCCTATTGGAAGATTCAGATGCGTGCTTACCTCAACAACATCAGATCTTCTGTTTGGGAGATATGCGAGAACGCTGAGTACGTAGTCCTTGCGGCTCGTGTGGGTCAGATCCAGATTGATTAGCACGAGGCCAACTCCAAGGCTCGTAATGCTCTTTTGGCCAGCATCTCCCTTCCTGAGTTCGAACGTGTCTCTGAGCTTGAGACGGCACGAGAGGTCTGGGTGAAGCTTCAAAGCTATCACGAGGGGACCGCCCATGTTAAGACCAGACTCTTCGAAACGTACAAGCGCGAGTACGAGAACTTTGTTCAGTTGGAGGGAGAGACGATTGACGCATTATTCGCTCATTTCCAAATGATTGTGAACAAGATGCGTGCCAATCGGGCTAACCTACCCTATGACGATCATGAGAGGGCACTCAAGTTACTATATGCCCTAGATCGGAGGGTATGGGAGGTGAAGGTGTCGACTATCATTGAGTCTCCATCTTATGACACCCTCACCGTGGACGAGCTGTTCAACAAGCTCAAGTCCACCGAGATCGATCATCTGACTCAGGCCAAGCTGAAGAACCCATCTTCACATTCCATGGCTTTGGTCTCAGGCAAGGGTGGATCGATTTTTTCTTCTGACACTTCACCTCCTCTCTTTGCTTTGTCTTCTTTGCTTACAGTTACAGAGGAGCAGTTGGAGGCGTTGGGAGACGATCAGCTCGCCCTCGTCATCACCCGGTTCTCACGGTTTCACAACAACCGCTTGAATCGCCGGTGTGGTGGCGCACGCGAGGGCTGCTACAAGTGCGGTGATCTAGATCACTTCATGGCGAACTGTCCCAAGAACAACAAGAAGTCTTCCGGCAAGTCTCGCAACTTCCGGCGCAGAGACAAGCCGGAGTACAAGACTGAGAAGAAGAAGAACAAGGACACCTTTCGGCGGGAGGATGTGGAGAAGGCTTTCGACGCCGACCAACGTGCTCTCTTCGCTTCCAAAAGCGATGAAGACAAGACCTCCGACAGCGACTCCAGTGACGACGGGTCCGAGCATAAGACGGAAGATCGCTTCAACGGACTCTGCTTCTTCGGCAACTCCTCCAAGGGCTTATGCACCATGGCCTTGGACGAAGAGGACAGCAAGTGCCAGGCGAAGGACGCCGATGACGCCAACAACGACGACGACGACAACAACGCTTCTGAGGTATCAAACTCTTCTCTTGTCGATCGTCTCGTTGATGAGCGCGATAGCCTTGCGGAGTTAGTCCTTGCTTTGGAGAAGAAGCTCACACATGTTAACCTAGAGCGCAGTGAGTTTAAAGCCAAGATGAAAGAAGCGCTTAAGGAGCTTGAGTTTGCTAAGTTCGAAGTGAGGGTGACTAATGAGGAGGAGTGCGATGAATGCACGATGCATATGACAAACTTTGCCACCCTGCAAACCAAGTATGCCTCTTTGATTGAGGTGTATGATGAGCTGAAGAGTAGGCTAGACTTGGTGGAATGGTGGGTGATTGCAAAGAGTGTCCCTCCCTGAAGAAGGAGCTGGAGGAAGTGAAGGCGAGGTCTTCTTTGCTGGGTGCGTGCAAGCTTTGTCCTAACTTGCGAACTGAGTTGGCAGAAGTTAATGTCAAGTTTGCTGAAGCCATGAAGGCCAGCTCAGTTAGCACCTTATCCACTCCTTGTGAGCGATGCGTGGGGATGGAGCTTGAGATTGCCAACTATCGGCACAACAGGATGCAAACCGAGGAGGAAACACATACCTTCGGTCCATCCTGTGTTGGGTGTCATGCAGTGAGCTGCAGTTGGGCATGATGATCAGTCAGTTCAAGAGGGGAACTGATTGCTCGGGAGTAGGCTTTGCTTCAGGTGGGAAGGGCGCTAGTATCTTTGGCAAGATCGGTGAGTTTAGTGGAGTGAGCCCTAGTGAGAAGCCATCCGCTATCCCTAAGCTCATCAAGATCACCCCACCTGAAGCTTCCAAGCCTATCACCAAGGATGGTATCCTTGATGAACCTCCCAAGGCTCCACCTCGCAAGCAAGTGTGGGTTCCCAAACCTAACCATCTTAGGAACACACTTGACACCCTTCCTGACGTCTCTAGTGATCCCCTTCCGAAAGGCAAGCAACCAGCCAGAGTGAACAACCCTCGCAACCATAGGAACCAACAACTCAAGAGAGTGGTGAGGTTCGAATGCGAGTACTGTCACCGTGAGGGTCACCTAGCTGAGTTTTGCTTTCGGAGGAAGAGAGACGCTAGGAAGGAGTTGGAGCTGAACAATCAGGCCATGCACCACCCTCTCCATGGTGTGCAAGGTCGGAGAGTTCAGAGGCAGGGCGCTAGACCTGGAGGTGTATTCCCTCAGGTAGCTAGGCTCCAGGCAGCCAGACCACGGGGTGGTGCGTGCCCGTCGTGGTTCTGGTCATCCTCAATACGATCGTGAGCCGGGTGTAAGGGGTTTTGCTACTCAGTCCCATAGCGGACCATCTTTTCAGCTTGGTGGTGATCACTTTGCTCAAATGGGACATGTAGGTCAGTTTGGAGGTTTTTCGTTCCATAGCGGACCACCCTTTCAGGTTGGTGGTGATCGCTATCCACCCATGGGACGAGGACAGCTTGGTGTTGCTACTAACACTTTTTCTGGGCCTATGACACAACACTGGTATCCTTCTCAGTATACTAACCCCAGTGTTGTGCCATATGCTCATTTCCTGCCTTTCTATTGATGCAGGGACTTTGGTTGGAGAACATGTGGCTCATGGATTCCGGGTGTTTGCGCCACATGACCGGAAAGAAGGAATGGTTCTCCAGCCTAGACCTCGTGATGCACAAGGAGTACATCACTTTTGGGGATAACAGTAGAGGTAAGGTTGTTTCTCATGGAGCTATTCGGCTCAATGAGAACTTCATTCTTAAGGATGTTGCTTTGGTTTCAAACTTGCATTACAATTTGCTTTCTGTTTCGCAACTCCTTGAAGACGATTGTGAAGTGCGCTTTAAGAAGGGTTTGAGTCGTGTTTTAGACCCTCGGGGAGATCTTGTTTGTTGGATCGTCCCTTTTGGTCGTGTTTTCAGAGCCGATTTTTCTCGCTCTTTCGGCTCTGCTAGATGTCTAATGGCTGGTCCTTCTTCTGATTTGTGGAAGTGGCATAGGAGGCTTGGTCACTTGAGTTTTGACTTGCTAGCAAGACTTAGCTCACTTGGCCTAATCCAAGGATTGCCCAAGCTTAAGTTTCAGAAGGACCTTGTTTGCCATCCTTGTCGTCACGGGAAGATGGTTGCTGCTTCTCACCCACCTGTTAATCAGGTGATGACAAAGCGACCCGGCGAGCTTTTACACATGGACACAGTTGGTCCAGCTCGGGTTTGCTCAGCGGGTGGGAAGTGGTACGTTCTAGTGATCGTGGACGATTTTTCGAGGTACTCTTGGGTGTTTTTCATGGAGGATAAGGATGAAGCTTTTTCTTTTGCTCGTGATTTGATTTTGAAGTTGAAAACTGAGTTTCCCCCTGATACCATTAGAGCTATTCGTAGCGATAATGGTACTGAGTTTGATAACTCACAGTTTGTCTCTTTCTGTTCTTCTAATGGAATCGAGCATCAGTTTTCTTCTCCTTATGTCCCTCAGCAGAACGGTGTTGTTGAGTGCAAGAACCGGACCCTTGTTGAGATGGCCAGGACGATGCTCGATGAGCATAGGACTCCTAAGCGGTTTTGGGTCGAGGCAATCAACACCGCTTGCCATGTTTCAAATCCCATTTTTCTTCGTGCTTTCATGAAAAGACTTCTTATGAGTTGCGTTTTGGACGGGTACCCAAGGTGTCTCATTTTTGGGTGTTTGGGTGCAAGTGTTTCATCCTGAAGCAAGGCAATTTGGACAAATTTGAATCTCGCTCTGCTGATGGCGTGTTTCTTGGTTATGCTTCGCATTCGCGCGCTTATCGAGTTCTTAACCTTGAAACTAACCGGATAGTGGAGACCTGCGAGGTCACATTCGATGAGACTATGCCTTGTATTTCTTCTACTTTTGATGTTGCAGGAGAACAGGAGCTGGGAGAGACCATTTTTGTGGAGGAGGAGCAGGAGAATGCCGATTGGGGTGATCCCGAGCCAACTCCACTGGCTGCCCCTATCGACCCTGCGACATCTACTTCATCTCGAGGACCCGATCTCACGACGTCTTCTTCTTGGGGTCCTCTAGAGCCACCTCTCCAGCGAGCACCGACTGCACCTGAGGGAGCTACAGCATCTAGCGAGGGGGAGGCGACTTCGGCGAGGCAAGCGCCCCGAAGTGTTCAGCAGACTCACCCTCCGCAGCAGATGATCGGCGGTATCGACCAGCGAGTCACGCGGTCGCGAGCGTATGAGATCTCACACTTTGCTCATTCTGCATTCATTGCTTCTTTTGAGCCCAAAGATGTTGGACACACACTTTCTGATCCCAATTGGGTTAATGTCATGCGTGAGGAGTTAGAAAACTTTGAACGAAACCAAGTTTGGACCCTAGTTCCACCTCCACCAGAATGCCACCCTATAAGTACCAAATGGGTTTTCAAAAACAAACAGAGTGAGGATGAGATGGTAGTAAGGAACAAGGCTAGGCTAGTAGCCCAGGGTTTTTGCCAAAAAGAGGGGATCGACTATGAGGAAACCTTTGCCCCTGTAGCCCGTTTAGAAGCCATTAGGATTCTTCTAGCTTTTGCAGCTTCGAAGGGTTTTAAGCTTTATCAAATGGATGTCAAGAGTGCTTTTTTGAACGGGTATATAGAGGAAGAGGTTTATGTGAGACAACCCCCAGGTTTCGAGAATCCCAAGTTTCCAAACCATGTTTTCAAACTTACAAAAGCTTTATATGGTTTGAAACAAGCCCCGAGAGCTTGGTATGATCGTTTGAAAACTTTTCTGCTCTCTAAGGGTTTTAAAATGGGACGGGTAGATATGACTCTGTTTCTTCTCAAGCAAGGCAACGACACCCTTTTGATTCAGATTTACGTGGATGATATCATCTTTGGTGGCTCCTCTCACGCACTTGTTGCCAAGTTTGCAGATACTATGAGCAGGGAGTTTGAGATGAGTATGATGGGTGAGTTGACCTTCTTCCTCGGGTTGCAAATCAAGCAAACCCGAGATGGGACGTTCGTGCATCAAGGCAAATACACGAAGGACATCCTGAAGAAGTTCGACATGGGCGAGGCCAGGCCTCTTACGACGCCCATGCCGACGACTGCTGTGATGGACGCGGACCAGGACGGAGAGCCGGTTCACCAGAAGGAGTACAGAAGCATGATCGGCTCGCTTCTGTACCTGACGGCGACGAGGCCGGATATACAGTTTTCAGTGTGTCTGTGCGCTCGTTTTCAGGCATCCCCTCGGACTTCCCACAAGCAAGCGATCAAGCGCATCATGAGGTACCTCTGATACACTCCTGAGTTCGGACTTTGGTACTCTTCCTCTTCGACCCTCTCGCTTTGTGGTTATTCCGATGCAGATTTTGTCGGCTGTCGGCTTGAGCGGAAGTCTACTTCTGGGACTTGTCAGTTCCTTGGCTCTTCTTTGGTTTCGTGGTCTTCTCGCAAACAGTCGAACGTAGCCCAGTCTACTACTGAAGCCGAGTATGTTGCCGCCGCTTCTTGTGCTTCGCAGCTTTTATGGATGGTTGCTACATTGCGTGATTTTGGTCTAGACTTCAGTCGGGTCCCTTTGCTTTGCGACAGCACTTCTGCCATTAGTGTAGCAAAGAACCCTGTTCTTCACTCCAAGACCAAACACATCGATGTTCGCTTTCACTTTCTTCGTGATCACTACGAGAAAGGCGACATTGACCTTAGGCATGTAGACACCCATAACCAGGTTGCAGATATTATCACCAAGCCTTTGGATCTCTCAACTTTTGCTAGGTTGAGAGGTGAGCTTGGTGTGTGTTTCCCCTTTTAGATGGGGGAAGCATTTTTGTACCATAGACTGACTTTCTGATCCTTTTTGTGTTTTTGGGTCTTGAGTCATTTTATTTTTGCTCCGATTCTGACTTCATCATGTATACATCTTGCATTTTCGAGCTTCATGTCTATATTCCTTAGAATGAATTTATGCTCTATTTAGTGTATGCTTCGATGATATATGATGATGCTTGTAGCTTAGGCTCTCATTGATCACTGATACATGTTGTGAGCTAAGCTATTTTTTTAGAATGATGAACATGCTTAATGAACTTAAAACTTGATACTTGTTCACCATTGAGATTGACAACTAGCATGTGTAGGATGTATTGAGGTCACTTGAGCTATTTCATATATGCTAGGTTGCTATGTCTCTAGTTCCGAGTCTTTCACTTGCTTGGACTGTTCCTTCTCTGCTCAATATGAACCAAATATTAGTGAATTGAAAAGATCGAGATGGGATTGCTTTGTCAGCACTTCACGGTATCGAGACTGTTTCTCATAGCACTTTGAGTTAAACTTGAGCCGTGTAGTGTAAGACCGAAACCGATGCTTTAAGCTTCTGATTGCTTTGCATAGGCTTAGCACGGTTGAAAAGTTAGGCAATGACAAGCTTTCAACCTCTCGCAATCACATGCTGAGTTTAAACTTGTGTTAATAACCGCTGCAATTTCTCCGATAAAATATGAAAACACAAGTCTATGTTTCTTTCTATAGCATGATGGTTGAACGTTGCTAGGGGTAGTTCACCTTGTATACATGTTTAGCACTTGTTTGACTTTCTGTCTTATACATGTTCAGTGCTATTTTGATGGTGAACTTACTTTCTGGATGACTTAAAACTGCTCACTTGGCTTATGCATTCATATTTCGTATTGGTGATCAGTTTGAGCCTTTGCTAGCACTTTTGCATGATGTTTTGTAGTCGGATCAACACTCTTTAGAGCATTCTTTCATTCTTTCGAGTATATACCTGAAGCTGCTAACATGCATTTTTGACTCATATGCATTTGCTCGACTCCGATAGGCATGACCTAGCTCCGTTTTTGCTTACTTGAGCTCTTTTCCCTTCTCTTGTGTTTGCAAATTACCCCCAAGGGGGAGAATTCTTTTCCAATGAAGGGTGTGTCTTGTTGTGGTGACAATTTGCATTTTATGCTTCTCTTGTTGAGGGGGAGTTCTTTGAGTAAGGGGGAGTTTCGTTTTTGCCTGCATTACTCCGAGTCAGTTTTTATTTGGTATCGATCGTTTCGGCTAGTGGTGTTGAGCCCCTTACTGCCTCTTCTTGAAGACTAGCTTGATCTTGACCTGGTTGCGTCGAGCCGTTGCCCATGTCTTTGGGAACCAAGTCTTATGCTTTGTTTTGATCGAGTTTTGCTCTCTGATGAGTTATTGCTCCGATCGTTTGCTTGGTTGTGTCGAACCATTGCCCATGTCTTTGGGGACCAAGCTTCGCTTATCTCGATTTGCTCTTCTTTGGCCTTTTCTCTGGCTTCTGAACATCTCGAGTGAGCTTTCTCCTTCTATCTAAATTCTGCTTTCTTTTTAGTTTTGGTTACAGTTACTATGAGTTGTCGATGCACTCATCAAGGGGGAGATTGCGAACATAAGGTTGATATGTGCCCTTGTGGTTCCCTTCCTGAGTGATGAGTGATCGGTCAACAGGAAAACATGTCTCTTGGCTATGTTGGTGTGCAGGTGTGGAGCTCGGACCGGGGTTGAAGGTGAGGTGAAGGTCAAGTAGAGACGTGCCATGCCGACGGACCGGAAGTGGTGAAGGGCGGACGTGAGGCTTGGACCGACGGACCTGGAGACCTGAGGACCAGCTGTGGTAGCTGACACATGGCATCGACAAGCAAGAGCACATGGGGATGTGCGGTGCATCGGCCGAGTCGGGAGGAAGGTGATGGCGTCGTGACACTTGGCGGGAGGCCGAGAAGGATGGCGAATGCACTGTGCTCGGCGTGGAGGCTGGACATGCTCCGGCATCGGTGCTGGAACTCGGGGTGTGTGAACCACATCCCGTCTACGGCGCGGGTTCGGTAGCTGAGCCTCAAAAAGCTACCCTCGACGGTTTCCGAGTTTGGGCCTCAAAACTCGAGGTGGCCGGTTTCCGAGTTTGAGCCTCAAAACTCGGGGTGGACGGTTTTCAGGTTTGGGCCTCAAAACCTGGGCTCGCGGGTTTCTGAGTTTGGGCCACAAAACTCAGCCGGAGGACAAGTTTCCCGGTTTCAGCCTCAAAACCGGGGGAAGGCCCAGGTTTCCCGGTTTCGGCCTCAAAACCGGGGGGAGATCCGCAAAAAGGACGGTCGACGCGTGGCGGCGTGGAGAGGCTGGCGCGACGGCGAAGCTATCCACGAGGAAGGCGCGGCGGTCGACAGGGCGGCACGTGGCGGAATCCTGAGGCTTGCGTCGAGGCGAAGCTAAGGATGAGATGGGCGCGTGGCCGTCGGATCGTCAACAAGCAGAGTTGGACCGGGATACCCCTAGGGTTGGCCGCTTCGCTCTTGTATCTAGGAGTCGAAGGGGTTTATCGCATTAGGCTATAAATAAGAGAGGCACCCCTCCTCTCTCTCTATCCTTGCAGTCATTTGTTCCTGAGCACTCTCTCTCTAGCCCTCGCTTAGGTTCTAATCATACCTCGCTGCAAGCGATCCGCAGAGACGGGAATCATACCTCTGTGTACTTGGATCTTTTGAGGAAACGAGACCGTATTCTCGTTGTCTCCTCGTGTGGAGGAATTTCGGCTGAATCGAATCGAATTGCGTTTTGTGTTTGTGTTCTTCACGTTTTGCTTTTTCATCTCCCGGAGATTTGTCTCGTTCTCCCTCTCCGTGAGATGATTCTCGATTCCACTTGAATCAATTCGTTCTTGGTTGTGAGCTCCTTCTTTCCACCGAAGGATTTCTCCCCTAACCTCACAAATCCATAGATCGGGTTGATTTCGCGTTCGTTCTTCGTTCTTCCCCTTTTACGGTGATCCACGAATCTCTCTTGATTGACTTGGTTTGGTGCGATGATTTCTTAGGATTAGCACCCCAATACATAGAGGAACACCTGAGAGGAGTTTGATCGAAGTCTCTTTTGATTTGGTAGAGTTTTGATCGAATTGACTTTTGTCCCGAGCTGTTTTTCTGCTCTCTGTTCATCCGCGGACAGTCCGCGCCCCCAGCGGCGGACAGTCCGGGACTCAGGACTCGGCAGGTTCAGAACAGCGCAGTGCGATACTGTTCTCGGTCTCGTGACCGGCGAACAGTCCGCGGTAGAAACCCGCGGATAGTCCGGGACCTGTCCAGCAGACCTGCAACACTGTTTGGTTTCTGTGTTTTGGCCGGCGGACAGTCCGGCTCCTAGTCGCGGACAGTCCGGGACTCAACGGCGGACAGTCCGGGACTCTGACCCCAGACAGTCCACGAATCTGCAGACTTTGCAGTTTTGCTCTGACCCTTTGGCAGTTTGCTTTGGGGTTTCTCCGAGAGTTCCGTTGTACCACTACGACATCTCCTAGGGTATCCACCTACTCGTAGGTCGTGAACTCTTCGGTCGTTTCGAGTCTCAGCTTGTGGGGTGATTTTCTGGGACAAGGGTCATTCTATTCACAAGTTGAATTTGAGGCTCTCATTCACCCCCCCTCTGGTCGCTAATCCGGTCCTTCAGGTCCATATTTGGATAAAGTTTGTCAAATAACAACGAAAGTTGTCGGGGGTCCGCAAAAGGGGTACCCCCAATCAACGCAAACAAATAGGGTAAACCCAGAACACCGGTTAATAACAGACCTAACTAGTCTAACCCCCTAAAAAGCCGACCCCCCGAGGCCTACGACGCTGGCCCACCGAGCGGAGCCCTCTAAGCCAGGCCTCGGGCGCACGCTCGTTTTCCGTCTCGCCCGAGCCCTCCAAGCCAAGGCTGAGGAGGACCGACAACGCCTGCTGCAGCTCGAGAAAACCCTAGCACAAGAACCAGCCCAGCCTCGAGGTGCCGGCGCTCGTGGCCGAGCTCGAGAGGTCCACCGGCAGATCCTCGAGGACGGGGCGCCAGCACGCCCCGAGGTGCGTTTCCCGCGAGCGGGACAGAACGTGGTGGCGGCGGCGATGCTGCTCCGCGATCTGCCCGCCGTCTCCAACCCTGACGCCAGGCGCATGCTTGGGGAAATGAAGAACCTTCTCGAGACAGCCGCTGTGCAGCAAGCCGAGAGCTCGGCGTCACGACGACGCGGAGCAGCCTCGGGGAAACCGGCGGACACGCCCCGCAACGAGCGCGAGGCATCCGTCCACCAACCTGACGCCTCTCGAGCTAGACCAGTCCGCGAACGGATCATCGACAACTGGCCACCTCGAGACCCCAACGACGCCCGCAACGACATCAACCGCCGGCGCAAGGACAAGGGGGCCCAGGAGCGTGGCTATAGCGCCCATTGAGGGGGGCGCTACAACAGCGACGAGGACCGGCAAGCCCTCGAGCCCCCGGGCCCCAGAGTCTTCAGCCGGGCCATCCGCAGCTCAACCCTCCCCGACCGCTTCCGACCACCGACCAACATCGTGAAGTATGACGGGGAGGTCGAGCCCAAGCTCTGGCTCTCGGACTTCCGCCTAGGCTGCCAACTGGGCGAAGCAAAGAACGACGACCGTGTGATCATACGCCAACTCCCACTTTACCTCTCGGACACCGCCCGCCGGTGGCTCGAGGGGCTCCCGCCGGATCGGATCGACGACTGGGCCGACCTAGTCAGGGTCTTCGACGGGAATTTCAAGGGGACGTGCGTGCGCCCAGGCAACCCCTGGGATCTACGGCGTTGCAGGCAGGCGGCGAACGAGCCCCTCCGCGATTTTGCTCGACGGTTCTCGAAGCAGCGCCTCGAGCTCCCCCACGTGCCTGATGAGGACGTCATCTCAGCGTTCCTCGCGGGCACGACATGCCAAGAGCTAGTCCATGAGCTAGGACGCTACCGTCCTAGGATGGTTGAGGACCTGATGGATCGTGTCACCAGCTTTGCCTCAGGCGACGAGGCAGTGGGGGCCTTCTTTGGCCGTTCCACGGACAAAGGCAAGGCGGTGGCCACGCCGAAGGTCACGAACAAAGGCGACGACGCCAAGAACGACAACAACAACAGTAACAAAAAGAAGAAGAACAAACGCAAAGGTCAGAAGGCGAAGCGCGACACCAATGATGACGACGACGACGAAGTGCTCGCGGGCGCCCTCGAGCCTAAGAAGCCCCGAGGCCCCCCTGACGGGGCTGTTTTCGACCAGATGCTCGAGGGCCCCTGCACTTATCACAGGGGCCCCGTAAATCACAAGTTAAAGGACTGCCGACTGTTGAAAGGCTACTACTCCAAGCTCGGCGATAAGAAGGAAGACGCGCCTAAGGGCAAGGACAACATCGACGCGACGACGGGGACGCGGACTTCCCCCCGGTGCGCGACTGCTTCGTGATCTACGGGGGCCTGACCGTCGGGCTCTCGGCTCAACAGAGAAAGAAGGAGCGCCGGGAGATCTTTGCACTCCGCCACGACGCCCCCCGGTACCTCGACTGGTCTGATGCGCCGATCACGTTCGACCGTGACGACCATCCGGATCATGTCGTAAATCCGGGAGCATACCCTCTTGTCGTCGACCCCGTCATCATCGACGTACGGTTCTCCAAGGTGTTGATGGATGGGGGCTCGAGCCTCAACATCATATACCTCGAGACCCTCGACCTCCTGGGGATTTCGAGGGACCAGCTCCGACCCAGCGTTGGGGGGTTCCACGGAGTCGTACCTGGGAAGAAGGCACACCCCCTCGGGTGCATCAACCTGCCTGTCTGCTTTGGCACACCGGCCAACTTCCGCGGGGAGACGCTCACCTTCGAGGTGGTTGGGTTCCAAGGGGCCTACCACGCCATCATCGGCCGGCCGGGCTACGCCAAGTTCATGGCGGTTCCCAGCTACACGTACTTAAAGCTCAAGATGCCGGGGCCAAAAGGGGTCATCACCATTGACACCTCCTACGAGCACGCATACCACTGCGACGTGGAATGCCTCGAGCGCGGGGAGGCCAACGTCCACCTCGACTCGCTCGAGGCCCTAGCCACCCTGGCCACCGAGGGGGCTCCTGAAGCGAAGCGTCACGCTGGCAACTTCGAGCCGGCGGAGCACACAAAGCGGATACCCGTCGACCCGACTTCGACCGATGGCAAGACGCTGGCCGTCAGTGCCAGCCTCGAGCCTAAATAGGAAGCCGTGCTCGTCGACTTTCTCCGTGCGAACATCGACATGTTTGCGTGAGGCCCCTCGGGCATGCCGGGCATACCCAGGGAAGTCGCCGAGCACGCCTTGGAAATCCGGGCCGGTTCCAAACCAGTGAAGCAACGCCTGCGCCGCTTCGACGAGGAGAAGCGCAGGATCGTCGGCGAGGAGGTGCACAAGCTTTTGGCGGCCGGGTTCATCAAGGAGGTATTTTACCCAGAGTGGCTAGCTAACCCTGTATTAGTTAGGAAAAAGAATGGAAAAATGCGGATGTGTGTAGACTACACTGGCCTGAATAAAGCATGTCCAAAAGTTCCATTTCCTTTACCTAGAATTGATCAGATTGTCGATTCCACTGCTGGGTGCGAAGTGCTTTCGTTCCTTGATGCGTATTCCGGCTACCACCAAATTAAGATGAAAAAATCCGACGAACTCGCAACCTCTTTTATCACGCCATTTGGTATGTATTGCTACGTTACGATGCCCTTCGGCCTACGAAACGCCGGGGCAACGTATCAACGATGTATGCAGCGCATCTTTGGCGAGCACATAGGCAGGACCGTCGAGGCCTACGTCGATGACATCGTGGTTAAGACCAAGAAAGTCGGGAACCTCATCAGCGACCTCGAGACCACATTCGAGTGCCTCCGGGCCAAGAATGTGAAGCTCAACCCCGAGAAGTGTGTCTTTGGTGTGCCTCGAGGCATGCTACTCGGCTACATTGTCTCACAACGGGGGATCGAGGCAAACCCCGAAAATATCTCAGCAGTCACGAGGATGGGCCCGATTCGAGACCTCAAGGGGGTACAGAAAGTGACTGGCTGCCTAGCCGCTCTCAGCAGGTTCATCTCGAGGCTAGGGGAAAAAGCGCTACCCCTCTACCACCTGCTGAAGAAGACGGAACACTTTACGTGGACTGTCGAAGCCGAGGAGGCCTTAACCAAGTTAAAGGGGTTGCTGACTTCCGCACCAATCCTCGTGCCACCGCGACCAGCCCAGGTTGGCGATTCCCCCGAGCCTCTCCTCCTCTATGTGGCCGCAACCACTCAGGTGGTCAGCGCGGTCGTAGCCGTCGAGAGGCACGAGGAGGGTCATGCATTGCCGGTCCAACGACCGGTGTACTTCACCAGTGAAGTACTCTCCGAGGCCAAGGTCCGGTATCCGCACATCCAGAAGCTGCTCTACGGCATCATCGTCACAAGGCGCAAGCTCCAGCACTACTTCCTCGCTCATCCCGTAACGGTGGTGTCGTCCTTCCCCCTCGGAGAGATCATCAACAATCGGGAGGCCACGGGGCGCATCGCCAAGTGGTCCGCCGAACTAATGGGGGAGACCATCACCTATGCCCCGCGAAAGGCCATCAAGTCGCAAGCGTTGGCGGACTTCGTTGCTGAATGGACCGACACTCAGCTCCCGCCGGCGCAGATTCAAGCCGAGCTCTGGACCATGTACTTCGACGGATCTCTCACGAAGACGGGGGCAGGCGCAGGCCTGCTCTTCATCTCACCCCTCGGAGTCCACATGCGCTACCTGCTACGCTTGCACTTCCCCGCCTCCAACAACGTCGCCGAGTACGAGGCCCTTGTCAATGGGCTGCGCATCGCCCTCGAGCTCGGGGTCCGACGCCTCGACGCCCGAGGAGACTCGCAGCTCGTCATCAACCAGGTTATGAAGGCTTCAAGCTGCATCGATCCCAAGATGGAGGCATACTGCGGGGAGGTGCGCAAGCTGGAAGATAAGTTTTACGGCCTCGAGCTCAACCACATAGCTCGAAAGTACAACGAGGCCGCAGACGAGCTGGCAAAGTTGGCGTCCACGCGCGGCACGGTACCACCAGACATCTTCTCGAGGGACGTCTTCGAGCCATCCGTCGAAATCGACCCGGGGGCTGGCCCCTCGACGCCACCCCTCGAGCTAGACACGGGAGCTCGACTTTCAACGCCACCCCTCGAGAATGACCCCTGGACATCCGCTGAGGCGATGCAGGTCGACGCAACCGCCTCTTCTTCACTACGACACCTCGACTGGCGGACGCCCTACCTCGACTACTTAGCGCTAGGCGTGCTACCGGAAGACAAGATGGAGGCTCGACGCGTAGCTCGAAGGGCCAAGACCTACGTCACCTACGGCGACGAACGGGAACTATACCGACGAAGCCCGACCGGGATCCTTCAGCGCTGCATCCTCCTCGAGGAAGGACGCAGGCTCCTCGACGACATGCACTCGGGGGCTTGCGGCCACCACGCAGCGCCGAGGGCCCTGGTTGGGAACGCCTTCCGTCAAGGCTTCTATTGGCCGACCGCCATTGGGGACGCCAAGCGCTTGGTCCGAGCATGTCATGGGTGTCAATTCTACGCCAAGCAAACGCACCAGCCCGCACACGCCCTGCAGATGATCCCAATCACTTGGCCATTTGCCGTTTGGGGGCTCGACCTTGTGGGTCCCCTTAAAAGGACAAGTGGAGGGTACACACACGTGCTCGTGGCCATCGACAAGTTCACCAAGTGGATCGAGGCTAAGCCGATAGGAGACCCCACCTCCGAGAAGGCCGTCGAGTTCATCGCCAACATCATGTACCGGTTTGGAGTGCCTAACGTCATCATCACCGACAATGGCACCCAATTCACGGGCAAAAAGTTCACCAACTTCTGCGATGACAACCACATTCGCGTAACCTGGGCCTCGGTCGCATACCCTCAATGCAACGGGCAGGTCGAGCGCGCCAACGGCATGATACTCCATGGGCTGAAGCCAAGGCTGTTCAAGACTCTCAAAAATTTCGGAAAGGGATGGGCCGCAGAGCTCCCCTCGGTGCTGTGGGGCCTCAGGACTACGCCGAGTCGAGCCACCGGGTTCACTCCATTTTTCCTAACCTACGGCGCCGAGGCAGTCTTGCCTACGGACCTCGAGTACGGCTCCCCGCGACTTCGAGCCTACAACGAGCAAAACAACGACGAGAGGCTTGCCAACGCCAAGGACCAGCTCGAGGAGGCCCGAGATGCGGCGCTCATCAACTCCGCACGCTACCAGCAATCACTTCGACGCTACCACGACAAGTATGTGCGCAAAAGAGACCTAGCAGTGGGGGACCTCGTGCTTCGACGGCTTCAAGACAATCGAGGGCGCCACAAGCTCACCCCTCCATGGGAGGGCCCATACACCGTGGCCAAGGTGCTCAAGCCGGGAACATACAAGCTCTACGACGATCAAGGCAGAATCCTGGCGAACGCGTGGAACATATCTCAGCTACGTCGCTTCTATCCTTAAGGGCCTCAAGGCTTTGTTCATTTTGTTGCTTTGTACAAACATGTCAAATATGAATGAACAATCTCGTGCGTTGTCTTTTATTTTGCTTGGCAGCATAAGGTAGCCTCGACCCTGCCTTGCTCAGGGTCGAGCCTCCCTCGGGGGCTGACAGGGGGGTAACCGCCCCCCAGACCCCGGAAAAAATGCGTGTTTTCTTTTCAAAAAATTCGACCCTCGTCTCGACTCGTGCCTCGAGAGAACTAGCGACGTCTAAAATCCCAAAATACCTCGAGCCTCCAAAGGTCGGGAGGCGTCGACGTAGACGGCCACCTACGCCCCCGGGCTACGGTACCCTACCTACGCCTCCCCTCGAGGGGCTCGCGATGTATCGAAGGAATACGGACTAAGTTAGCAGAAACTCGAGCTTGCAATAAAGAGAAGTGGTCAAACGCATTTGAAAAGAAAACAACACCTTTAAACAAACAAGTCATATATGCAAATGGATCTCGATAGACCCTCATCCATGCCATAAAATCTTTACAAGGGCCTCGACGCCCAAATTTGGCACGCAGGCCCTAATCCTCGTCGGTGTGGTACTCCTCCCCGAGGTCTTCCACGGCGGGCTCAGCCTCGACACCCGAGCTAGAAGGAGGAGGGCCCTCGACACCGCTGCTGGCGTCAGGAGGCAGCACGTCCTCCTCGAAAATCTTGGCGAGCGATGTACCCGGTGTAACACCCCGGTGTTAAGCAATCCCTAAATGCATAATTTGGCATGGCATAAGCATAGCATCTCATCATTTCATGTGCATATGTTTGTTGAATGCTTAAGTCCTTGTTTGGTCTCTAGTGTAACCTTGTTATGCTTACTGTTTCTGACCAAGTGCCTTATAACAAAGTTGTAGATCTTGATGAGGGGAACAACTTTGCTTTAAAGCACTTTCTCAGAAAAAGCTTTTTAGTTAGGATTTCTTGCATTAGAAAAATGGTTTAGCACTAAATTTATTTTAAACAACAGAATTTGGACTGGAGCCTTAAGGATGATTTGTTCCTTACAAAATTCTAAGCAACTTTGCTGTTGGGACCTTTTCCTAGTTCGGTCTAGTTTAGAAGTTATAGAGCATCAAAGTTTGAAACCAAACCTCTTTAGTTTAATCTTGACCGTGGACCCCACCGGTCAGTCCCTCTCTTCTTCCCCGCGCGTGCGCCGCTCCCTCCGCGCCGACCGAGCCTGCCGCCGCCGCGAGACCGCCTCGCTGGCCGGCAAAACCACCGGCATCGCCGCCCGCGGTTTTGCGCCGCGTGCGCCATGTCACCCCCTCGCTCTCTGCAAGCTCGCCACGACGCCCAGGAGCTCGGTGCATGCCCGCCGCGTGGAGCTCGACGCCTGACGCCGCCGCGTCCGGTCGGGAGTTCCCCCGACGGGAACTGGCCAGGTGTAATACACCCAGGCACTTGTTCCTTTTGTCTTGTCCGCCTTGAGCTTGCAAGCCAGAAAGACCACTCCACTCCACTCCACCCACCTTCACAGAGCGAAGCGTCGCCGCCATTTCCGCCGCCGCCGCCGAACCTCGGCGAGCGATTACTCGCTCCACCGCTCACCGTCGCTCGATTCCTCCCGCCAGTTTCTCCGCCGTGACCTCCTTTTTCTCCGGCAAAGGTTGGTTTCACCTCTCTTCCTCTCTAGCTGCCGGAACAGCGGACGCCATCCGCAAGCTTCCGCCATGGCCGCCACCGTGACCTTCACGTGGACCGGTCATCTCCGGCCAAGCCATCCCAAACCGAGCCATGTTCTAGTCTTCTCTACCGCCGTAGTAGCTTAGAGTCAAATGGAGACCCCTCTCGCGCCCTGAGCTCGCCGGACCACGGGCCAGTCGCGCTGTGTCCGTCATGGACCGCCGCCGTGCATCGCGCCGGGCAATGCCGGGGATGCCGAAGCCTGGGAGTTGCTCCAATAGGTTGCTTAGGTCTTGCGTGGGCTAGTGCTAGTGCCTGCCGAGTCGCAAGCCGCCGGGGAGAGTTCCGCCGCCGAGTCGCAGAGCCGCCGCTCCGCCATGGCCGCCGTCGAGCTTGCTCCGGTATCCCTCTGGCTCAGCCAGTTAGTCGGTCGTGTTCGTCTCGTAAACCCGCACCCAACGATGGTCTCAGTGTCGCCCGAAGTGTCGCCTGTCGACGAGTTAGGGCCGGTCAACGACCACGGCGCCAAACTCCGCCGTTGACTGCCGAGCCTGGCCTCGCGCGGTAACGTGCCGAGCCTGGCCTCGGAAGCTTGGTCGCCCTGACCAGCGGGCCCCGACTGGCAGAAAAGGGAAGAGCCTGGTTGCCGTAGGCCTCGGTAAGTCGGATGAACCGAGCCTTCGCCTCGAGCCTCGGTCGAGTCGAGCCAAGTCAGTAAGCCTCGGTCGAGTCGAGCCAAGTCAGTAAGCCTCGGTCGAGTCGAGCCAAGTCAGTAAGCCTCGGTCGAGTCGAGCCAAGTCAGTTAGTCTCGGTTGAGTCAGTAGCCTCAGCTGAATAGGAGCCTCGGGCCTCGGGCGAATCGAAAATTGTGTCTGAGCCTCGGGCCTCAGCCGAATCGCGCTGAACGTGCCGAAGCCTTCGTCTGAGCCTCGGGCGAGTCGCACCAGGTGTGCCGAAGCCGTGTCTTGAGCCTCGGCCGAAGTCTGTAGCGTATAGGATTGAGTTTCCCTTTTTAGTGTGTTTTGCAGAATTCATGTAAAGGCTTCAAAAATTCGTACAAGGCTCATTTTAAGTCCAAATCTTGTGAAACAAATTTTGTTGTGTTAAGCATGATTAGATCTACCTGTGAAGGATGTTAATTGCATTATTGGTAATACTTTTATGTGTAGATTTATTTAAATTAGAAGAGTGCTGATAACTTGGAAAATGCATAACTAATCAAGTATGAGTCGGAAAAATGTGATTCCAGTTTTGTTAGGTTTGTATGGATGAGTAGCTTCAGAGAAAAATATAAGATGAGGTTGCTTTGTGAAATACTTTAGCAGTAGTAATTAAAATGGTTAAATGCTGTTTTCTTGTTTATTTTGTAATAATTAAAATATGAAGAATATGAACCTGAGAATTTAAGCACATTGCTCTTATGCTAGGAAGTCCAGTAGGAAAATAAGAAATCTGTTGTTTGACACCTGTTGCTAGGGTGAGTAGTTCAAAGCACCTGTTCATGATAGATTTTGTCTTTTTCATAGGGGATAGAGTCTAGGTCCAAAAGGGATGAAATTTGGACAGAGGATTAAATTAAGTATATTAATCTCCAGTAATTTTTATAGTTTTTTTATGAAGCTGCCTAGGATAGGTTACGTTATAGGCCTAATTAACTAGATTTAATTCTACAACAATATTAGAGGGTAATAAACCCGTTAAGCAACTTTGATGTGGTGACAACAAGACTTAGTAAGGAGCAGTAGATGACATGTGCTTATCGTCCTGAGTGTTACTCCATGTTGCATCACTGTGCATCCCATGTACATTCATGTTATTCATTCATGTACCGCATCATGCAGGGTCGGTAGTCGAAGCCCAAGACACGCGGAGGAGCAGCGTCAGGAGGAGACAACCGAGGAGGGGATCCCGGAAGGAGACGCTTGAGGACCTGCCGGAGTGCCGTGATCACCGCCCGCGCCGACTTCGAGCGAGGCAAGCCCCGGAGCATTTTCTCCTACGGTTTGCAAATTACCGTTTACAAGTTAACCTGATATGATTGTTGCATTAGGTCATAGGAGTTGTGTGATACGTTGCTGCATTGATTAATTATCCTTGTCCACCTGCAAAATATTATCTTGTGATCCCTGTTAGGTCTAGGCTCGAATTATATGCTTAGCCCTGCTTAGACCGGTAAAAGTCGGGTGATTTCCTGTCTCCCGCATATAGGTGGATACTAAACATGTTTAGCCTCGTGCTATCGTGGAATATAACCATGTGATAATAATTGGAGACCGGGCGGGATGTAGGAGCAGCAGGACATGGGTTCTGTGTGCTAGTAGTCTCCCGTCTGTGTCGATTAGGAACCGACGAAGGCACACCTCAGTCATTTTGAACGCGTCAATCACTTAACGGAGTAGGTCGGAGTACCTCCCGTGAAGCCGAGTAAGGTGTTTCGAGCCGGTGATGGAGACGTTGACGCCAACACCCAGGGCCTTACATGTACCGTGGGCAACTATTCTGATCGACCTGGCATGGTCCGAGGGCAGGCAGGGCCCTGATCGACCTGGCATGACCGTGGGCAGTTAATAGCTTGAGCGACCTGGCATTGAGATAACCCTCGGTGTAGAAGGGTCCATGGCCGTCCCGCGATTTGGGTTCTCGAACCTCCTGAGTGGTCGCCAACGGCCGCCTGGCAGGGTGTGTCGGGCGAGTGTGCGACATTTTGTCCCCAGCTGGTAGGAATCGATTATAATCGCCATCGCTCCTGGTTAGTGAGTAACTTGACTGAGCATGTGTTACCGTAGTAATATATGGAATTAATGATGGTTATGGTTGGTGAATCTGAAAGGCTATTGATGAAATAGTCACTCTTGCTTGAATAAGTAGTCAAGTGTTTGCTCTAGATCAGGTGCAAATCTAGATAATCAGGCTGATTACCTAAAAGTGACTGCTAATGCTCGAATAAGGAATTTTAATAATAAAATGCTTTTATGCAAAAGGTAAGTGTGGCCAACCTCAGATACAGCCTTGCATAATCCTTGGTGTCAATTATTTCTGGTTTATGACGGGTAAGTCTAGCTGAGTACCTTCTCGTACTCAGGGTGCTATCCCTTGTTGTTGCAGATGGGCAGTGTTTCTTCGGCTACTGAGAGAACTGTCTGTATCCGTCGAGGGCAGTGACTAGACCATGGGCATGGTCAATCCTTATCTTTCCTGATGCTTTTGTGGACAGATCAGGCATATGGCACGTATTGTGAACTAAGGACTTGTGTTTCAAAACTATGTTGCTTCCGCTTGAATTCAAAACTATGGTTTGTAATAACTATCGAACTCCGATGTATTTGAACTATGTGCGAACTGAATGTACCTTGTGGGCATGTACGCTAATCTATTACGATCTGGTTAAAGTTGAATGACTTGAAATCCTTCGAGATTTCCGGACTACCGGGTTTGTACGAGCTTAAGTACTTGTAGTCTCTGTGAAAGCAGCGATTCGGTGCTTAATCTGTGCAAATTGGTCGGTTCTGTGACAGCTGGCATCGGAGCGTGGTTAGCGTTACTGTTCACAAGTGTATTTGAAAAACCGTATTTTCAATTAAAATTTCCTATTTGACAAGAACTTATAGCTATATTAGGATTTGAAAAACCTTTTTGACAAGAGTAAGGTGTGCCATTGATCAAGTCCTTATGCCCAACAGGAACTTAGGTGGCTATTTAAGTACTAACTTTGGGGAGTCGTGCATCATACTTATTTTCTGTTTATTCTGTCGTCCATACGGCAAGGGTGAAATTGTATGGATGCTATTCCTCGGAATAGTAATGTATGGATCAATTGCCTCTACGCTAAAGGTAATGAGAGTTGTGAGAGCATGATTGGACAACCGCCAATCTAGGGAAAGTGCTTATATGATACTGACGCGTATACCTGTTCCACACAAGTATATGTGAAAGTATTGATTTGGGAGTAATAATTTATGATGGGTGCATATACTGCTTACGTGTATACCGGGTGTACACCTAAGAGAGTATTAGATTTAAATTTTCGCAGTGCATGATATTCATACTGTGGGAAGGGCTGAAATGGTTCTTCTGCAGGTACGCTAACTTGCGAACGTGTAGTACGTATAGTTAACGCTATGAGTGAACGTGTATGCCACCGTCTAGCCGATAGATTGTTAGGCAGTGAGGACGTATGTTACGCTCATGCATCATGATCATACAACTTTGCATTAATCTTACTTCCTTCCTTATGGTTTCCGTCCCGTTTTTCTAATAAAAGTTGTTTCAACTAATTAAAAACTGTGTGGATAAACTTCTTACAGATGGCACGCACCAAGCGCACTGCTCGCAAGTCCACGGGAGGCAAGAGGCCTAACTACATGCTGGGGCCATGGACTGATGAGGGATCAGAGGACTTTCTAGAGGAGTTTGGGATGCCCACTATTCTTTGGAGAGTTCTGCACCTGGTGGGATATCAGGAGGGCCAGGAGCCACAGTACGACTGGCACCGTGTGCAGTTGTCAGAGGATCGCCACGTGTACACGGTGGAGGTCGACGTGCCTAGCCGTGAGGACCAGGATCACGTCTGGTGCCGTCGGGTGTTTGCCTTGCAGGGGAGGACCCCCTGGGATGCAGCCAACCAGGTTGCTTATACCGCTCTTCGGGACATCATGGAGGACCATCCGGAGGTGGTTGCCCAGGCTACTGCTAGTATCTTCCCGACGACAGACCCTTACCAGGCAGTGTGGCGTCAGTCAGGCGCTACCGTACTTGAGGCTAGCTCTCTTGAGAGGGAGCATTGTGCTGGACCAGCAGGGAGTGCTATGGCTGCTCTGATGGCTACTTATGGCTGTTTATCCCGCAGCTATGAGCAGTTGGACCATGTTCTTAGCGAGGAGATTGCAGCGCAGCATCGCCGGCAGGAGGAGCACACTACAGAGATAGACCTCCTCACTACACAGCTAGCTCAGTTGACAGTAGAGAGAGACCAGGCGCTTCAGAGGGAGCAGGAGACTGCTCATCAGCTTGCCATTCAGCAAGGGTCGACTACTTTCTTGGCCTCGGTCATGAGGGAGACTGAGGAGGCGCTTCGAGGAGTTTGTGTTGAGGGCATTCGTGTTTCAGAGGAGAACAGGTTGCTGAGGTTGCGAGTGGGAGACCTGGAGCTCCAACTCCATCACTTGGAGGACTACAACGATCGTCTGCACGAGGAGATCCACCGTAGGGAGAATGAGAGGAACCCCATCTTTCCCCAGGAGGATCCGGAGCCGAGTAGTTCTTCTAGTAGTTCTTCAGATATGTCTAGTGAGGACGGTGACGTTGGTGAGATCGCTAGAGAGTAGTCTAGATCGTATGCTTAGCACCTAGAGATCTTTTGCGTATGTTGGCACGCCCGATCTTTTGTTGTTATGGGCTGGATGTAAGCATGAGTATGGACCTAGGTGATGTGTGTGTAAGACCTTGAAAAGTCCCATATAGTTTGGGCAAGACTATGGATGTTATTTATCTATGCATGATGTGTTAAGCGATCTTATTATGTGTTGATGCGATGTGGATCGAAAATATTATACCTCTGTAATTGTTTGGTGAATTTTTTTCCAAATAATTCCAGTGGGTATGATTTATTGTTCTCTACAATGTTGCAACTTCGCCTAATGGTCACTTATTGTCGTGTATGCAGATGACAACACTCGTAGTGGAGCAGGGGTAGTGGGGGAAATGAGGACCCCAGAGAAAACCGCAATCCACCACCTCCTCCACCACCAACGGCTGAGCACTTTTTGCTCAATTTCTTGGAACCAGCGCAACATCGAAGCTTTGCTGAGGGAGAACTTGGCGCAGGACATCAACCCTGAGCCAAACCAATATAGCTTTCAAGGATTTTAGGATTTCCTGGATACTAAACCGCCTATCTTCAAGGAAGCTATAGAACCGTTGGAGGCAGAAGAATGGCTGCATACTCTGGAGCAGAAGTTCCGTTTGCTTAGGCTCACAGAGGAGCTTAAAGCAGAATATGCCGCACACCAGTTGCAGGGACCAGCCGGGATTTGGTGGGGACATCATCGTACCACCTATCCTGCCAATGTTCCTATCACTTGGAGAGTGTTTACTGCTGCCGTTCGAGGTCATTTCATTCCGCCGGCTTGACCCAGATGAAGGTGGCAGAGTTCATGAATCTGACTCAAGGGACTCGGTCTATCACAGAGTATCATCATCTGTTCAACTCGTTGGCTCGCTATATCCCAGACTTCGTTGACACAGATGCCAAGAAGATTGCTATTTTCAAGAGAGGCTTGAACACTAAGATGGGAAAGTCAGTGGGTACGTCTTCTCGTACCAATTTCAATGACTTCTTAAGTGACTGTCTGATTCAAGAGAATCATAACAACAAGCATGCTGCTAGCAAGGCTCGGAAGAGAACCTTTGAATCAGGGTCATCACAACCCAGAGGACCACCAGCTCAGCGAAATCAGTATCGACCACCAGCGCCGGGGGCACGTTTTAGGCCGCCAGAAGAGGAATCAGCCACAAGCTCAGCGCAATCAGAAGCCATACAAGATAGCTGCCGCTCAGGCTCGTGGAGGTCAAGGCAATTCTTCAGGAATAAACCTATAGTTCGGGGACCATGCTACAACTGCAACCAAGAGGGGCACTTCGCAAGATATTGTCCCTACCCAAAGAAGCAACAGGCCAATTACCCCGCACGCCTGCATAACATGACCGCTGAAGAAGCTCGTGCTGGAGAGCCCGTGACTGCTGGTATGTGCCTTGTTAATCATCATCCTGCAGTCGTTTTGTTTGATACTGGATCATCGCATTCGTTCATGAGTAAAGCATTTGCACAAAAGCATGATCAAGAGGTGTCTGAAATGGATTATGGGTTTCGCGTAAGCTCTGTGGGGAGTAGTGTGTTGTCTAGGCAGATGGTACGTGATGCAACCATCGACATCGGAGGGCATAAGTTTGGGGCTAATTTAGTAGTTTTGCCAGGGCTCAGTATGGACGTAGTCCTAGGATGAGTTGGATGAGTATGTGGAAAGCAGTGTTAGACACTGCAGATAGGACTCTTACCTTGACCGATCCAAGGAGGAACAACAAGTTACGTATCTCTCTTCCTCGAGGGGCTGATTTTGTTGATCTATCTTGCACCTTATCTATAGAGGACCTGTCAAAAATTCCAGTTGTTCGGGATTTCCCAGACGTCTTTCCAGATGAGTTGCCGGTTTTACCGCCCAAGCGGGCTGTAGAGTTTACCATTGAGTTGTTACCAGGGACTGCACCGATCTCGAGAAGACCTTATCGTATGCCGCCCAATGAATTAGCCGAACTCAAGACTCAGATTAAGGAACTTTTGGACAAGGGTTTCATTCAACCTAGTGTGTCAGAGTGGGGATGTCCAGCCTTGTTTGTTAAGAAGAAGGACAAATCCTTGAGAATGTGTGTGGATTATCGACCGCTTAATGCTGTGACCGTTAAGAATAAATATCCGTTGCCACGGATAGATATTTTGTTTGACCAGTTATCCAGAGCCAAAGTTTTCTCCAAGATCGATTTGAGATCCGGTTATCATCAAATTAGAATCCGGCCACAAGATATTCCAAAGACTGCTTTTTCCACCAGATATGGCCTATACGAGTATTTAGTCATGTCTTTTGGATTGACAAATGCTCCGGCTTACTTTATGAGTTTAATGAACTCGGTATTCATGCCAGAGCTAGATAAGTTTGTAGTGGTATTCATTGATGACATTTTGGTTATTCGGAGAACCCGGACGACCATGCAGAACATTTGAGGATCGTTTTGACAAGGCTACGAGAGCATAAACTTTATGCTAAGTTTAGCAAGTGTGAATTTTGGATGAAGCAAGTACAATTCCTTGGTCACATCCTGTCGGAGAAAGGAATCTCTGTGGACCCTAGCAAAGTACAAGAAGTAATGGATTGGGAAGCTCCAACTTCAGTTGGGGAGATTCGGAGTTTTCTCGGTTTAGCAGGGTATTACCGTCGTTTCATTCCCGATTTCTCCAAAATTGCCAAGCCCATGACAAGTTTGCTTCAGAAGGATCAGAAGTTTGAGTGGACAGAGAAGTGTGAAACAGCTTTCTGTACCTTGCGGAAACTGTTAACCACTGCCCCTGTCTTAGCTCAACCAGATATCGAGAAGCCGTTTGATGTCTTCTGCGACGCATCAAAAGTCGGTTTAGGGTGTGTTCTTATGCAAGAAGGCAGAGTGATTGCTTATGCTTCACGACAGTTGAAAAACATGAGATAAATTATCCTACGCATGATTTGGAATTAGCTGCTGTGGTGCACGCTCTGAAGATCTGGAGGCACTATTTACTAGGAAATGTCTGCAATATGTACACTGATCATAAGAGTCTCAAGTATATCTTCACTCAACCGGAGTTGAATATGAGGCAGAGAAGATGGCTTGAATTGATTAAGGATTACAATTTGCAGATACATTATCACCCTGGAAAAGCAAATGTGGTTGCTGATGCTCTGAGTCGGAAGTCGCATTGTAATAACTTAAGGTTACAACCAGAGGACGAGTTTAGTCTCGTACACCCTGTGATCCTGCATCACATCGAGCTGCAGAGCACCTTAGTTGACCAGATTCTAGAAGGGCAGAAAACAGACAAGGGAATCTATCATATCAAGGAAAGCTAAGGGCTGCCACTGAACCCGTAAAACATTTCCGAGTTGATGATAAGGGAGTGTTATGGTTTGATAATCGCCTAGTGGTACCCAAGAATAGGGAACTGAAAAATCAGATCATGGACGAGGCTCACCTTTCTAAATTGTCTATCCATCCCGGAGCACTAAGATGTATCAAGATTTGCGTCCAAGATTTTGGTGGACCAAAATGAAGAAGGAAATTGCCGCATATGTAGCCAGATGCGACACGTGTTGTCGGGTGAAGGCTATTCACCTGAAGCCAGCCGGAACACTTCAACCTTTATCAATACCTGAATGGAAGTGGGAAGAAGTGAGTATGGACTTTATCACCGGTTTGCCTACCACTCCGAAGGGAAACGATTCGATTTGGGTAATTGTAGATCGTCTCACCAAGACCGCTCATTTTATACCAGTTAAAACTTGTTATCGAGCACCGGACTATGCGAGATCTATGTCAATCAGATTGTACGATTACATGGTATACCCAAGGTCATAGTTTCGGATCGTGGAACGCAGTTTACTGCACCTTTCTGGGAGAAACTGCAAAAAGAGTTAGGTACTAAGTTAATCCATAGCTCAGCTTACCATCCTCAGACATCAGGGCAAACGGAAAGGGTAAATCAGATTTTAGAGGATATGTTAAGAGCCTGTGTTTTATCAGCAAAGGGTCTTGGGAGAAATGGTTGCCATTAGCAGAATTTGCTTACAACAATAGTTATCAAGAAAGCATTCAGATGGCACCTTTTGAAGCTCTGTATGGCAGAAGATGCAGAACACCAGTAAGTTGGGTTGAACCAGGAGAACGTCGTTACTATGGAAATGATTTTGTCAAGGAAGCAGAAGAACAAGTTAGAATAATCCACAAAACATAGCCGCTGCACAGTCTCGACAGAAGAGCTATGCCGATAAGCGAAGAAGACCGCTTGAATTCAAAGTAGGTGACTATGTGTATTTGAAAGTATCACCCATGAAAGGAGTTAAACGTTTTGGCGTGAAAAGAAAATTAGCGCCAAGGTTTGTGGGACCCTACAGGATAATGGAAAGGAGGGGAAAAGTGGCTTATCAACTACAGTTACCTGAACATTTGAAGGCTATATTCCCTGTATTCCATGTGTCACAATTAAAGAAATGTCTTCGAGTTCCAGAAGAGGAAGTACAACCGGCCAACATCAAGTTACAATCCGACCTCACTTACTCAGTAGAGCCGCACCGAGTGCTTGATGAAAAAGAAAGGATAACTCGCGGAAGAATAGTGAAGCAGTACAAGGTATCTTGGAGTGAGCAAGATGATCGAGATGCCACTTGGGAAACAGAAGACTATCTAAGAGAAGTATATCCCCACTTCTTTAAGAAATGGTTAGTAACTTAAATCTCGGGACGAGATTCCTTTAAGGAGGGGAGGGCTGTAACACCCCGGTGTTAAGCAATCCCTAAATGCATAATTTGGCATGGCATAAGCATAGCATCTCATCATTTCATGTGCATATGTTTGTTGAATGCTTAAGTCCTTGTTTGGTCTCTAGTGTAACCTTGTTATGCTTACTGTTTCTGACCAAGTGCCTTATAACAAAGTTGTAGATCTTGATGAGGGAACAACTTTGCTTTAAAGCACTTTCTCAGAAAAAGCTTTTTAGTTAGGATTTCTTGCATTAGAAAAATGGTTTAGCACTAAATTTTTTTAAACAACAGAATTTGGACTGGAGCCTTAAGGATGATTTGTTCCTTACAAAATTCTAAGCAACTTTGCTGTTGGGACCTTTTCCTAGTTCGGCTTAGTTTAGAAGTTAGGGAGCATCAAAGTTTGTAACAAAACCTCTTTAGTTTAACCTTAGTGGCGGGCCCGCTTGTCAGCCTCTCTCCCTTTCTTCCCGCGCGTGCGCCGCTCCCTCCGCGCCGACCGAGCCTGCCGCCCCCCACCGCGAGACCGCCTCGCTGGCCGCAAAACCACCGGCATCGCCGCCGCGGTTTTGCGCCGCGTACGCCATGTCACCCCCTCGCTCTCTGCAAGCTCGCCACGACGCCCAGGAGCTCGGTGCATGCCCGCCGCGTGGAGCTCGACGCCTGACGCCGCCGCGTCCGGTCGGGAGTTCCCCCGACGGGAACTGGCCAGGTGTGATACACCCAGGCACTTGTTCCTTTTGTCTTGTCCGCCTTGAGCTTGCAAGCCAGGAACTCCACTCCACTCCACTCCACTCCACCCGCCTTCACAGAGCGAAGCGCCGCCGCCATTTCCGCCGCCGCCCGCCGAACCTCGGCGAGCGATTACTCGCTCCACCGCTCATGCCGCCCGATTCCTCCCGCCAGTTTCTCCGCCGTAACCTCCTCTTCCACCGTAAGGGTTGGTTTCACCTCTCTTCCTCTCTAGCTGCCGGAACAGTGGACGCCATCCGCAAGCTTCCGCCATGGCCGCCACCGTGACCTTCACGTGGACCGGTCACCTCCGGCCAAGCCATCCCAAACCGAGCCATGTTCTAGTCTTCTCTACCGCCGTAGTAGCTTAGAGTTAGATGGAGACCTCTCTTTTGCCGTGTTTCAGCCGGAACCGAGCCGTGTCATCGCCGTGTCCGCCATGGACCGCCGCCGTGCATAGCTTCGAGCAATGCCGGGGATGCCGAAGCCTGGGAGTTGCTCCAATAGGTTGCTTAGGTCTTGCGTGGGCTAGTGCTAGCCTTGCCGAGTCGCAAGCCGCCGGGGAGAGTTCCGCCGCCGAGTCGCAGAGCCGCCGCTCCGCCATGGCCGCCGTCGAGCTTGCTCCGGTATCCCTCTGGCTCAGCCAGTTAGTCGGTCGTGTTCGTCTCGTAAACCCGCACCCAAAGATGGTCTCAGTGTCGCCCGAAGTGTCGCCGTCGACGAGTTAGGGCCGGTCAACGACCACGGCGCCAAACTCCGCCGTTGACTGCCGAGCCTGGCCTCGCGCGGTAACGTGCCGAGCCTGGCCTCGGAAGCTTGGTCGCCCTGACCAGCGGGCCCCGACTGGCAGAAAAGGGTAGAGCCTGGTTGCCGTAGGCCTCGGTAAGTCGGATGAACCGAGCCTTCGCCTCGAGCCTCGGTCGAGTCGAGCCAAGTCAGTAAGCCTCGGTCGAGTCGAGCCAAGTCAGTACCTCGGTCGAGTCGAGCCAAGTCAGTAAGCCTCGGTCGAGTCGAGCCAAGTCAGTAAGCCTCGGTCGAGTCGGCCAAGTCAGTTAGTCTCGGTTGAGTCAGTAGCCTCAGCTGAATAGGAGCCTCGGGCCTCGGGCGAATCGGAAAATTGTCTGAGCCTCGGGCCTCAGCCGAATCGCGCTGAACGTGCCGAAGCCTTCGTCTGAGCCTCGGGCGAGTCGCAGGTGTGCCGAAGCCGAAGTCTTGAGCCTCGGCCGAAGTCTGTAGCGTATAGGTTTGAGTTTCCCTTTTAGGGTGTTTTTGCAGAATTCATGTAAAGGCTTCAAAATTCGTACAAGGCTCATTTTAAGTCCAAATCTTGTGAAACAATTTTGTTGTGTTAAGCATGATTAGATCTACCTGTGAAGGATGTTAATTGCATTATTGGTAATACTTTTATGTGTAGATTTAGTTAAATTAGAAAAGAGCTGATAACTTGGAAAATGCATAACTAATTATGTATAAGTCAGAAAATGTAATTCCAGTTTTGTTAGATTTGTATGATGTGTAGTTTCAGAGAAAAATATAATGTGAGGTTATTCTGTGAATTAATTTGACAGTAGCTATTAAAATGATTAAATGCTGTTTCTTGTTTATTTTGTAGTAGTTAAAATATGAGGAATATGAACCTGAGAATTTAAGCACATTGCTCTTATGCTAGGAAGTTCAGGAGGAAAATAAGAATCTGTTGTTTGACACCTGTTGCTAGGGTGTGTAGTTCAAAGCACCTGTTCATGATAGATTTTGTCTTTTTCATAGGGATAGAGTCTAGGCCCAAATGGGATGAAATTTGGACAGAGGATTAGATTAAGTATTATTAATCTCCAGTAATTTTATAGATTTTTATGAAGCTGCCTAGGATAGGTTACTGTTATAGGCCTAATTAACTAGATTTAATTCTACAATATTTAGAGGGTAATAAACCCGTTAAGCAACTTTGATGTGGTGACAACAAGACTTAGTAAGTAGTATGTTAAATTAAATAAGTAAGTAGCAGTAGATGACATGTGCTTATCTCCTGAGTTGTTACTCCATGTTGCATCACTGTGCATCCCATGTGCATTCATGTTATTCATTCATGTACCGCATCATGCAGGGTCGGTAGTCGAAGCCCAAGACACGCCGGAGGAGCAGCGTCAGGAGGAGACAACCGAGGAGGGGATCCCGGAAGGAGACGCTGAGGACCTGCCGGAGTGCCGTGATCACCGCCCCGCCGACTTCGAGCGAGGCAAGCCCCGGAGCATTTTTCTCCTACGGTTTGCAAATTACCGTTTACAAGTTAACCTGATATGATTGTTGCATTAGGTCATAGGAGTTGTGTGATACCGTTGCTGCATTGATTAATTATCCTTGTCCACCTGCAAATATTATCTTGTGATCCCTGTTAGGTCTAGGCTCGAATTATATGCTTAGCCCTGCTTAGACCGGTAAAAGTCGGGTGATTTCCTGTCTCCCGCATATAGGTGGATACTAAACATGTTTAGCCTCGTGCTATCGTGGAATATAACCATGTGATAATTAATTGGAGACCGGGCGGGATGTAGGAGCAGCAGGACATGGGTTCTGTGTGCTAGTAGTCTCCCGTCTGTGTCGATTAGGACCCGACGAAGGCACACCTCAGTCATTTTGAACGCGTCAATCACTTAACGGAGTAGGTCGGAGTACCTCCCGTGAAGCCGAGTAAGGTGTTTCGAGCCGGTGATGGAGACGTTGACGCCTAACACCCAGGGCCTTACATGTACCGTGGGCAACTATTCTGATCGACCTGGCATGGTCCGAGGGCAGGCAGGGCCTGATCGACCTGGCATGACCGTGGGCAGTTAATAGCTTGAGCGACCTGGCATTGAGATAACCCTCGGTGTAGAAGGGTCCATGGCCGTCCCGCGATTTGGGTTCTCGAACCTCCTGAGTGGTCGCCAACGGCCGCCTGGCAGGGTGTGTCGGGCGAGTGTGCGACATTTTGTCCCCAGCTGGTAGGAATCGATTATAATCGCCATCGCTCCTGGTTAGTGAGTAACTTGACTGAGCATGTGTTACCGTAGTAATATATGGAATTAATGATGGTTAAGGTTGGTGAATCTGAAAGGCTATTGATGAAATAGTCACTCTTGCTTGAATAAGTAGTCAAGTGTTTGCTCTAGATCAGGTGCAAATCTAGATAATCAGGCTGATTACCTAAAAGTGACTGCTAATGCTCGAATAAGGAATTCTTAATAATAAAATGCTTTTATGCAAAAGGTAAGTGTGGCCAACCTCAGATACAGCCTTGCATAATCCTTGGTGTCAATTATTTCTGGTTTATGACGGGTAAGTCTAGCTGAGTACCTTCTTGTACTCAGGGTGCTATCCCTTGTTGTTGCAGATGGGCAGTGTTTTCTTCGGCTACTGCGAGAACTGTCTGTATCCCGTCGAGGGCAGTGACTAGACCATGGGCATGGTCAATCCTTATCTTTCCTGATGCTTTTGTGGACAGATCAGGCATATGGCACCGTATTGTGAACTAAGGACTTGTGTTTCAAAACTATGTTGCTTCCGCTTGAATTCAAAACTATGGTTTGTAATAACTATCGAACTCCGATGTATTTGAACTATGTGCGAACTGAATGTACCTTGTGGGCATGTACGCTAATCTATTACGATCTTGGTTAAAGTTGAATGACTTGAAATCCTTCGAGATTTCCGGACTACCGGGTTTGTACGAGCTTAAGTACTTGTAGTCTCTGTGAAAGCAGCGATTCGGTGCTTAATCTGGTGCAAATTGGTCGGTTCTGTGACAACTCGAGCCCCCGCAGGTATGGGCGAGTCCCGGAAGCCGACCGAACAGCGGGAACCCAGGTCTCGAGATGTGGCTCGAGGATGCTACAGTGCAAGGTATGGCCGAACAGTGCTGTACTTGTGTCTTTTGCCTGCTTGTGGTGAAAACGAATGACTCTGCCCCGGTTCACTGTGACACACGTCGTGTACCAGAAGACGTGACCGGAGTAGGTGAACGCATTAAATGCGCAGTGTGGGATTGGCATCCGATGTCTGGTGCTGCTCGAGGGTGGCGTGAGGTGTCTTGAGGGATGGGTTACCGATCTAAAGAGGCTCGAGGTCCCCGCCTGGGGTCTCGAGGGATGGTGTATGGCTGTTGCGGGTTCGAGGCCTATGTGTCGGGGCTCGAGGGTAGGCTACCAGGAGGCGGTCGGTAAGGCTTTGGCGAGCCTAAGCTCCCTGGCGGTGGGCCAGCGTTGCAGGCCTCGAGGGGTTGTTTTTTGGAAGGTTAGTCTAGCTGGGTTTCTTATTAATTGGTGCTCTAGGTTTAACCTATTTGTTTTGCGTTGATTGGGGTACCCCTTTTGCGGTCCCCCGACAGTAGCCCCCGAGCCTTTGTTTGAGTGCTTGCACTCGAGCAGGGGCTCCCGTCTGGGATCTCGAGGGTTAGCTAGCCGGTTCTCAAGGGTTTGGTTGCTTTGATTCCGTGGGTGTCGCGCGAGCGACACCCGCGGGTGTAGCCCCGAGGCCACGGGGGAGTGGTTAGAACTCCCTCGTGGGATTTTTCTTGTGTGAGTGTTAGTTGTGTTTTTAGGTTCGGGAGTGTCGAGCCCCCGAGTTTTTCGACTCTCTTTCGTCGAGGGGTGCCAGGCTGAACTGACCGGCTGGCACTTTGAGCCGTCCAGCACGCCGGTTGCCCTGGCTTGTCATCCCGCGAGTCCTTTCGATCGGATGCGAGGGGGGATGCCTCGTACTACCACGAGCGGGCGAGTATCGAGGTTCCCAGTGAGCTGGTAACGGGGGAATCCAAGTGAGACCTCGTGCCCCGTTCGATAGGGTCGACTGAAGCCCGGAGGTGATCTCATAAAGCATGGGCGCTCGGTCTGCAGGAATGCCGGGTCCATTCGATAGGACCCGGTGGCTCGATGCCTCCCTCCGAGGGGATCTCTCTGCATGTCATGCGCCCTGCCTTGGATACACGTGAGGGGCCTCGAGGGCTTGGCCCTCGAGCGATGCTGCGAGTGGCGCCCCTTGGTGTCCCTGACTCGGGTGCTCGAAGCCGGCTGTCGAACCCTCTTCGAGGGCCAGCCTTCGTTGCTTCGAGGCTTAGGGCCGGGGCCCATTTTTACCTTCTTGAAGAAGCCTCCGTCGCTTGGAATCCTTCTGCCCATTGGGCGCGCCTTTTTAGGCGAGGTAGTGGAGATCGTGGCGCTAGGGCGACTGACAAGAAGTTGGAGCGGCGGCCGTGGTGGGCCCGGAGGAGCGGAGCGAGTGCGGAGTTGCCACGTGTACCTGTCGACTAGCTCGAGATGCGGTTAGGTGGGCACATTAAATGCGTGCGGTTACCTTTTTGCCGCCGTGGGAGACCTCGCCCGTTGGGGTTTTCTCTGTAAATATCGAAAGAGGGGTGAGGGATTCTTTTACTTTGCCTTTGCCTTCAGCCGCCGCAGCTCCCGCACGCTTTCTCCCCAAACCAGCGATAGGTAATCTTCCCGGCCACCCGTCCGCCGCTCAGATCCGCGCTGTCGCCGCCATGGCCACCCAGTCCCAAGTGCTGCCGCCCGAAGACTGGAGCCCAACGAAGACGACGCAGCAAGAGCTAGAGACGTTGGTGGAGCGGGGGCTTCTTCGCCCCAACCCGCAGGAGGGGCCGGCGTGGTGGATTGTCCCGTCGGCGGACCACCGGGAGCCGCACCCACTGGAGGGGTATGTGGTGAGCTTTACGCGTTACCATCGCATGGGGCTCGGCGTTCCGCCGAGCCGCTTTATGCGGGGGCTGGCTCACCACTTCGAGGTGGAACTCCAGCACTTCTCCCCCAACTCGATCTCGCACGCCGCCATCTACGCCGCGGTGTGCGAGGGATACCTGAAGATCGAGCCGCACTGGGAGATGTTCGTCCACCTCTTCCGGGGCGAGCTCTTCCACAAGGCCACGAAGCCGAGCGGGAGGAGGCTCGCGCGCGTGGGCTCCCTCACCATCACCACGAGGACCGGTCCCTCGTTGGCCAACGTCCCCCGCGACTATCTCCGCTACAAGCTTTCCACCACCAACCAGGCGGGTGGGACGGACCATGGTTCTACCTTGCGGAACGAGGGCAGCCTCCTTCCGCAGTACACTGGCAGGGTCATCACCCAGCGCCGGAGAAGTGGAACGGGGGCGTCGCGGCGGACAGGCAACACCACTGACGCCGCTGATGGACACGATGAGGCGTTGGTGGAAGAGAAGAAGTTGACCGTCCAGGCGGTCATCTGGGCGTTCATCAGCGGAGGGTTCTTCCTATGGCGGACCGCCCCCTTCCTCATGTTCGAGATGGGGCCAACGCCCCGCTCGAGGCGCTGAAACCAGTCGAGGATGGCCGAGGAGAGACTGTCTCGGAACGAGGCTACCTCCCGGGTGACGGTCCACGGTCCACGGTCGTTCCGCCCAGAGGAGGCCAACCTGATCGCCATGGCGCCCGACGGGGGTGGACCCCCCCCCGGTAAGCCCCCTGGAAAGCCTCCCGAGCTAGACTGTCTCGAGCCTCCTTCTTCTCTCTCGCCGAACCTTGTTTACTTTCCCTTGTGTTTTTTCTCATCAAGTTTCTTTTTTTGAGGGCGTTCACATGTCGCGCGTCGAGGCCCCGGTGAGGGAGGACGCCGCGGAAATTCAGGTGAGGCGCCTCTCTGCTCAGAAAGACAAGGAGAGTAAGGATGCCAAGAAGAAGAAAGAGAAAGAGAGGAACTTGCGTCGGGTGGCTCGGGATCAGAGGCGAGCGAAGGCTCTTCGTAACCGGCGGCTGGAGAGGAGTCCCCCGAGCTCAGTTCCACGAGCGGAGGAGGAAGACGCGATGAGGAGGAGGAGTGATGACGAAGGGATGGATGCGCGTGTGAGGCGCGCGGGGGTCATCAAATCAGGGCTGACTCCTCTTGTGTGCAGGAGAACGTCCTGGAGATCCCCCAGCGAAGGGATCGCGAGGGACACAGCGGGAAGGCAGCGCCGAGCCCAGCCTCGTCGGAGGCTCAGGGCCCGTCGAGTTCGTGTCGGACGTGCCCCCTGACGCGAGGAAGGCCTCGGACTAGGAGCGCATCGCCGCAGCGCAGAGGGAGGCACGGCTGCGTCGACCCAGGGCGGGGGGTCTCGAGAAGGGCTCGGCCCTCGAGAAGCGGCCAACAGTCGAGAAGGACTCCGGGCCCGAACGTCGCAAGCGTCGAGTGCGACGTCGAGCCCACGGAGGGAAAGCAACATGAGGGAGCGTCGAGCCCCCGTCACCATGATCGTCGAGGGGGGAGCCCCCCAGTCGCCTCGTGACGTGGTCGCGAGCGATCCGGAGGCCCATCGCCGCGCCGTCGGGAAGAAGGAGGGGACGTGGGGGGGGCGCGCGACCGCCGACACGAGCAGGAGCAGGTCCCGGAGTCCGCGCAAGGAAAAGCGCAGGAGGAGTGCTCGAGGGAGACGCGGACGCCCCCGAGGACAGGAGGCAGAAGAAGAGCTCCTCGCGGGGTCGAGCCAGGGGAGCAACCGGGGGGCCTTCCCCCATCCGAGCCACGTGGAGACGGCTCGGGGGCACGGCTCGAGCCACGGGGGTGGGCTCGCAGCCCCTGAGCGGGTCCGGCGACTCGGGGAAGAAGTCCCCGCCGTCGCTTTGGGGAGTAACGCTTCTCGACCGTCGGTAGCGAGCTTTCCTTTTTTACTTTGGAGATAGGGCTATTTTTGGGGTTTTCAGGGAAAGCGCTCCAGGCAGGGGAGGACCCGCGGTGTCCAAGCGGGCCAGACCTCGAGCTTGTGAGGTCCAGCACCTCGAGGTATGGCTCCTTCTTCCGGTGGGGAGGCCGCTTGGCTGGTGAAGGCTCGAGCCCATGGCTCGAGGAGCCAGATGGCCGCCGCGGATCTTGGTAAGGCCGACGCGTCGACCACGGGGGTCGAGGCTTTTTCCTGTTTCTGACGACGTGTTCTCCTTTTTCAGCAGGGACCATGGCTCCTGGCGCCGAGCCTGCCGACACACGTCCGTCGCGGCACCGCCTCCTCCTTCTCCAGTGGCGCCTACCGGAGGGCCACTTCTTCCCCCCTGCCACGACGACCATCTTGGGGGAGCACCGAGTTAGGCGCGGCTCCGCTGACGTCTGAGGCTGAGAGGACAGTGGCCCTTGAGGCTCCGGAGCCGTGGCCAGCCCGCTGGAACAGGATCCCCCACCGACGGAGCCTCGCCCGCCGCGGAGAGGGAGAAGGAGGGGAGGCGTCGGTGAAGAAGGTGCCGACGGTGGAGGCTCTTGGACGAGCTGGAGCAGGAGCCGTCCGGTCGAGGGCTCAACGCTGGAGGAAGCGCTCGAGGCACCGGCCGGGGTTGGCAAGACGTCGGAAGACCCGGCGAGGGAGGAGAGCTTGGGGACGAGCCACCCCTCGAGCGATCCGCTACCGCTCGAGTCCCCGCCTCCACGTGAGGCCGCGCCGTCGCCTCGGGAGGGGACGGAGCAGCGGGAGGAGACGGAGGAGGGGCGGAGGGAGCCGCAGCCTGTGCCACTGGTTGGTGGGCCGCAGCTGGCACCGCTCGAGCCGGAGGAGGAGGGCCTGCCCGTCGTCGAGATCGATCGATCGGTGTGGCCATATCCTGACGCGCCAAGCCTGTCCGGCGCCATGATCCCGTCGAGCAGCCGGCTCAGCAGGGGTTCCGCGGGAGGCGCGGTCCATCTTCAGGGAGGTGGCGAGCTCGTGGCGGAGGCGGAGAGGTCCTTCTCGGAGGAGGCGGAGAAGTCCGCGCAGGTGGCGGCTGCCCTCGCGAGGGCGGAGGGGGAGCTCCAGGAGCTCCGCGCCGAGCTAGGTCGGAACACGCAGATGGAAGCCGACTCAACAACGCGCAGGCGGAGGCCTAGGCGGCTCGAGACGAGGCCGCCCAAGCTAAGAGGGAGGCCACCACCGCTTTGTCCGCGGTGGAGTCATCGAGGAAGGAGGCCGCCGACGCCCGAAGCGAGGCCGCCACCGCCCGGTCTGCAGCAGAGGCGGCGAAGAAGGAGGCCATCGACGCCAAGGCGAAGCCGCCACGCCCGGTCTGCAGCGGAGGCGGCGAGGAAAGAGGCCGAGGAGGCCAAGAGTGAGGCCGCCACCGCCCTGGCTACAGCGGAGGCAGCGCAGCAGAGGTGATCCGGAAAAACCTGGCCCTTGCGCAGACGGGCAAGCTGGTCGAGGACCTTAGGGGCGAAAAGCTCGACGGTTGTCCCAGAAGCGTACACTCGAGCAGCGCGTCGAGGTCCTTACCAGCGACTTCGCCGCTTTGGGCGTGCACTGCCAAGGTAATTTTCTTGCTTCGTCTTGCTTTGATCTCGAGATTCTTGCCACGCCGCGGACTCACTCTTTTCTGTTTGTTGCATAAATGTCGAGAAGACCGCCGAGGAGCTCCCGAGACGAATCAGGCTCTCGTGGAGCAACTCCGGGGCGAAACCATGGTGGCGGAGCGGGCGCGCTGCACCCTCGACAGGCTCAGCTCCATGTGGGGCGCCGACCCGGTGGCCTCGGCCGAGGGCGCAGTGGCTCGAGGCGACGCCCTGGTCGATGCCTTATGCTTCTTCGATATGGCCGCGCGGGACCGCGTCAAAGCGCTCTCCACCACGGCATAAAGCAGGCGCTCGCGGCCGTCCGCTCCGGCTTCCGCTACCCGGTCAAACGTCGTTGCCAAGGGCTTCGTCGAGATCGAGGGGAAGGATGAAGAGTGGAACGACCGCCGCGTCGACAAGATCTGGAGAAGGTGGAGAGGTTGGGGGCGTGCTCGCAAAGCTCTTCGAGGAGGATGTGCTGCCTCCCGATGCAGGCAGGGTGCAGGTGGCTCCCATCCTCCAGGCCGGACGTTGAGGCTGGGCCCGTGGCAGAAGATCCTGAGGAGGAGTTCAGACAGATGAGGAATGAGGCCTGCGGGCCAAATTTGGGCGTCGAGGCCCTTGTAAAAATTCATGTCATGACTTATGGGTCGTCGAGGCCAATCATATGCGTATGACTTATATTTGAGGAAGCTGTTTTCTTTTCAAATTTATTCGATCATTTCTCTTTGTCGCTACCCGAGTTTCTACCGGCTTGGTCTATGTTCTTTCGATACGCGTCACGAGTTCCTCGAGGGGAGGCGTAGGTAGGGTACCGTAGCTTGGGGGCATGGGTGGCCGTCTACGTCGACGCCTACCGACTCTTGGAGGCTCGAGGTATCTACGGAATTAGACGCGCTAGTACGCTCGAGATACGAATCGAGATAAGGGTCGAATTTTTGAAAAGAAGAGCGTGTTTTTCCGGAGTCTGGGGGGATCCCCCTGTCAGCCCCCGAGGGAGGCTCGACCCTGAGCAGGGCAGGGTCGAGGCTACCTTAAGTCGCTAAGTAAAATGAAAGACAGTGTACGAGTTTGTTCATTCATATTTGACATGTTTGTACAAAGCAACAAAATGAACAAGGCCTCGAGGCCCTTAAGGGTAGAAGCGATGTAGCTGAGATACGTTCCACGCGTTCGCCAGGATCCTGCCTTGGCAGTCGTAGAGCTTGTATGTTCCTGGCTTGAGCACCTTAGCTACGGTGTATGGACCCTCCCATGGAGGGGTGAGCTTGTGGCGCCCTCGATTATCTTGCAGCCGTCGAAGCACGAGGTCCCCCACTGCCAGGTCCCTCTTGCGCACGTGCTTGTCGTGGTAGCGTCGAAGTGTTTGCTGGTAGCGCGCGGAGTTGATGAGCGCCACGTCTCGAGCTTCTCGAGCTGGTCCTTGGCGTTGGCGAGCCTCTCGTCGTTTGGTTTGCTCGTTGTAGGCTCGAAGTCGAGGGGAGCCGTACTCGAGGTCCGTAGGCAAGACAGCCTCGGCGCCATAGGTTAGGAAGAACGGAGTGAACCCGGTGGCTCGACTCGGCGTAGTCCTGAGGCCCCACAGCACCGAGGGGAGCTCTGCAGCCCATCCCTTCCAAAATTCTTGAGGGTTTGAACAGCCTCGGCTTCAGCCCGTGGAGTATCATGCCGTTGGCGCGCTCGACCTGCCCGTTGCATTGAGGGTATGCGACCGAGGCCCAGTTCACGCGGATGTTGTTGTCGTCGCAGAAGCTGATGAACTTTTTGCCCATGAATTGTGTGCCATTGTCGGTGATGATGACGTTAGGCACCCCAAACTGGTACATGATGTCGGCGATGAACTCGACGGCCTTCTCGGAGGTGGGGTTGCCTATAGGCTTGGCCTCGATCCACTTGGTGAATTTGTCGATGGCCACGAGCACATGCGTGTACCTTCCATTTGTCATCTTGAGGGGACCCACGAGGTCGAGCCCCAGACGGCAAACGACCAAGTGATGGGGATCATCTGGAGGGCGTGCGCGGGCTGGTGCGTTTGCTTGGCGTAGAACTGACACCCTGGCAGGCTCGGACCAGGCGCTTGGCGTCTCCAATGGCGGTCGGCCAGTAGAAACTTGGCGGAAGGCGTTCCCCACCAAGGTCCTTGGCGCTGCGTGATGGCCGCAAGTCCCCGAGTGCATGTCGTCGAGGAGCCTGTGTCCTTCCTCGAGGAGGATGCAGCGCTGAAGGATTCCTGATGGGCTTCGACGGTACAGCTCTCGTTCGTCGCCGTAGATGACGTAGGTCTTGGCCCTTCGAGCGATGCGTCGGGCCTCCGTCTTGTCTTCTGGTAGCGTGCCTTGCATCAGGTAGTCGAGGAAGGGCGTCCGCCAGTCGAGGGGTCGTGATGAAGAGGAGGCGGGTGCACCGATCTGCATTGCCTTAGCGGACGTCGAGGGGTCGTTCTCGAGGGATGGCGTTGAAGGTCGAGCCCCGTGTCTGGCTCGAGGGGGTGGCGTCGAGGGGCCAGCCCCTGGGCCGATTTTGACGGATGGCTCGAAAATGTCCCTCGAGAAGACATCTGGTGGGACGGTGCCGCGCGTGGATGCCTATAGTTTAGTTTTTTCGTCCGTGGCCTCGTTGTACTTTCGTGCGATGTGGTTGAGCTCGAGGCTGTGGAACTTGTCTTCTAGCTTGCGTACCTCTCCGCAATATGCTTCCATCTTGGGATCGATGCAGCTCGAGGCCTTCATGACCTGGTTGATGACGAGCTGCGAGTCCCCTCGAACGTCGAGGCGTCGGACCCCAAGCTCGAGGGCGATGCGCAGCCCATTGACGAGGGCCTCGTACTCAGCGACGTTGTTGGAGGCGGGGAAGTGCAAGCGCAGCAGGTAGCGCATGTGGACTCCGAGGGGTGAGATGAAGAGCAGGCCTGCGCCTGCCCCTGTCTTCATGGGACCCGTCGAAGTACATAGTCCAGAGCTCGGCTTGGATTTGTGTCGGTGGGAGCTGGGTGTCGGTCCACTCAGCGACGAAGTCCGCCAACGCTTGCGACTTGATGGCTTTTCGTGGGGAGTAGGTGACGGCCTCCCCCATTAGCTCGACAGACCACTTGGCGATGCGCCCCATGGCCTCCCGATTGTTGATGATCTCTCCGAGGGGGAAGGATGATACCACCGTTACGGGATGAGCGAGGAAGTAGTGCTGGAGCTTGCGCCTCGTGATGATGATGCCGTAGAGCAGCTTCTGGATGTGCGGGTACTGGACCTTGGCCTCGGAGAGCACCTCACTGATGAAGTACACCGGCCGTTGGACTGGTAGCGCGTGACCCTCCTCGTGTCTCTCGACGACTACGACCGCGCTGACCACCTAGGTGGTTGCGGCCACGTAAAGGAGGAGAGGCTCGGGGGGATCGTCACCCTGGGCTGGTCGTGGTGGTACGAGAATTGGCGCGGAAGTCAGCAATCCCTTCAACTTGGTTAGGGCCTCCTTGGCTTCGATGGTCCACGCAAAGTGCTCCGTTTTCTTCAGCAGGCGGTAGAGGGGTAGTGCCTTTTCCCTAGCCTCGAGATGAACCTGCTGAGAGCGGCTAGGCAGCCCGTCACTTTTTGTATGCCCTTGAGGTCTCGAATTGGGTCCATCCTCGTGACTGCTGAGATCTTTTCGGGGTTGGCTTCGATTCCCCGCTATGAGACAATGTAGCCAAGTAGCATGCCTCGAGGCACACCAAAGACACATTTCTCGGGGTTAAGTTTCATATTCTTGGCCCGAAGGCACTCGAACATGGTCTCGAGATCGCTGATGAGGTCCCCGACTTTCTTGGTTTTAACCACGATGTCATCGACGTAGGCCTCGACGGTTTTGCCTATGTGCTCGCCAAAGATGTGCTGCATGCAACGCTGATACATTGCCCCGACGTTTCGAAGGCCGAAGGGCATTGTAACATAGCAATACATACCAAAAGGTGTAACAAAAGAGGTAGCGAGTTCGTCGGATTCTTTCATCTTAATCTGGTGGTAGCCGGAATACGCATCTAGGAACGAAAGTACTTCACACCCCGCAGTGGAATCGACAATCTGATCAATTCTAGGTAAAGAAAATGGAACTTTTGGACACGCTTTATTCAGACCAGTGTAGTCTACACACATCCGCATTTTTCCATTCTTTTTCTTGACCAGTACAGGGTTAGCTAGCCACTCTGGGTGAAATACCTCCTTGATGAATCCTGCCGCCAAAAGCTTGTGCACCTCCTCGCCGATGATCCTACGCTTCTCCTCGTCGAAGCGGTGCAGGCGTTGCTTCACCGGTCTGGACCCGGCCTAAATCTCCAAGGCATGCTCGGTGACTCCCCTCGGTATGCCTGGCATGTCCGAGGGGCTCCACGCAAACATGTCGATGTTCGCGCGGAGAAAGTCGACGAGCACTGCTTCCTACTTCAGCTCGAGGCTGGCACTGATGGCCAGCGTCTTGCCGTCGGTCGAGGTCGGGTCGACGGGTATCTGCTTGGTGTGTTCTGCCGGCTCGAAGGTGCCAGCGTGGCGCTTTGCTTCAGGGGCCTCGGTGGCCAGGGCCTCGAGCGAGTCGAGGTGGACGTTGGCCTCCCCACGCTCGACGCACTCCACGTCGCAGTGGTACGCGTGCTCGTAGGAGGTGTCGACGGTGATGACCCCTTTCGGCCCGGCATCTTGAGCTTCAAGTACGTGTAGTTGGGGACCGATGAACTTGGCGTAGCCTGGCCTGCCGATGATGGCGTGGTAGGTCCCTTGGAACCCAACCACCTTGAAGGTGAGCGTTTCCTGGCGGAAGTTGGTTGGCGTGCCAAAGCAGACAGGTAGGTCGATGCGCCCGAGGGGGTGGGCCATCTTCCCTGGTACGACTCCGTGGAACCCCCCGACGCTGGGTCAGAGCTGGTCCCTCGAAATCCCCAGAAGGTCGAGGGTCTCGAGGTATATGATGTCGAGGCTCGAGCCCCCATCCATCAACACCTTGGAGAACCCCACGTCGACGATGACGAGGTCGACGACGAGGGGGTACGCCCCTAGATTTATGACACAGTCCGGATGGTCGTCACAGTCGAACGTGATCAGCGCATCAGACCAGTCAAGATACCGGGGGGCATCGTGGCAGAGTGCAAAGATCTCCCGGCGCTCCTTCTTTCTCTCTCGAGCTGAGAGCCCAACGGTTGGCCCCCCGTAGATCATGTAGCAGTCGCGCACCGGGGGGAAGTCCGCGTCCCCGTCGTCGCGTCGATTGTTGTCCTTGCCCTTAGGCACGTCTTCCTTCTTGTCGCCGAGCTTGGAGTAGAAGCCCTTCATTAGTCGGCAGTCCTTCAACTTGTGATTCGTGGGACCTTGTGGTAAGGGCAGGGGTCCTCGAGCATTTTGTCGAAGACAGCCCCGTCAGGTGGGCCTCGAGGCTTCTTATGCTCGAGGGCACCCACGAGCACTTCTTCGTCATCGTAGTCATCGGCGTCGCGCTTCACCTTCTGACCTTTGCCTTTGTTCTTCTTCTTTTTGTTGTTGTTGTTTTTGCGGTTCTTGACGTCGTTGCCCTTGTTCGAGCCCTCCGGCGCGGCCACCGCCTTGCCTTTGTCCGTGGAGCGGCCGAAGAAGGCCCCACTGCCTCGTCGCCTGAGGCAAAGCTGGTGACACAATCCATCAGATCCTCGACCGTCCTGGGACGGTAGCGCCTAGCTCATGAACTAGCTCTTAGCATGTCGTGCCCGCGAGGAACGCTGAGATGACATCCTCATCAGGCACGTGGTGGAGCTCGAGGCGCTGCTTCGAGAATCGTCGAGCGAAGTCGCGGAGGGCTCATCCGCTGCCTGCCTGCAACGTCGAAGATCCTAGGGGTTGCCCAGGCGCACGCAAGTCCCCTTGAAATTCCCGTCGAAGAGCCTGACTAGGTCGGTCCAGTTATGGATCTGATCCGGCGGGAGCCCCTCGAGCCACCGGCGGGCGATGTCCGAGAGGTAGAGTGGGAGCTGGCGTATGATCACGCGGTCGTCGCTCTTCGCCCCGCCCAGTTGGCAGCCCAGGCGGAAGTCGGAGAGCCATAGCTTGAGCTCGACCTCCCCGTCATACTTCACGATGTTGGTCGGTGGTCGAAAGCGGTCGGGGAGGGTTGAGCTGCGGATGGCCCGACTAAAGACCCTAGGGCCGGGGGCTCGAGGGCTTGCCGGTCCTCGTCACTGTCGTAGCGCCCCCCTCGATGGGCACTATAGCCATGCTCCTCGGCCCCTTTGTCCTTGCGCCGGCGGTTGATGTCGTTGCGGGCGTCATTGGGGTCTCGAGGTGGCCGGTTGTCGACGATCCGTTCCCGAACTGGCCTGGCTCGAGAGGCGTCCGGCTGGTGGACGGACGTCTCGCGCTCGTTGCGGGGCGTGTCTGCTGGTTTCCCCGAGGCCGCTCCGCGCCGGCGTGAGGCTGAGCTCTCGGCCTGTTGCAGAGCGGCTGTCTCGAGGAGGTTCTTCATCTCCCCGAGCATGCGCCTGGCGTCAGGGTTGGAGACAGCGGGTAGATCGCGGAGCTGCATCGCGGCCGCCACCACATTCTGCCCGGCTCGCGGGAAGCGCACCTCGGGGCGTGTGGTGTCTCATCCTCAAGGATCCGCCGATGGACCGCTCGAGTGCGGCCACGAGCGCCGGCGCCTCGAGGCCGGGTTTGTTCCAGCACAAGGGTTTGTTCGAGCTGCAGCAGGCATTGCCGTTCCTCCTCAGCTTTGGTGATCGCCTCCCGCAGCTGCGCGAGCTGCGTCGCCCGGTCGTCGTTGTGCTGAGGTGGTGCATCCAACGCTGGGGGCTCGTTCCTCCCCTAAACACGTGATCCGCCCGCCGCCGCCACGTCGTTGGGCTCTTTGAGGTTGAGCACCGGCCTGGCGCCATCGCCGTCGTCGTCCTCGGCGTCGCCCACGTCCCCCTCGAGCTGGAAGCACTCCCTGGTGGGATCCCAGAGGTCAGGGTCATGGTAGTCGTACTCGTCGGAGTCAGAGCTGTTGATGTCACGCCGCCCTGGCTCGTGCTGGGACTGCAGCCCGCGGTACCATTCTCCGACGGTGGCTCGCCGGGCGGCTCGACGACTCGTGGGAAGCCGCGGTCGACGTGCGCAGGGTAGACGATCTCCGCGGTAGCAAAGCCATTTCCTTTCCTTATCTCCATGCTTTGCTTCCATAGGTCTCTCGTCTCTAGACTATATGTGTTCTTATATATCTCCTATCTATTCTATGCAGCGAGTCAGTGTCCGTGACAGCTTGGCAGTTGGGCAGTGTCAGTTAACCGGGGCCAAGCCCACATGTCGGTGTTTCGACCCCGAGGGTATGACACCAACTAGTAATATGATCGCGTGCTCTCCCCTGGATGGTGATGCAAGATGACACAAGGATTTATCCTGATTCGGGCAAAGAAGGCCCTACGTCCAGCGGGAGGAGGATGTTCTTGTATTACTTGCACCTAAGTGCTTGTACAGGGGCGTTACAAGCTCAACGAGCGTGGACCGGAGTCCGGACTCGTGTGTGTGTGGTGTTGTATGGACTTGTGTGCTGGCCCGAGTGGATGTGGACCTGAGTCTCTCCGTCGCGCGTGAAGGGCCCTGGTGTCCTCTTTTATAGAGCAAGGGGAGGCCAGGGTTACACAGGGTCACACAGGGTTCGGGATGTACAACGCCCAATACGGCGGAGGGTAGGAATTTTGTCTTGTCGAGGACACTGTAGCCGACGTGGGGGTTGCTGTTGAAGCGTCCTTGAAGCGTGGCTCCCATCCCGAGCGCGGACGTGGAGGCGTGGCGACGTAGAGGACGTGTGACGCCCATTCCGGCACGTACGTGACGTGGCAAGGTCCCTCCGGGTCTTGGGGTACCTGTCCTCCAATAGCATGAAAGCAGTCAGGGCTCGAGGGGCGTAGGGCCGGCCTCGATGCGGCGTCTACGGGGAGCTCGAGCCCCCGCAGGTATGGGCGAGTCCCGGAAAGCCCGGCCGAACAGCGGGAACCCAGGTCTCGAGATGTGGCTCGAGGATGCTACAGTGCAAGGTATGGCCGAACAGTGCTGTACTTGTGCCTTTTTGCCCATGTTGTGGTGAAAACGAGATTTGACTCTGCCCCGGTTCACTGTGACACACGTCGTGTACCAGAAGACGTGACCGGAGTAGGTGAACGCATTAAATGCGCAGTGTGGGATTGGCATCCGATGTCTGGTGCCGCTCGAGGGTGGCGTGAGGTGTCTTGAGGGATGGGTTACCGATCTAAAGAGGCTCGAGGTCCCCGCCTGGGGTCTCGAGGGATGGTGTATGGCTGTTGCGGGGTTCGAGGCCTATGTGCCGGGGCTCGAGGGGTAGGCTACCAGGAGGCGGGGTAAGGCTTTGGCGAGCCTAAGCTCCCTGGCGGTGGGCCAGCGTTGCAGGCCTCGAGGGGTTGGTTTTTTGGAAGGTTAGTCTAGCTGGGTTTCTTATTAATTGGTGCTCTAGGTTTAACCTATTTGTTTTGAGTTGATTGGGGGTACCCCTTTTGCGGTCCCCCGACACCACGGGTAAGGATCGAGGCCAAGCCTCGCGAGTGACAGCGATAGTTGGATCAGTGACTCAGGGGGAGCTTCTCTGTCAGGGGATTGTTGTCAGTTTGGGTTGTCGGCTTGGTTTTCAGTGACAGTGGTTCTTTCAGCGACAGTCCAGAGCCCCTTCAGCGCCAGTGTTTCTTGTTCTTGTCAGCCATGTCGCACTGCAAGAACGTCGGTGGTGGCCCAGGGGACTCTCCTCCCCATCCCCCCCTTCTGGTCAGAGGCCCGGGAAGGGGAAGCTGATCACACGCAGGAAGCGCACTCGGGAGCATAGGGAGGCCGATCAGGCTAGGGCCGTGGCAGACGCCGCAGAGCGTGCCGAGCAGGGAGGTCGTGGTGGTGGTCTGTGGATCGAGGTTTAGTTGTCGCCAGAGCAGAGGCGTGCAGTTGAGGAGGTCGAGCGTCGACGCGGCTCGCCGACTGGCACGCTTATGGCTGTCGGTCGCCGGACGACGTTCACGTCTCCGGGTGTGGAGCCCGAGAGCTCCGGGCAGGGTCAGGCAGAGGCCGAGGCAGCAGAGGCACCAGAGGCAGAGGAAGAGGCAGAGGAGGAGGTTCCCCGGCGCCGGTCCACTCGTCGCAGGACTGCGGTGCCACCCCGGCCCGATGTCCCTCTGCGGGGAGCACGTGCTCCGTCGAGGCGTGCGCCCCGCCGATCCCGCGACTGGACCTCCGGGCAGCCACGTGTTCACAGATTCAGACTCTCAGACTTGTACCGGTTGAGCAGTGGTTCCCGAGAGAGAGGCAGCAGCAGGCCGAAGCAGATTTCTATACTGTCCTTCAGGAGGATTTCTATCAGGATACATGAACGTCGGCATCTGCTTACGTTCACAGCAAGTCTGTCCCCTAGAGGCAGTCGTCACAGCAGCTGGAGAGCAGATTCGCCTCATTCTCACCTATCTACCTGGTTTGGCAGACCTTCTAGGAAGGTCTGGCTCGTATATCGAGGACTGAGTGTTTCAGTTCTATGCGTCTCTTTGGTGCACCCTGACCGAGAGATGATAGAGTTTGCTTTTGAGGGGGAGCACTACAAACTGTTTTCGTCTGAGATCCGGGAGTGGTTTGGACTGCGACACTCACAGACCCGAATCCACGACCTGTGCTACGACAGGACGGAGCCACCCCACCGCCCTCACGGTGGTGCACAGCCGTCGACCGACCTGGTCTGCCCCTGCTTCACTGAGCCCTTCGGCGAGGGTTCGAGTCGCGCGCCTAGGGATCTCACCCCTACAACTCGGATCCTCAACGAGGTTCTTCGGCGGACCTTGCTTCCTAGGGTGGGCTTCCAAGAGGGACTATCACGCTTGCAACTTTGGTTACTTGCGTATATGGTCAGGCAGCAGGAGTTCGACGTCTGGGACGTCATTCTGTGTGAGATGGAGGACACCGTCGCAGAGGGCATCAAGGCTCGCAGACAACTACCCTATGCTCATTGGATTTCCTATATACTGTGGAAGGTAGCTGCTACCACTGGATCTCACCCCCGTCAGCTCCTCACCAGCTCTGCCACCGTGTTCCATGAGTATAACATGAGTCAGCTGTTGGGACACGGTTGGGACCGCAGGCAACAGCAGCAACCGGGAGCCTCTTTTAGCTCGAGACAACGGCCAGAGGTGCCAGAGTCTGCTTAGGAGCAGGACGAGGCCGTCAGAGCACTCACCGAGCAGGAGCTTGCAACTTTAGAGGGTGAGGACGCTTCGTGGCAGAGGACCCCATAGACAGCTCAGACGAGGACTACCACCTCCCGCCTCACTACCAGCCTCAAGCTCATGACTCTCAGGCCAGGACGAGTGGTACTGCTTCCTCCGACCCCGCACTCCTTGCGATTCCATCTCGGATGGAGGAGCAGCAGAGGACCGTGACCCAGGATGTTCAGAGGCTTGCCCAGGAGCAGCAGAGGTTAGCCCAGGCTCAGGCCTTAGCTCAGTAGCAGGCTCAGGAGAGGTCCGATGCACTTCAGCAGTAGATGCTCCAGCTCCAGCAGCAGACTCTCTCTTTCATGGAGCGCATTATGAGCGGACCTCCTCAGTGGCAGTGGCAGCAGCCTCCACCTCAGCAGCAGCAGCTTCAGTGGCAGCCACCCGTTCTACCCCAGCAGCCGCAACAGTCTGGTCAGCCACCGCAGTTTCCAGCAGCAGCACCTTGCGGGTCCCCAGCTCTTCTCAGTTTACCATTTTCCAGCTACACCTCCAGGCGGCGGCCCCGCTTTTCAGTCCTCTGCGCACTGGCTTCACACCTAGACCGACAGAGCTCCCTGTTTGCGACGACCACCATAGTGACACGTGATCTGTCAGTCAGTTTCAGTGAGCTCACTGGGGTTTCCACGCTTGATCTTCAGGACCCAGTGCAAACGACGACGGCTCCAGTGACTTCTACCACTGAGACCCCGCCGAGCTCCGTCGGTCTTTAGAGCATACCGAGCCTGTCCAGTCAGAGACGACCACGACTATACACCCTAAGCTATCTCTGATACATGAGCTTCCGCACTCTGACCCTCAGGTTGCTACAGCTACAGTGACTGAGACAGCTTCTGAGCAGACAGAGCAGCCCGAGCAGACAGCGCACATAGAGCAGTCAGTGCCCGAGCCGACCCGGACCGCTTCACCTCCGCCGCTTCCAGCTCCAAAGGGTCAGCAAGCTACAGGCTCCTCTTCTTCAGACTCTGAGCCTTTCTTCAGCAGTTCGAGTTCACTCAGTGGTCCCATAGTCTGCACCTGGCTCGTCTGCACCACCTCCGCCCTCCGACGCTTAGTTTGGCGCTTGATGCCAAAGGGGAGAGTGGGCCGAGTATAGAGATAGGGGGAGCGATGTGAGAGGGATTTGCGTCTTTTGCTATGTTTTGTTCACATACGCTCTTCGCTTTATCGCATCTTTTGCCACATTACTTTGTTATATATGTGTGCTATGGACCTTTGTGACATGTTTGTGCTCACTATGATATTCTATATGTCATGTCATTTCGTTTCTCGTATACTTGCGCTTAATTCTCACTTGATATGTATTCGAGTTCTTTACTCTTGCACTTGTTGTTCACTCTAACTTGTTGAGTGCAGGATGATGGCATGATATGTATGAACTTGCCTCTAATCACTTTCTCTTATTCGTTTGCAAGTTCATACATGTCATGATTTAAAAACCTCTTCTATCTATACTCGATCTCGTATTGTCATCAATCACCAAAAAGGAGAGATTGAACGCATCTTAGCCCCTAGTGGGTTTTGGTGATTGGATGAAACACAAGATTACTGTGACTACGTGTGTTTTGCAGAAACAGGATTGAGTTAGGTCACGGTAATGGCGACGATACGGGCATATGGAGTTCATGTCCCCTGGCGATGGATAATCGTTTCGGTTTTCAAAGGACGGACGACGAAGACGGTGGTAGACTAGGCTAAGTGTCATATGGTGTTGGAGGACACTTAGGTAGTATTAGGTCTTTGTTTTTCCTTTGGCCGTACTATAAGGGGGCGTGAATCAGTAGCTTGACCTAGATGAGTCTATTGAGGTAGGTGTGGTGCACACTTGTTTTTTATAGCCCTAGGTAGCTTAGAGAGATGTCTTATGTCGAGAAGATGAAAAGTCGTTAAGGCCGCGTCGCGATCCGAGTTGGTTTTGCCCTTGAGATGGGCATCGGATGCTGGCCTGGTGGGCATCGGACGCGTCCGATGCTCACTCAGACTAGGGTTTAGTCTGTGCGTGGCATCAGACGCGCCGATGTTGCCACATCGGACGCGCCCGTGTCACTGTTCACGTGCGCGTAAACTTGGGCTTGCACCGGACGCTGACAATCGGACGCTGAGGGCCAGCGTCTGATGTTCATGCAGAGAGGTTCCAGAGAGGGTAAATCCACATCGGACGTGTCCGATGTGGTGGCATCGGACGCTGGCATCGGACGCTGCCCAGCGTCCGATGCTCCTTTAACATGTCTGACAGGTGGTACAGTCGACCGTTGGTCGAGGTCATCGGAGCGTCCGATTTTAGGCATCGGAGCGTCCGATGCCCCCCCCGCAGAAACACCTGTTCGGTGCTCTTTGGATGACCGGTTGGGGGAGTATTTATACTCCTCCCCCTCATCCATTAGAGTGTTCTTGCCACTTCCATCTACTGAGAGACACATTGTGAGTGTGAGATAATGCAAGAGCCCTAGTGAGGTTGAGAGATTAGCTAATTGAGAGAATTAGTGACCTCCTAGTAAAAATTGAGTAGCAAGTGTGCATCCATCCATCTCTTTGGCCTTGTCTTGGTCAAGTGAGAGTTCTAGCTTGTTACTCTGGTTGGTGATCGACATCACCTAGACGTCTTGGTGGTGATCGAAGAGCTTGGTGATCATCCGGAGGCTTTGTGGATGACCCAAGTCAAGTTGTGACCCGTAGCGAGCGATTCACCGGCCGGAGTGGCGAAGAATCAGCTCGTAGTGAGCACTTGATCCTTGCGCGGATCAAGGGGGAGCGATACCCTTGCACGGGTGCTCCAACGAGGACTAGGGGGTGTGCCGACACCTCGATACTTTCGGGAAAAAGATCGTCGTGTCATCTCTACTCGATCTCTCTACTTACGCATTTACATTTGAGCAATTCATTCCGCAATTTATTTGTTGTTCATCTCTATTTGAATTGTCATGCTAGAGTAGATATGGTTTAGCGATAGTCTTTTGTGCGGTTGTTGTTAGAGAAACACACTTTTAGGCACTAGGGGATTTAATTGGCCTTGTTAGGATTTAATTATCGTCAAAAGTTTTAGAAAAGCTCAATTCACCCCCCTCTTGGGCATCTTGATCCTTTTAGTTAGATTGACAATAAATGTACTTTCTCAATCATTTAGTGGGGTGTAGATAGAGAGAAAAATTACTTTACTAGTGGTCTCAACCAGAACTAGCCCAAATAATCACCTCTTGGGCCCTGTTTGGATCCAAGGGCTAGAGCTAGTTTAGCTCAACTAGCCCTAAAATATCCAAACAGAGGGTTAGTTTGAGCTATTTGCATCTAGCTCACCCTAAAAAACTATCCCCACCAAGAGGTGATTATTTAGACTATTTCTGGTTGGGGACCACTGGGAAAGTGATTTCTCTCTCTACCTCTACCCTACCAAATGATTGGAAAAGTATATTTATTATCAATCTAACCCTTCTATTCAAACACCTCTTTGCCTAAAGTTAGTTTAGGGCTAATTATAAGCTACAAAATAACTCTAACCTCTAGCACAGCTAGAGGATCCAAACAGGGCCTTGGTGGGGATAGTTTTCTAAGGTGGGTTAGTTGCAACTAGGTCAAACTAGCCCTATTGTTTGGATACTTTAAGGCTAGTTGAGCTCTAAATAGCTCAAACTAGCTCTAGCCTTTGAATCCAACAGGGCCATAGTTGAAACTGCCAACTCATATCTACATTGGGATAAAAACTCTATATCTACGTTCCTTGGCAGCCAAGGATCAGGATGTCGAACTGGCATCTCGTATCGTACTTCACCTAGATGGCACGCGCTCGATCGGTTTTTTTTTATTAATAATACCCAATTAATAAAAAATTTCATAAATAACACTGTCTATTTTTTTTTGCAAACTAACCCTTTTGCCGCGCCGTCCCCATGGCGCGGCAAAAGCGTTAGCCGCGCCATGCATGGCGGCGCGGCAAAAGCGCCACCGTGGCACCGCCCGGCCACGCAGGCCTGCGTGGGCCCCTCTCGTCAGTTTGCCGCGCCAGGCGGGCTGGCGCGGCTAGTGCGTTTGCCGCGCCAGGGGCTGGCGCGGTCAACGGCTTTGCCGCGCCAGGCGGGGTGGCGCGGCAAAGCCGATCTAGATCCGGCGCCGGCCTCTTCTCCTCCTCTCCTCTGCCTGCTCGCTCGCCCAGCTCGCCCGCGCGCCGCCGCCTTCCTGCTCGCCGTCGCCGTCGCGACCGCCGCCGTCCGGCTCGCCGCTGGAGAGCTCCGGAGTCCGACGGACTCCGTCGGAGCCCCAGCCGGCCCCCACAGCCTAGGCCATCGTCCCCATTCGGCCTCCACAGCTAGCTCCTCCCTCCCTTCCCAGTCCCCTCCCTTGCACTCGGCGGCCAGGCGAGCTCGCCGGCGGCCAGGCAGTGGCAGGAGGCCGGATCCCCCCCTCTTCCTCTCCCCAGCTTCAGCAGGCCAAGCTCAGGTTAGTTTTTTTTTAACTTATTCATTATTTTTTTTTGTTTTGTTGTATGTTGAATTAGCAACTGTTAGTGACTTACGGTAGTTTAGTTTATTGATTTAGGTTATGTTAGCTAGTTAGTTACTTAGGGTTAGTTAGTGACCTAGGTTTAGTTTAGTGCTTTAGGTTAGGTTAGTAAGTTAGTTATAGGTAGGTTAGTTTAGGTATTAGTTTAGTTAGTTACTTAGTTAGGATTTTGTTAGTTTAGTTAGAGTATTAGGGTATTAGTGAAGATATATTAGTTAGGGTATGCTTTAGTTAGGTAATAGGTAATTACTGAAGACATGTTAGTGTATAGGTAGTTAGTGAAGCCAACTTAGTAAGTAGTTACGCCATTCTTTACTTTTGAGAAGACAATCACTTGACCTTAGTTCCACTATTGACTTTGTAGATGGACACTGTATTCAGATTGTTTTATGGAGGCACAGTTAGTAAACGAGATGGGTTGTTTGATGATAACATGGAACAAGAACTCGAAGTATTTGATGAGCGTCCTTCTTTTACGGAGCTTATGTTGCGTCTGAAGGAGAAGTTCGATGGTGATTTCTCGTTGAAAGGGAGATTTGACAGTGGCAAGATTAGGGCGAACTATGCGTTGATGCCCTTGCGCAACCAGGCTGACTGGGCAAAATACCAGACGATCGTTATGGCATCCAATTCGACCATGGCTGAGATCGTGGTAGAGGATGGTAGGAGGAAGCAGGCAGAGGCGTCCAATGATGGCAACGAAGGTGAAGCACAGAGGAGTAGGGGATGATGACGATGCAGCTCCGATGACTATGGACGTTGATGGTCACCCCACGCAGGAGACGGTGTATCCATCTGAAAATGTCCACGCTGACGTCGGTCAAATAAACAATGATTTTGATGTGGCCGACCTAGAGCGGCAGGAGCAGGAGGACCAGGAGGCACAATTGTTTGATGAAAACTATGATTCTGATGATGATTCAGATTATGACGAAGAAGAGGACAGTTATATTTGTGCTATGCCTGACCCGTTCGTGGTATTCCACAACCGGTTCGTGCTATGCCACAACCGGTTCCTCAGAATATGCATCCTCCAGGGAGACTAGTCACTGATATACCAGAGGATCATATACATTTTGATGCGTGGCGGCGTTTGAGCGAAGCGAGGTATTATGTTGCGCCCGATCCTTTGACTGAGACAGAGCTGCAGCAATTGAGGTCGGTTAACATGCAGTTTAGAGGCGTTCCAAGTTATAGGGATGTCAGTATGGTGGACCAGGCAGTTTGTGATACTGGATTGAATCTGTGCAAGCAAACACTGCATAACCATACAGATTGGATTCTTCAGAAGGGTATGATTTTCAACACTATGACTGAGCTGAAGCTTTTCCTTGAGAACTATGTTGTGCATCATCATCGACCGTACACGGTCAGCCATTCAGATATTAGTTTGAGGTACCACGTCAAGTGTTTGAGTCTTGGTTGTCCGTGGAGGCTGAATGCTCGCAAGAGAACTGATGACAAGTGGAGGATCAGTAAAGTAGTACAACCGCATACCTGTTTTACAAATAAGGGACAAGAAAAACATCCTCAATTAACGGCAAGATACCTTGCACGGCGTATTTTGGCATTTGTTGATGATGACGCCGACGTATCTGTTTCACAATTGCTTATCTCCATATTTGGATTCACAGGCTATAAGGTGACTTATGGAAAGGCGTGGCGTGCGAAGCAGATCGCCCTTGCAATTCGTTGGGGTGGTTGGGATGAAGCTTACAACAGGATTCCTCGGATTTTGTGTGCAATGGCATACTATAACCCTGGCCTTAAATGGTTTCCACACACCAATGGGCAGTATATAGACCGCAACACCGGCAAGGTTACACATGTGCTTCAGCGTGTATTTTGGTCTTTTGCACAAACAGAGCATGCGTATCAGTACTGTCGTCCAGTCATACTTGTGGACGGTACTTTCTTGACCGGAGCGTACAAGGGTGTGTTGATGATGGCGGCGGCTGTTGATCCCGAGGACCAGATAGTTCCAATTGCTTTCGCCTTGGCTGAGGGGGAGAACGTTGAGTCTTGGTCTTGGTTCATGGCCCTGCTACGGATACAAGTGTTAGGGCCTTCTCGGACAATATGTTTGATTTCGGACCGTCATGTTGGGTTGCTTCGTGCCGCAGAGGAGGAGATAGAGGGTTGTCCTCCTCTAGTGCACAGATGGTGCATGCGTCACTTTGCCGCCAATTTCTGGCGTCGGCAGAGAAAAAAGGAGGTTTGTGCCAAGGTGAAAGAGCTATGTTGTGTTAAAACTGAGCACAAATTCAAAGAAACAATGGAAGAGTTGGACAAAATGTTAAACAGTGCTGCCAGGGCCTGGATCGAGAGACAGATGGAACACAAGGAGAAGTGGGCGCTTGCTTACGATGAGGGCGGTTTCCGGTTCGGCATAATGACCACCAACTCATCGGAGTCTTTCAACAAGGTATTCACCGTGTTAGAGCCTTGCCCGTTTCTGGAATCGTTGAGTACTCGTTTCACAAGACCAACGAGTATTTTGTGAAAAGGTGGTCCATTGCTCAAGACAACCTACAAACGGATGGTGAATTTGGAAAGGCGGGAAAGGAGCACATTCAGGAAAATGAGATCTGGGCAACGCAGCTAACTTGTGAGGCTTATGGACCAACCAGACAAATCTATAATGTTCGAGCAAAGGGTGGAACTACCATGGGCGGGGAACGCTACGGTGGTCGCAACTATCGGATCGATCTTGAAAGAGTGGAATGCAGTTGTAACGTGCCGCAGATAATGCATGCCCCTTGCTCTCACATGATTGCGTCCTGTAGAGCGCGCGGATATAACTACAAGGCCGTACCATATATGTCCGAGTACTATCGCCGGAGCAACACCGTCGCAATATGGCAGAGCAGCTTCGAGCCTTACCTTGATCCCACTCAATGGCCTCCATACTTGGGTAGAGACTTCATGCCTGATCCTGAGCTGCTGAAGTTAGGTAAGGGTAGGAGGAGGAAGAAGAGACTAAAGGGTGACATGGACAATATGGATAGGTATGGCGGGGGGGACTTTGACCAGACACCGAGCACGAACCTATGCTCTGTTTGCCACATGCCAGGGCATAATGCAGCCTTCCATCGTAGACAAACACAACAGGTGTACATATGTCTTCATTTGTTTTAATGCTTTATTATTTTTATCTTCACTTATATTAATTATTTGAATGTTTTTGCTATTATTGTACATATGTCTTTCATTTGTTTTAATGCTTTATTATTTTTGACGCTGTACTAACCTGTTACCATGTTTTGTTTAAACAGGATGGCGAACCCTCCCGCGTACCCTCTCCTTGAGCCGTTCTACGACGGCGAGCACCGGGCGCACAGGCTCACCGACTACGCCCCTCCGGAGAGGTTGTCCTTGCTGAGGCCGCGCACCCACCTATGGCACCGGTGGGACGAGCGCTACGCACCCTTCCTACGGCGCGCGGGCTTCTTGGTGCTAGCCCGCGTTGCCAACGACGTGGTGTTGCAGCTCGACCCCGCGCTCCTCACCGCGCTGGCGGACAGGTGGCGTCCCGAGACGCACACCTTCCACCTAGCCTGTGGGGAGATGACCGTGACGTTACAGGACGTGGCCAAGATTTTTGGTCTACGCCTGGGCGGCCTCCCCGTGACGGGGATTCTTGACACCGACACGTGGATGGACACCGTCCACCAGTTCTGTGGTCGTACGCCCCCCGACGACGCAGACGCTAAGAGGAACAAGTAAGCTAATTTTTTTTCTAATTTAGTTGCATACGATGTGCTACTATCATTTCCTAACTTTTACTTTTTGTAAACAAACAGGAAGACTACTGGGGTGCCTTCGTCGTGGATCACCCAGCACTTTTCGTATTGCCCCCTCAACGCTGACCCACAGGTAGTCGAGAGGTATGCCAGAGTGTGGCTGTGGCACTTTATTGGGGCCTTCCTGTTTCCCGACTCATCGGGGAACACCATCAGCTGGATGTTCGTCCCCATCCTCGCACAGCCATGGGAGAACATCGCCGGCTACAGCTGGGGGAGCGCTGTTCTAGCATGGCTGTACAGACAGCTGTGCGAGAGGGTGCCGGCGGAGGCAGGCCTCCTCTAGCTTGGGAGGGTGTCTGCCCCTGCTCCAGGTTTGGGCCTGGCAGCGGCTGCCTGTGGGTCGTCCCAGCGTACGAGAGGAGGCGGTAAGTACATACCTCTTGCGTGCGTGTGCTTTTACAAATTTACAGTCATTTAACTGATTCAAATTGGAATGCAGGTGTGGAGGCACCCGGACACCCGACCCACTGCTCTGTTTGTCTGGTCCACGGCAGAGGCAGTTAGAGGCAACCCCCAGCGCCGCTACCACCTGTACACGGACTTGCTGGACGTCCTGACACAGCACCAGGTAATTCCGGAATGAGTTCAATTTTTTATATTGAAAAAGGAACATGACTAACTATGTCTGTTCATTACAAACAGGTCAGTTGGGACCCCTGGGACCTGTACGACAACGTGTTCGACCCCGCCACGGAGCTGGACCGTGTAGATTGGCGTTGCACCCGTCCCTCTTATCTGCTTCTACGTGGTCGAGATGCACTTGCCCATCAGGGTGATGCGTCAGTTCGGCCTACGACAGGAGTTTCCTCCTCCACCTCTGATTAGCACGGATCAGAGGTTGCACAAGTAAGTATCCTCCACAGTGTTGTTCAGTTACTCTAGTAAATTCTATCTTATGCTCTAACAGATGGGTTTCCTTTGCAATGCAGGGTGAAGCGCCAAAGCAGACGGAAGAATCCCGTTGATTGGCGCGCGGAGCACGCCGATCATGTCCTGAGTTGGACAAACAGGTACCAGCAGGACGTTGACGACGGCGAGCCGTACGACCAGGGCGTCTTCGACCAGTACCTACAGTGGCTGCACCGGAGCACCTGGTTGCACATTAAGCCACCGTACTACGAGGCCACCGCTGAGGACGAGTCGGACGACGACGAGGACCCGTACGATGCTACCACTAGGGCATCGACTCAGCCTGACAGAGCCCCTCTACACAGCTACGTGGTAATATATCATGTCCTTCAACTATTGTTTGTGTTTCTGTACTTGGTGCACTTACCCCCTGGTCTTGTGTCGGCAGGCGTCGCAGCTGTCTCGGTACTCCGACGAGGCAGCGCAGCTTATACACCACACCAGCTCTACTGGGGACCACGACCCGGTACAGGCTTTTCTGCAGGTATCATAACACATTCGAACTGCACGTGTAAATTTTAAGAAGTCATAAACTGTACTAATATTTATTATTATTATTTTCTTATTTGCAGAAAATCAGGAAGGGCTGCAGGAAGCTTGCTCAGAAGCTTGGGTGCATGGACACAGCGTGGGCCCCACCGCACCTTCCTCAGCCTTCGAGCCCTTTGGTGTCAGACACTGTCCCAGCAGCAGCAGCGTCGTCCGACGCTCGGACGGGAGGCACTTCTGCGGATCCACGCGGAAAGGGCCCCACTGCAGAGGAGCAGCCCGAGGAGGAGGGGGAGGAGGGGAGGACGAGGAGCAGTACGTCGAGCGCACGACAACACGTAGTGCAGGCGGCCCTCGATAGCGCACTAGCAGGGCCTCCTCCAGAGGTGGCCTGGACGACACGCGTGGCAGGTACCGGCACTACTGTGCCTACTACGGCCCTGGCGCAGCCTCCACTGGCGCGCACAGTGGAGGTGGGTACGCTAGGGCTACAGGTGGTGCTTACGACTACTAGTGGCTTACTGGCTGGTCTAGCAGCCTTGGGAGGTGGCGCGACGAGCTGTGTAGTCAGCTCCAGCATACAGGTCAACTATTACTCACACGACATAATTACATAAGTTGACGTCATTTACGTCATATATTTAAGTTGTTTGCTAACATTTATTTTGAATGTTGCAGGGACCTAGTCAGACGCAGGGGTCACCACGCCGGCAGCCACGCGCACGAGACCGCACGGACGTCACGTTCACGCCGAACATGGATCTGTCGCAGCCGAGGCGTCGGAGGCGGCCTCGTCAGCCGTACACACCTAGCTAGCTTAGTGTTAGACTATATGGATAGGTGATGTATATGTTAGATAACTTGTTTGAGAACCCTATTATGTACTCGTGGAGCCTGAGCCACTAAGCCTGGTTTTTATGACCGCTATTATGTTTTCCGTTTATTCAAATTGTGTCAATGTTTGGTTCCTTGTTATTCCGTTTGCGAAAAAGACAGGAAAAACGAAAAACACATTCGATCAAACAGAGACAACACATTAGGACAAAGATCGATCAGGAACTCGACCAGTCGGCGGGAAACCTTGGGGCTTTGCCTGCTGCAAAACTTCATGCCAGCTTTTGCCGCGCCAACCCTGGGGCGCGGCTGACGCTTTTGCCGCGCCAGTCGGGGTGGCGCGGCAAATGCATTAGCCGCTCCATCCCGCCTGGCGCGGCAAAAGCGTCAGCCGCGCCCCCAGGGTTGGCGCGGCAAAAGCTGCCATCTTGTTGCACAGCCTTTTCAGTGTCGTGTCCTGTCCTCATAAGTGCTCTGCAGTTTTGATTCCCATAGACTTTTCAGTGTATAGGCTTTTCAGTGTATAGGCTTTTCAGTATATAGGCTTTTTAGTGATTAGATTTTTCAGCGAATAGCCTTTTCAGTTGCATTAACTACACACTCACAATGCACCTGAGATAATTCACAAGTTCAAAACCAGGCTCCGCCTATATAAACCCATCAGCGCCTTGCATATTCAACAACTTCAGCAGAGCTTGCGAGGTTCGTAGTAGAGATGTCTGGAGGTTCGTCCAAAGGCGGGAGAGGAAAGGGTGGGAGGAAGGGACCTCCCATTGTGTGGGAGGGATCTCTTGGTCCTGATTTCTTCTTAGAGGCACTATATGACTTTCCCGTTGAGAGCAAAAAGGATTTCAGCCGGGACCGTCCTCTTAGGGGATATGATAACCGTTTAGAGGACTGGCCAAAATGCCGCCATGGTGAGGACTGTTTGGTGCAGATGCTCCACGACGACCTGGAGGCAGGCCGACGTTTCTTCAAATGCCCGCGAGCATGGGTAACTTTATTTAATTGTTGTTGCTATGCCTCTCATGTTTGCTAATACTTAGTCATTTTGTGAATGACAGTCTTCTATTTCCGAAGAAAACTGCGGCTTCACCAGATGGGTGGATCCTCCTCCAATATGGCCGCATCAGGAATACATCTATTATCTGCAGCGCGTCGTATCGACGATCTTGAAAGAGAAGTTAAAAGCATGCTCAAGGACTATGATGATGACGACAGCGATGCAGGCGGTTCAGATGAAGCAATATGCCTTGATCAATATTGCAACTGCCCGCATCACAAGAACAAGGGGCCTCCACCGCCGCCCCCACCACCGCCACACCACCACCATCACCCGCAATGGGAGGCTATTACGGAGAAGGGTCTACTCAGTTTGCTATGTGGGACGGCTTCTAGACTACTTAGATCACTATGTGCGTGTTGTGTTGTGCCAATCAATTACCTAAGGCATGTTAGGATTAGTCTAGGACCTTTTAACCAAGTTACGGTAAAAGGTCCTCACATGCCATGTACTAGTTTGTTGTTTGTGTAATGGTTTGCTCTATTCTATTTCTCGTACTTTATCCCACAAAAAATCAATGACACATGAACTACCGCAAACAATACAACAACATATAATAAAGCCGAACAAAGTGCAGTTCAAGACTACATAATCGAGGATCCAAAATAAACGGTACACGGAAGTACAAACCAAGAGTACAATACACTAACAAGTCCACCAAATGACAACAATGTTCATTACTCAATAATGACTACTGAACCTACCACACTACTGAGTGCAACGAGGCCATTTTCCCTTCCTCACAGCATCCGGATCCTGCTCCATGGCAGCCTTGGCACGGCGCACACGCTCAAGCCTCTTCTCCCTCTCCCCCCTACGCTTAGCTGCATCCCTCATTCTTGCCTCTTCCTCATGCTGCTTTTGTGCTGCCTCTTCTTTGCGTCTATTCTCCAAACGCTCCTTGTCCTCCGCAGTCCACTTTTTCATCCTCTCTACGTGCTCCTTGTCCTCCGGCTTCATCTCAGTGTCGATCCACTGCTCGAAGTCACATAGTGGTGGAGGCTCCTGCAAAATACGACGAAATCAATTAGGTAATAAAATATAAATGATTTTTCATTCATGTATAGAATAAGCCATCAGCTTCTCACCATCAGTCTAATACGGATCTGTTTAGGTGTAGGGTCAAAGGCATAATTCTCACACATCCAATACCTCTGACCGTATGTGTGCTCCTCATCAGATATTGCGACCTTACAATCATCGCCGCAGTAGCACATGGGCACCGGAACACCGCTAGGCAATGGCAAACGGGCATAGGCATTGCCCGTGAGAGGCTGCCTACAATCATCAACGCAATAACAAATGAACATAACACAATTACTTCATTAAAACAGACAAATAATCAACAATGTACCGATCTTACCTTGCCTTACTAGCTTTGCCACGCCGCGGCATCCTAACAATAAAAAATATGTCAACGCTACACATACATTCATGATTAATTATAAATCTACATAATGACGTAACAAATATTACACAAAAATTGTACACAAAATGAACAAAATATTAAGCAAAACAGATATAAAAAGTCTAATACATGAACAAATCCATCATTAATTAACAACTAACGTCACGACAGTATCAAAATAAATATTGTCTACAAACCCTAACTTACAAAAATATGGTTCAATCCTACATTGCAAATATGGATAAAGAACAATAATATGGATCAAATACCTCTTGTAGACAAGTTTGATTGAGGGAGGGAGATGAAGAGAGGAGGATGAAATGAAATGAAATGGAATGGATTGGATTGAATTGGTTTGGGAGAAGAGAGGAATGAGGAGGAGCCTGCTGCTCGGCGCGGCGGCCAGATCTAGATCGGCTTTGCCGCGCCACCCCGCCTGGCACGGCAAAGCCGTTGACCGCGCCAGCCCGCCTGGCGCGGCAAACGCACTAGCCGCGCCAGCCCGCCTGGCGCGGCAAACTGACGAGAGGGGCCCACGCAGGCCTGCGTGGCCGGGCGGTGCCACGGTGGCGCTTTTGCCGCGCCGCCATGCATGGCGCGGCTAACGCTTTTGTCGCGCCATTGGGGACGGCGCGGCAAAAGGGTTAGTTTTGCAAAAAAAAAATAGACAGTGTTATTTATGAAATTTTTTATTTAATTGGGTTATTAATAAAAAAAAATTCCCGATATCATACTTCAGCTAGATGGCACGCGCTCGATTGGTTACTACCGATATCATACTTCAGCTAGATGGTCTCTTCCATGCGCTCAAACTTGCTGTTCACCTCACTCAGCCTCATCTCATTCACTCATTGCTTAGTCCGAGAAAGTGAGACCATAAAAATAGTCAGCTTATCAATCATACTATAACTTATTCTATCTCACAGAATGCTTTACTAGAATAGTCGAATCAGCCGTTAAAAAGTTCAAAGGCCATAGCAGCCGCCGCCGCTTGCGGGAGAGTCGCCAGGCATTATGCTGAGGCAACCATACACAATCTACATAACCACTTCGCATGAAGCTATTTTTCTGCCTTCAGTAAAATCACGAGCACGTAGCGTCGGATACTTTCGTAAGATACAAGCGTCTTATTAGATATACATATACAGCTATTGAAAACTCCACTATACATCATTGTGGACTAGTGCAGAGGACGACTGCCCCCCTGCTTACAGTACAAGCACACTCAACAACTCTGACATCTCATCCAGTTATAATAACACGCCTAGGTAAACACTTTGTCAGGGTAATACAAGTAGTAAAAAATGCACTGAACTATAAAGGACATATAATAGTAAGCCCATGAAGGTCTCTAAGCTGTGTGACACTAGCATCTATGTACATGTTAAGATACCTTTAATCAATGGTTCCTATGAATGAAACGATGCCCTTCTGGTTCTGAAACGAAGGGAAGCTCTCCATCAATCTTTGTTGTTTTCAGTTTCACAGGAAGGGGTAGTGCTCCTGACCTGGCATAAAATACCTTCAGCACGAATTCAGCCGCAGGCATGCCCACAGATGACCACACTCGGCCCTTTGGTCGTTTGTCATTCCAGTTATCTGCTAGGTCATGCAGGGTAATTCCTGGGTTCACTGGTCTGCCGCCACAGAGTATCTCCACCTGCAAGCACACCTCTGTTGTAACTAGACGAAATGAGAAACAAAATGGTATCTGTTACACTGGCCACATCTATATTATCCAATAATGACAGCAAAGTTTCTTAAAATATTCAAATGCACTAAGCTATGAGAAAACTTTGGGGGGCTACTGCACTCATAGAATCTGTATGCTGCTCACTGCAGACTGCTTGGCTACTCTCTCTCTCTCTCTCTCTCTCTCTCTCTCTCTCTCTCTCTCTCTCTCGTGTGTGTGTGTGTGTGTGTGTGTGTGTGTGTGGCAAACTAATAGACAGCCTTGTTATCAGTTTTGAAGCAATCAGAGTTTTTTGTGTTTGGCCAAGGAACAGAAGATGATTGGATGGACGCTGGGCACTAGGCAGTATTATTGTTTGTTAGCTTTTGTAGATGTTGCTCAGTACAAATATAATAGCAAGAAACTCCCTGAAGTGAAACAGCTTCACGGAAGTAATATTTGGAAACAATGTGCCACAGTTTTCATTAATAATTCAAAGATAATCATGAAATGATATGCCTTGCTCTTTTTTTAAAATAACAAAACAAATAAAGAGCTAGATCTTATGAGATACAACTAATTGATATTAATTGTCACTAGGATAAATACAAACCTCATCTTCACTTGAAAGATTAAGTTTCTGCACAAGGTATTTCTGTATGAAGGAAGCAGGCAGATTTACATCCCTAGCACAACAGAGTAGGAAATCACCCTTAGTTAGCGCAGAAAAAGCATATAGTGTTTCAAGCAAGAAAGTGCGACGGAATAACTCACTTGATCCTCAAAATTTTGATGGTATCTGCGGTAGAGGAGGCTGTCCTTTCTGCAATGATCAACACAGCAGCATGATTTCTGATGTTTTTTTTTTTTTTGCGAGTAATTTCTGATGTTATTTTTAAAAGCAACAAAAGGAGTTTTGTAAGACAAGCAGCCTAGCTTCTTACTGGTCAAAAGCAGCAAGAAGGTAGAACCATAATGCTTGCAATCTCCTCTTATTAGACATATTCTTTGGCTTTGTATTTTCCCGTTTTCCCTTTAAAATCAATACTTTCTTGGTTCCAGTTCTCTTCTCCAGATTTCCACGTCTTGTAAACTGCTTCTTAGTCTTTGCTTGACTGGCAAGAATTACATCACCTGGATCATCAGTCTTTTTTTCAGCTGTCTTTACATCTTCTGATTTAGATTGAAGAGACTTTTTGTTTTTAACTGCTCGAAAGTGACACCCTAAAGGTCTCCATCCCCCAGATTTTTTTGTGATATTACTACTGCCCCGCAAGGTTGAGTGCTGCATCAATGGCATAAGGAGCAGTAAATAAGAATCAGTCACAACAAAATATAATGAATTTCAATCAAGTAAATTAATTTTAAAACATAAAATAGCACTGAAATTTCTCTCTCACTGCAGGAACTAAAGGAAGTTCAGATGTGAAAGAACTTCGCCGACAAAATAATGCAATTGCATAAGACACATGCATATATCGCATTCAGGTTCCATGCTGTCTTACCAACATGGAACATATATGTGAAATATAAAGGTTTGAAATAAAACAGAAGATTGAACGTGTCTTCTTTTTTTCTGAGGGAAGCGAACATGTGTCATCCATAATGTCCCCATGCCTAACACATACAGGAACTCTTATGCTCACCACACCACATGCAGACAAAGCAAAGGAAAAATAGAAGGGCAAGAGTGAACTACATAATATCACACATAATGGGACATTTTTTTGCGTAAGCATTTTTGCATACCAGTAAAAGAAAAGCTACATACCAAAGGGAGTTTGCGTAAGCATGAAGCTTTTGTTCTCCTCTTTGTCAAGCATTTTTGCATAGACATTTGAGGAGCATGTTTTTCAACGAAGATAAGATCGTTCTTTCGTCTTGATAGGTGATGTAATTGGTGATGTGACTTCTGGGACCTCAACCTTTTGTTTTTTAAAAGGGAATACCTTTGACCTTACATACTGTAGGCTATGATCAATTCTGTACAAAAGTTAGTTGACATGAGCCATAAGCTGTAGCTATATAATAGATCAAGTGCATTAAAAGAAAAACTAACATACAGAAAAAGTAAACTTTCTTGTTGCATGTTGCTTCAATGCAAGGGAATAATTTATCAGAATTTAGATTAATGGGCCAATCTTGGCATTTCAGAAGTTACCAAAAAATAACCAAGTAAAAAGCACATCACATATACATCATGTTAGACCATCCGATAGCCAAGGTTGTACAGGAGGAGGTTACATGGAGCAGTAACAATTAAATGATGCAACCAATAAAGTGGTATGTCAATGCAATGGCGTCATTGTGAAAACAAGATGATCCAACATGGCAGGGTACTGATGCAGGGAATGTCAAAAGCCAGGTCGGCGCATTTGCTATAGTAGATTGCTAAAGGCTAACTCACTTTTGATACTAGAGAGAATTCCGGAGAACATTTTTTGACAAATTTGGTCCATGTATGTTCCGCTATGTTGCACACTCACACTAGCTGATAACTGACATGCATCAAAGCTGATGCCACAACTCAAAATGGTTCATTGAAACAGCCCAGATAATGCAGAAGTATACAACCCACACACACCCGCCCAATATTAAGATATTTCAAGAAAAAAAACAAAACCTGATTTTCTCCAATGGAGCACAGCCCAAAATCAATGCTACAAATAGGGCAGCAGCACACTTCCTTATTATGAACTCCTCTGATATGCACTGGCAAACTGATGGTATTTTAACATTAATGGCAGAGGCTCAATCATGATTCATGAAGAAAAAAATGTTGGAAGACACTAATCCAATTAAGAATAAATAAACACAGTAGTTTGGTACTGGTATTTGTTACGCCAAGCACTGTTAGGTACTACAGCAGCGGGCCCGACTTGGTTACACAGCTAGCTGTCTAACACAGCCGAAACCTGAAGGAAAGGTGGCAATTGGTGTGGCTGAGGAAGCGACTTCAATTAGTTAGCATATCTTCCTCAGTTAAGGCAAAGGGCATTGCTTACATAGATAAAAAAAACGTAGTCCCTCCCCATTTCTGGCTCTCCCACTAATGATGTGCTACAGCACCTCGCCACAAACAAGGACTTTGTTTTCTGACCAAAGAGCATAACATACTTGTTCTCAAGATGGCGCACTGCAGAATTTCCAGAACAGGATAAATGAAATATCACCATTTTTGGCCATATAAGAACCTCTTGAAGCCATACGTTCACACATATGAACCAGATTAACTTATTGCAGAGTGCACAACACACGTTAGCTCAGAAAGTCAACTTTACAAACACAGTGGAACACTCATCCAAAGCTGTGAAGAAACAGGTTGAGCATCATTTCTATTTTCTAGTGGACTAATGGTGCCTCGACATTAGCAGTTGCTACCTTTTTTTCTTTCCCCAAACACTACAGAAACGAAATGAACAGTCAACCTAACAGTCAATGGTTTTTCCAGCAAGCATTACCTGAGGCGGGGGACTATAAAATAAACAAATGATGCAACACTTTCCCATGCAATGTGATATGCAGCTATTCCCAGGTTTGTGTTGTGTTTTGCTGCATTAGGAGACCAATCTAGAAAAAATCCGGCCTACAGCGTGGAAACACCACCTTTGCCATGTTATGTAGAGCCTCACGTCACCAGATACCCCCAATAAAACAACCTATGTAATTCGTTTGCTTGAAACAACATTTAGGTGGACATTAAGGCTATAACACTTTTAGGTGAACATTAAGTTTACAACACTCATGCAATAAATAAATAAAATAACATAACATAAGGCCGGCCATAACACACTCCCGGTAGGAACACAGGGTCTTGTGGTTTTTCATGGATCATGGCGTGCACACGCAGCACCCACCACTCATGCAATGGACCACGCCGATCACCTCAAATCCCTCAAAAAAAAAAAAACAGTGCAAAAGTGAACCAAACCTTCCATTCCCGAAAAGTTAGAGCGTACCCACTCCGCAACAAAATTACAGATGACGTGAATTTCACACACTAAAAGTGCACATCTTTCCCCTCGTAATTTTTGAGAAATTCTCAACGCTTGGACGACTGAAGATACCACCTTCGTGCATCACCTCAAAAACCAGCAGATCACTGCAAAAATTTCAAATCCGAAGCGCGGAAGGACAGGCGTGACCACCTTCCACGTTCCACGACGCAGCACCCGAAAAAAAAAACAAATGGTTTTGACATTCGAGCGAGCCCCAGGACCCGAGCAGACCTATGCACGCCAGTTACTACTGAAAAGGTTGGCGGAGCGGCGAGTTACTCACAGGTGTGAGGCACTCGGTGATGGTGGCGGCGTCGCGCAAGAGGGCGGCCGCAGAGCGGGCACGTGAGGCACGCCGCGAGAGCCGACCGCCCTCAGCATCACCACGTCCCGGGCTCCTCCGTCCCCTCCTCCTGCTCCAGGTGCCGCGGCGTCGGCGGTTGGCGCCTCGCAGGCGAGCTCGGCGCTCCCCATGCCGCCAGCCTTGGGATGGGGGCTGAGCAGCAGACGACGTTGGGGGTTTCCCTCCCTCACGGGCTCTCCCTCGCGTCGCACTCGATCGCGTTGCTCGCAGCTTCGATTTCCTCGGACGCGACAGCAACAGTGCGGAGTGCGCCGTGCGCTTTGGGGGCTTTTGGTGGGGACGACTGGACGAGACGAGACCGCGAGAGCGACGACGCGTAGAGAGAGGTTTGTTTCTGGAACCACTCGCCGTCACGCTCAAGCGGTCAAGCCGACCTCTTCAGCGTCTCGCCGTGACGCCGTCTCCGACTCTCCGGGTTAAATTTTTCAGGAAAAAGTCCCTTGAAATTTCTCTACAGTTCGTCAAAATATTTTTTTGGTCGAGCCAGAGGTGTTTTTGCGTTTCAAACAATCATGCCGAGAGTTGTTTATCTTCTATTATTCTTTCAAACTTTGTGGTGTTATATATATGCCTTAAATATTTAAAATATTAATAAGAAAAAATACATCTAATAAAATGAAATAAACACAAAAGTTATTTTTGGAGATAAAAATCCAGTCTTATAGACGACTGAGGAAAAACTCCTAGGAATGCTCTGACAAAAAAAAAAAAAACTCGTAGGATTTGAGGCCCATAGTACCCCTGTGGGTTTTCGTGTGCCCGTCGGCCCGCTTCACTCTGCTACGCCGGGGCATCCGCATCCCACGATCGAAACAGAGAACCCCCACAGGATGAAAACGGAACAGAAATATCCTGAACTGAACCGCATCGTTTTCTATTTTAATCTGATCGAATTCATATTATCTTGTTGTTCGGTTTTACCGTTTTTCTTCCGTTTCGTATTTCAAATGTAGAAGTAGAAAACGGTTGAGGAGTTTTTCGACCGAGTTTGACCGTTTTCTACTTTTCTACTTTTAATCCGAAATATCCTTAATTCAAAATTCTCTTTTAAACCGAATTTGGTTGTTGGTCATTACTGGCAAAGGTAAGTGTGGAGTACTGATGTCCATGGACGTATTATATAGGTAGCTCACCTCGTTGCGTCTCCCTGAGTCACTGAGAGGGCGGGACTAATCACTCATACGGGTTGCACGACTATTGCTATCCTTTTTAGTCTAGTTATGATGGCATCTCAAATTTTCCTCTTGTTTTTTTTTCTTTTATGAAAGAAATTAAATTGATAAGTGTTCTTTCTTGCGATCGAAATTTGCCAAATGGCATTTGTTAATTGTTATACATTGTGGGTCGGTATTCCGTATGATTTTTCGTATATTGATCGTGTTTGGTATAATTCCGCTCGAATTGGTTCGTTTTCGAAATTCTGGGTATTCCGCAAGTTTGTGTTCGTTTTCGTGTTCAGTGTTACCGTTTTCGTTTTCGTTTCCGTATTCGAATGTAAAAGTAGAAAATGGTTGAGAAGTTTTCCGACCGTTTCCGACCGTTTTCATCTCTACCCCCCCCACATGCTGCCTCCGTATCGGCAAGGCGGTGAGCCGGCGACACCAACATACTCCGTAGATCCTTTCATATGCTGATACGCACGCTGACTGCCTGGCTCGACGATCGCCGCACTCCGCAGTGTTCCTCTTGCGGGATACAGATACAGAGCCGACGGCGTTGAAAACTACTGCCTACTGGAGCCCATGTTTGCTCGTCATGTGATTCTGGTGTGATCAGCTTGCTGTATGTCTGTATGTGGAGGCTCGTTTAACTCCAGAGCTCATGGGCTAAGAAAATTTCTTCTGTATAATCAGGCAAAGCGCAATCCTAAACCTGTCCCCCTACGGTTACACTCAGCACTCGTGGACTCTGCACTTCCTCGTCTCCAACTCCAGGTTTGACTACCAATTCAGACGATGCCATATTTTTCTTCTTAATTAATATATATAGCATTTACATCATACTTTTATTCCCCAAGTGTGCATGCCTCTGAAGCCTGAACTTTCAAACTGCAGTTGGGTTGTACACTTCACTGTCTCATTCCGTAGCATCTAAATTGCATTGTGTCATTAGATGCCATGCACTTTATCAGATATAGGAGTATACTGCACCATTAGCAAAATATTTCAGCAGTAAGGTCTAAGATGTGTGTGTGCCAAGTTTGAGATTAAGGTCACTTTATTATCTCTTTCCATGGAATAAGAAGTCGTGTAAGAATTAGTGACAGTAAATAAGGTCATTAACTAGCAATAAGTAATAAAAACATAAGCTTTCATTAAGTTGTTGTGTTGAAGGGAACAAGCCTTGTCTAGGACTCTATATAGCAGTAGTACGGCATCCTGTACAATTCTCCTTTCTGAGACATGCAGACAGATAGCTTGCTACACAATCTCTCTCCCTCCATCTTGCATAGCTTCTAAGATCCCCATGGATTTGAGTTGCTTTCAACCCCACACGGGGATTTGTGGTTACCTGCCATTTGATTCTTAATGCAGTCAAATGGACGCTATGAGCTCCATCCTGTTGATCATCATCGTTTGAGGTTATTGGGACTATACGTCTGCAGCCTTCAACGAGCACCAGCTCTTTGCAGAAAGAGAAATCAAGAAGCCCATGTTCCACCATGCTTCATCAGTCGGTCACAGAGCTGGAACTCAAGTGCCTCTGCTGACTCCCAAAACTGAGGTTTCTCATCTCATGGACAGTGGCCTTGGATCATACAAGGTATATCAAATGAATGACAGGTTTCTGCCGAGGAAGAGACCTCTTTGAAGAAGAAAGTCAATGTTGTGAAAGGGCAGGGACACCAGCAGAAGATAGGTAAAAGTTAAAATCTGTCAATACTTTCTTCTTATTCCTCCTAAAAGTAAAAGTTAAAAGTTCTTTACTGTTTACTGTAATTCATGGCTTGTTCTTTCTCATCTATTACTGAGCTCAATCTTGAAAAAATTAACAGGAAGCTGGTAAAATTAGTGGAGCATTTGGACTGAGGAAGTGGTCTTACATAGCTCAACTGCTACAGGAAGAGTGGGAAAGCAATGCAGAGAAAGATGGCACAACCATTTGAGGCCGAACATCAAGGTAAACTTCTGCCTTAATCAGTTCAAAGTTTTTCGTTTCTGAGCACATGTCTCGGTTCAATGCCATTCTGTTGCGCTTCAACCTGTAGCAAACTATGCGTTTTATTCAATTTTATAGTACTATACTCCCTCTGTTTTTTATAAGGTGCATTAGAATTTGGAGAAGTCTTTAGAATTGTACTTTGACCATCTTACAATACATCATCAATTGCTACAAGATCAATCTGTATTTAAAAGATGCTTAGGATGTGAATCTAGCTATACAAATTTATCAACAAAGCATGCACATATTTTGAATAATTGTGGGTCAAACTTTATTTATTGAATCCTAACTGCCATATATTTCAAAATGAAGGGATTAGTATTTTCCGTATTGCAGTCCTGGACATTTCTTTATTTTGTTTGGCCGGTTCTCTGATTTTTTTAATCTTGGTACATTATATAATAATATTATAACGGTCATAGGTCAAACATGCAATATGGGCGCAGTAAATTCTAGGCGTTACTAGTCAGCCTTAATAATTTTTTGTTGTGATAGATGCATTGAGTGCTTGAGACTTGAGAGGAGACTGGGATAGAGATTAACCAGAGAGATAGGAACACGGGAGAGAAGTCACGTGTTACTGTATTTTGGGTTTGTACACACTCAAATAATTATTCACCTTAAAGTACATTATTATTGGGAGTATTAGTTATATTTTATTTGTCAAGTAGTAAAACAAGAAGGGAAATTCTTTTTAGCTTGACATCGTGTGTAACAACAAGTTCAATAAAAAAACTGAATGATAGATGGTCACAACAATGAGAAACCCCCCTAGCTTCCTCTCTTTAAAAAAAAATCACCATTAGTAATGAGGAAACTCTTTATATAAAAGAAAATATAGGAAAAACATAATAAGAAATTTAATGCTTGAAAACGGTATTCAGGTTTCTATGTTTTTAGAGGTGTTTTACGATATTAAAAAAAACTCATGACATGATGATAATATCTAGACAGCACAATTCATTTATCCATTAACCATCTTTATTTATGGAACCTCAAATGCATGCAGAAAGACATTTGGAGTGACGAAGAGGACATGGTTCTGATACAAGCACACAAGGAAGTGGGCAACAAATGGGCAGAGATAGCTAAGCGGCTACCCGGCAGGACAGAGAACTCCATAAAGAAGAACCACTGGAATGCAACGAAGCGAAGCAGTTCGCACGGAGGCGGAGCCGTAGTAGCTCCAAGGGGCCCAAATCAGGCACTCTTCTGCAGCACTACATCAAAGGCCTTGGTATTGGCCCAAGCAACAAGAATAACAATGCTGCACCTCTTCCTGTTCCTGAACCGTCACCGTCTTCACCTGAAGCTCCCGGCGGAGCAAAGCCGGCAGAGGCCGATGAAACGACGATGGAGCGCAGCCCGTCGTCGTCGTCCAACATATGGTGGATTCAGGGCATTCTTCTTCTTCCCGGCATGCATGAGTACACCAACTTCGGCGAGTCTCAGCCTTGCGAGGAGCTTCTTGCCCTATCTGTGACGAATTTTCAGTTGAAGAAATGTGTGACGGCCTGTTCGACACGAGACGAGGACGCCTTCCAGGTGTACGCGCCGTGGACAACGACGACGACATCGACATGAACTGCATCTTCAGCCATGTCGACCATGCCGCGATCAAGGTGGATCCGGAGATAGACATGGAGATGATGATGATGATGTGGGGCGACGACGACGACGACGACGACCTCGGGTGTACTCCTACTGCTGAGCCTGCTGCTGCTGGCCAGCTGCTCATGTGGAGGAAACTATGTGCATGTGAAGGAGGAGATGGACCTGATCGAGATGGTGGCGGCCACGCAGAACCGCGGCGAGGCAGAGAATCACTAGATAATAACTCATTCAAGTATGATTATATATATAGATAATCGCACGACCTTAAATTAAAGATGTAAACATATACTACAGTATAAGATATCCATAGGATGAACTGTCACGGCCTTTTGGATTTGCCTGCTTCCTGGTGGGGGATCTCGACAATCAGCAAATAAATAAAGCTTCAAGTGAAGCATATATACTTGGTTCGCCGCATGTGTATATATATATACTGTATTTGATTTGCAGCTCTTCCGATCAACGCGGAGTAGCGAAACATTATTATTCGCCGTCCTCTGATCCTGGTAGTGGTACGGGGCAGTTTGTTATTTGAATTTGAAACAAACTAAAGGTGAATAGTCCAAGCTGTATCTGTGTGTCTGCATTTCTTAACCGTAGTCGTCGACGACATCGTTATGCGTATTATCACGAGATGCCTATGCGTTGATACTGCGCGCCATCGTGATCTGAACACTAGTTACACAGGTTGTGCTTTAGCGTGTCCTTGCATTGGTGTCAGGATCATTGCATTGGCTGAAGATCACGGATGCAGTTTTCAGAATAAAGAGAGATGACTAGGATACACAGCCTGATAGACAAGACAACGAACGATCGGCAAGCTGCCCCTGCCCATCAAGGTCGGCCAGCACCAGCTGACGGCCCAGGCCCTCCTCCAGGCTTCAGGTGCGCACGCCAAATCGTTTCGTTTCCCGTGTGGTGAGCGGCGACGAGGCGGAAGCGGCAGAAAGCAGCACGGCGTCGTCTCTGGACAAGCTATCCACCAAGCAACGCTACAACTGCAACGGCGCCGGAGGACTGGAGGAGGCCCAGAAGAAGCCTCGCGCTCGCGGGCTCGCGACCGAGGTGCCAAGACACGACATGGCCCCCACACGACGGAGACGGACGAGGGCGCCATCGGTATCGGTGGCTTTTAATTAGGTACGTGCGCGTTGCGAGATGTGGTGTTGCGATGGTGCCGCTGTGCGCACGACCGCGCATGTGTGCGTGCTTGATCGCTGTCGCTGGGCCGGCCTGGGGTGGTGGAGATCGGGGGCGGAACGCGGCAACTTTGACGTGGCTACAACGTACGCACGCACGCGTTGTGTACGCTTGGACCGGCCGGGACGGGACGAGACGACGGGACCCCGGCACGCACGGGCACGCCCACGCCCCGGTCGGTCACGCGCGCGCGGGCGGAGGTGGATGGGAGCCCATCCGGGCGGCGGCACGTACGCGGTGGGCCGGTGGCAGTGGTGGCCAAGCAGGCGGTACGCGCTCGTGAGCTAGCTCTCGTTCCGGCTCCCGTGGGCGCGGATGCATGCTTGGCCTGGCCGGGGCCTGGGGGCAAGCCGGCAGCCGAGTAAAGAGGGGCAGGTGCATGCGCGCGTAGTAGGCACGAAGACGACGCACGGCACACGGGCACATGCACGCACGGCACAGCTAGCTTTGCCTTCGTACGTCGTGTGACGCCCGTACTGACCTGGCGCGGCGGCGCTGTTGGTGGCTTTTGCATTGAGTGACCGGGTGGTCTCTCCGCGCGGCCAGCACGCACCGGGGCCGCCCGGGTGGGGGAGCCTTTGCCAATTACGTTACGAGCGTGCAAGTGCGCTCGTTGCCTGTCCTGCCCGGCGACCGACATCGGGGCCGCCCCGACCGACCCCTCCGGGCCCTGATCTGCTGCCAAGCCGCCTTGCGATGGGCCTGTGGGGCTGCCTCCATGCCGTACCTCTCTGGACGTACATGCATGTTGCCACACGACTACGACTTCACCACACACGCACCATGGTATCCACAGAGTTCGATTACATGTGTTAAAGAAAATGAAGGCCAGCTACTATCTTTGTCACACTCTCATACAATTGGCGGAGTTCAAAATTGAACGAAAAGTTTCACAATGCAAATATAATTCACGCGCACCTCAAAAGTGTGATCGAGACTGGGCTTGGAGAAGAAGGGAAACAAATCTGGTGAGGACCATCCGCACAAAGCATTGTATGGATTGAGTGTATGACAAGTGGACCGTAGCTAAACACGGCAGGGAAAAGACCCACGTTGCAGCCGCACAATCCGCACCAGATTCGTATAGGGATGGTTCGTACCCTATTTTTTTCCGGTGGCGGCAGTTGGACTGAAGATGTGGGAGAAGCTTCTCAACCTTATGGCGACACTGCATGATAATCTTGGATGGGGCGACCACACACACTTGATGGAATTTGGATGATGAAGATGAAACGATGGTGGAGGACGATATGGATGGTGTGGTGCGATGTAATAGAGACATTCCTCTTAAGTGGCGGGGGGGTAACAACGGTGGTGGTGGAGCCAACTGTAGGTCAAGGGACACATCGCCTGACATGTCGTGCGCCATCCGGTGTGTCTGTGTGGGTGGGGGAGTCAAGGAGACATGAGGGACACTATTGGTGGGTGTGATCCTAAGTGTGGTGGTGGTAGAGGGAGACGAGGAATCACCACTAGCTCCAAGGGTGGCAGCTAGAGGGGATTGGGGAGTGATTGGGTGAAAGAGTAGTGGAAGATGCATAGGAGAGAGACGAGAAAGATAGATGAGAGAGAGAGAGAGGAGAGGTTCCGTTGATGGAATCAGATATAAGTTTGAGAAACTAGACATAGAAATAAATAAAAATTCGGAACGTAGCTAGGTGACACCTCTTTCTAAGTTTGTAGACTACAAGTGTATACTCTTTTCATTCCCAAACTATAAGTCATTTCAAGAATCTAGGCTCAAACTTTTTGTAAAGTTTAACTACAATTATAGAGAGATACATAAAGATTTATGATATCAAATAAGTATACTATAGAAATACAATTAATAAAGAATCTAATACTCCTTAATTAATATCATAAATATTATTATCTTATTATATATATAAATTTAGTCAAACTTGAGAAACTTTGACTCTTGAAATGAGTTATGACTTGATATGGAGGGAGTATATCGATCTTACTCGTAACAGAATATACCTAGTAACCAATACCATGAGGTGGGAGCTTCTTTGAGAGTTTTGAAGCTCAAGAATGAATTATAATGAATAGAAGATTTGCTGGCATGGCACATTACCTCACGGCTGTGCCAGCAGACGACGACGATGGAGACGATCGACTGGACCCACGCGCGTAACGAACGAACGAACCTCTCTCCAAGTTGCACACACTGTGTCCTGCTCTGTGCGCTGGGTGCATTGATCGATCGCAAGTTGGCCATCGCGCGCATTATACTCCCGATCCGCGGACCGCGGTGAGCACACGCAGCTGCTTGAGTATGATATGGACACGGCGACGATCGGCACATAATAATCTCTGCACACGATCGACCATGCCGTGCCTCCGTGCCTGTAGTAGGGAACCCCCCATCATCCAATCAATCCTCTCGCGATCGACCGTGGCGCTGGCGCGCGTTTTGGACAGGTCGCACGCACGGCATATGCATTGCAGATTTGCAGGCACCTATCATCCTATCCCTCTCACGCACTGGTAGCTGCACACTGCCGCTGCAAATAATGCCTGCTGCCTGCCGATCGACCCACACACACGTACAACACCGAAGACCGAACGATCGATCAGCATCATCATCGCCAATGCGATTAATTAAGCAAGCAACGACACGTCGCCCGCCGCCAGCGACGACTGTGCGTGCGGGCGTGACAGCGAGAGTGGTGTGTGGGTTCGGCCGGCCGGCGCTGTGGCTGTGCAGCTGCGGGGCGGCGCAACCGACCGGCCCATTATGCACGCACAGTGGGAGGATTTGCATGGATCGATGGCACGGCGACGAACGACACGTACGAGGGGGGCCGAAGGGAGGACAGGGACAGCCGGGGATGGATGCGTCCGCGCGCGCGCGTGCTGGTTCCTTGTCAAGAGGGGACAGGCACCAACCGGCCGGGCAGCCAGCGAAAGCATGTCTGGTCCGCTACTCCTTCCCGTGCCGGTGTGCGCTAGCTTGCAATGCATGGCATATGGTTGGCGTCGTCGTCGTCGTCGTTGCTTCGGGATGATAGCGCTGCGCTTCTTGCTCATCGGATCGGTTCGGTTCGGTGTACGTGCTAGCTTAGCTTAGCTTAGCTCATGATCTATCCTATACCGAGCATGCCGCGCGCTAGCTAGCCCGCCCGCGAATGCATGCATGCGCGCGGCGTGTGTGGTGGTGGTGGTGGGCGCGTGTGCGTTGCATGATTTTCTCTTTGCGTGCGGTTGCTTGCTTGGTTGGTGCATGCTCTCGCCTGGGGCGTTGGGCCATGCCGTGCCTGCCCGTGTGTTGCATTGCAGCAGCTAATTAAGCTAGCGAATTCACTGTATTATTCCGGTCGGTCGGTCGGCATCTCGCGATCGACTCGCGTGGCGTGGCCGTATCGATCCGTCTTTTGCTGCTGATCAGCAGGCCGCGCGCATATGGGCGAGATACGAGGAGCGATGCTGCTGCTGCTGCTGCTGCAGTATTGCTTTGCTTGCTTGTATATTTTGTCTATGATGATGATTGATGATCTGCTTGGTTCCCGGCCGGGATTTACGATGATTTTGTTCCTCGCAAACATATAATCAGCTGCCGACCGTCCGGAGCGTAGCGTAGCGTAGTGTAGTCTGGTCACGCAGGAGCAATCTCGGCTGAATCGATCGTCAAATGCCACTCTTTTGGATTTAACAATTAACTCCATGATGGAATAAATCGTACCAAATAGAAATAAATATATATACTTCCTCCATACTCATATTAGTTGTCGTTTTTAGACAAGATTTGAATTAAATATTAAGAATATAAATCATCAATAACTATTAAGTTTCTAAGTTTGTAAATATGAAAATTATACGAATAGATTTGTCTTGAAAATATTTTCATAAAAAATATACATATATCATTTTCTATAAATATTTTAATAAAATAAGAGGTCAAAGTTGTGTTTCGATGACCATGTCACTGTCCTAAACGATAACTAAACAATATAAAGTATGGAGGGAAGTACTTAATCACTTCTACTTTATTTTAGGTGCGTACCTGAATTTTAATATGATTTCAGCACGAAATAGTACAAAAATAATATAACTTTTGTAATCTGCTATTTGCCTTTATGTTATATATAACCTATCATTTTTGGTCTTTGTTTGACTATAAAAACAAATTACAAATTGTAAAATTGTTTTTGTGACAACACAAATCAGATTTAACGGATTTATGTCTACCCAAAAAAAAGCTACAACGAACTAAAACCTACAATTTTAATACAAAATATATTATGTAATAATCGTCTATCCAGGCGTATGAATTTTTAGCAAGTCTTATATACTTAATTAGTCTTTTATCTATCATCGTTGTCCTGAATTTCCTTTCATGTTCCTTATGTCCCAGTGAACAAGCTTACTGTAGTTTGCTTTTGTTCGTTCATCATCGTCGTTGTTGATCCTTCTTTTTCTTTTTTTTTTCCTCTTTTCTTTTGGCCAGAGCTTGTTTGAACACGAACGTCGTTACTAACTTGTTCCAATCAAGAAACATTAGTTACGATGCACACTACGCATTTCGGATTTTAACACAATCGGTTACGGTTGCAACGAAAGGTTTGAAAGTCTCCAGACTGGCTCTGCAACTCTTCTGCACGAGTGCGGGAATCTACAGTACCCACTACCGTGGTTTCGCTAGCTCTCCACGCGTATGCATGACCAGTACCCATCATCCGTGTTTTATTACGCACACGCAGTACCGGAGGACGCGCCGCCGACGTGGCCCATGAGCTGGCGCCTGCACGCCCCTCCCCCACGGCCCACGCGGACCCCATCCATGCATGCATGAGCATGATCCATCCAAGCGAGACCAGACTGGCCGAGCCGCGACACGTGTGAGCCCCGCACTGCAGCAGCGCCATGCCCTGCCCTGGCCTGGCCCACCGACCGCCGGGCCCCGCACCCCGCACCCACATGCGCCTGCCGCTGCCGCCCCGAGGCGACGGGCATCGCAAGGAAATCTGTAGCCCCCGGGCCGACCTGCTGGTCCACCTCCCAGGCCCCACCTGTCGGCTGGGCCCCGGACGCACACCCACCCGGCCTCCATGTCCCCCCTCGGAGTCGGAGAGGACCCACCCGCCATAGGTGGCGACGTGTCATGGATGGATGATGGCACGAGCTGCGGCGGCACCGGCACCGGCAGGTTACGCAACTGCTGCTGGCTGCTGCTAGCAACCGCCTCTATATATGCGAGCTCCAAGGCACGCAACCGAACACGACGACGAGCAGTGGCAAGGCAAGCAAGCATTCTCTTCTCATCTCACGCTAGCAGCTAGCTGTTCCGAACGCATCGACTCCCTCTTCCTCGTGCCATATCAACTCGGCGAGTTCGTCGTCGGTGCATCACCAGCGACGTTTTCTTTCTGTGATCGACCATCAGCGGCCATGGAGATGATCGACGCGGAGCTGCGTCTTGGCCCGCCCGGGAGCAGCAGCGACGTCACCGTCGTGCAGCCGGCGGCGGCGAGGAAGCCGGCGTCGCTGGCGGCGGCGAAACGGCCGTCGTCGTCGGTGGTGAAGAGCGAGGCGTCCGGGACGGACGACCATGACGACGCCGCACCCGGCCTCCAAGTAAGTGGCGATCGACTAGCCACAGCACACGCAGCATGCCCGGCCTTCCGTTAGCAGCTGAGCTGACGCTGTGTCTGTTGAACGCCGCAGGGTGCAGGTGGTGGGGTGCCGCCGGTGAGAGCGTACCGGAAGAACGCGTTCCACGCGGCGGCGGAGGCGAGGACCATGAGGACGACCAAGGGCGGCGAGCAGGGAGCTGCTGGCCTGTACGTGAAGGTGAGCTTGGACGGGCGCCCTACCTCCGGAAGGTGGACCTGCGGAACTACGGCGGCTACCGGGAGCTGAGGGACGCGCTGGACGCGCTCTTCGGCTGCTTCTCCTCCTCCACCTCCTCCTCTGGCGCCGCCGACGGCGGCGGCTGCCAGTTCGCCATCGCATACGAGGACAAGGACGGCGACCTGATGCTCGCCGGCGACGTGCCCTGGGAGTAAGTACCAGTAACATCGTCTATCCACTAATTGGATCACGTGCCGGTGCCGGTCCGATCGACGTAAACGAGGAACAGCGTCGTACATACACCTGACCGGCTGACCTGACAAATTGCTGCCACTCTCTGTGGACTTTGCAGGATGTTCATCTGTTCTTGCAAGAAGCTGAGGATCATGAGGGAGTCCGAAGCAAGATAAGCAACAGCAACGAGGACGAGGCAAAGAACTTGTTGCACGATGCATGCATATGGAGGACCAGCTATGGTCGAACTCATCATGCATGATTATTGAGAGAGAGAAGAAGAAGAAGAAGATCTATGATATCGTCGATCAGTCCATGGATACGCATGTTGCTCTACGCACATGGAATCGAAGGCGTTGGCCGTTGGGTACACCACCTGCTGGCTGCTGGTGACCTGCATGCATGGGGCGGAGAGCGCGGCCAGCCCATGCATGGCGGCGGCCAATACACACACCATGGAGACGGAGGTGACGGTTCAAGGATCACGGCGGCGTACGCGCGTCACGCCGTCCTGTCATCAGATGGGATGGATGATGATCGGCAGTGCTAGCTGTGGACACGGCTGACTGGACGTGCAGATCGGAGATTCACTCATCCATGTAGCATCGGGAAGAGCTACCTAGCTACTGTAGTAGGATCTGCACGTACTGTGCACATAAGCTGTAGCTTTCATTTGTAATTTTGAGTTTCCCTTTTAATTTGTATGTGATCTGGGGGTGTGGATGTATATTCATTCATTCTAGGGGGTGCAGTTTGTACTCGCGCAAAAATAAGAATAACGTGATTTTGAGCCAAATTTATCACCATTTGTATATTCTCATAGTCTCGTGTCAACCCATTGCACCCACAAGATAACATCCTCCCCTCCGGTTAGCTCTAGCTCCACCCCCTGGACCTGAGTGACCAAGTTTGGGAAAAATGTATGAAGGAAAAGACAGGGAGATTTCAAATTCGTCTTCGAACTTGTGTCAAGATCATTCTTTTCCTTCTGGTATATCCTGATATGACAAAAGCCACGGAGAAACACCCACTACTAGTATGGCGACTGTTTTGCCTGATAAAGCTGCTGCTTTTCTCACTGTCTCTTCGTGTCTTTCCGTTTCTAAGGCACATCGTTCGTTCTCCATCATCCAGTGGACGCCGTTGAAAGTAGTTCATTCATGAGATAGAAAAGCCATAGCGGAAGAGGGAAGACATCGCGATGCATCTCAGATCTGGGTAAAGTCGACAAGTCCTTTCTGGTAGTCGATAGCCATCAACGGCCATCGTTTTTCTGCCGCTCAATAACAAATAATTTGGTACAGGGGGCGCGTACAGCACGGAGATTGCCATTAAGACTGCCACACCTGAGCAGGCACAGGACACCGTTCTTTGCTGCAACCCATCTCTATACTGATAATAGTATAGACATGCTGATAAACACGCAGATGCCCCGGTCCCCTTGGTTTTTTGTTCCGTTACGCATACTCATGCTGTCATGCAGATGCAGATGCAAATAACTAGAGAGAAATAGTAGCACCCAATAGTGAAAGCTATCATGTAGCTCAGGCGGCGTCAGATGCATGCCTACCAAATGAACGTCTGAGAGTGACGACACGTAGCATGGTGCACGCAGCACAGCTAGCAGAGGACGCAGAGGAATCGCTGATGGGAACGACGGCACTGCCAGGACACCACTGCCCCCAGCAGCCAGGATGTCACTGCGAGCGCAGGCGCAGCGGCAAACATAGCCGGACCTCCAGGGGCCATACTATGCACATGCAGTGCACCGCATGGGTGCACGAGAAATTCAGGCAGAGATGACAAGGGGATGTTTCCGAATCTGGCACGGTAACATCGCTCGGTAAAGAGGACACCAGAGCAACACAGTATCCCAACAGTAAAAGTCTCCCTCCTTGCAACTGACGGTGAATATGCTTCAGCAACAGACAACGTGCACCAGACCCACACACCCAGTAGATGCGAATCAGACAGCAGGGGGACAATGCAACATACGTATCATGCATACAGGTCATGAGATCTCTTGAGAGCTGAGCAGCCAGCAGGCAACCAATTCACAGCCTAGCAACGATAAAAGCCACCATCTCCATCCAGACACGGGGTGTACTGAATCCATGGAGCTGTCGCTGTTACACCACTCCAGTACCACAGAATCGTTGGAGACCATGGAAAACATACATAATTTCATGGCGAAAATGATGAACGCGCAATCAGTAGACTGGCAAGATATGGTCACTGTAAGTGATATCCATGAACAAATGGATGTAGTAGAGTCGTTTTACATCAGGCGTGAGGATACAAAATCATCAACTTGTTCAGGCACATCGCACATGCTGTGCTTTTTTTCTTCTCCAAACTGACCATGCTGAAAGTCAAACATTGCTGGGAATCTCAGTTTCCACCCCACGATTCACGCGCTTTGGGGATATTCATCATGCCTGTTGAGATACAGAAGCAGCATTGTGAGACTGCATATATCTATTGTTTCAAGAGAGTTAACCACCAACACTGTTTTGTACTCCCTCCGTCTCAGGATATAAGGCGCGATTTGACTTGGTGCGGTCTTCAAGATTATACTTTGACCATTAATTTATACTATTTTATATAACTAATGGAAACAACAAAAATATCATTAGAAAGTATTTGTAAAGATAAATCTAATGGTACCATTATTATACTATATATTTTTTATTTTATTAGACTTATTATTGGTCAAAGTTAATAAAGTTTGAATTTTAAAATACGTGCATGCCTTATATCCTGAGACGGAGGGAGTATATGGCAGACAAAATGGTACAGGGCAAAGCCAAACTACACAGATATCATCACCAACTTGCCTCAAAATAGGTTAAGCATAGCTAATTTCCAGCCACACAAACATCAGGTGGCCTGATTTCCCTTCATATTTTATTACAGTTATTGTTTATGCAGATCTCCACTTGTGATGCATATATGTTAATGGTTATGATTTATGAACTTATGATTTCATAGACCCAATGGATAAACTTTGATAGCTTGGCCATTTGATGGTTAACAAAATATAGATTTCATAGTAGTGTCCAAGGTACCACAAGGGGATCTGTAATTCATAATTTAGGCACAAGTAGCCATATGGTGACAGGTGAGCTTGAAACCCATATGGTGACAGGTGAGCTTGAAACCCATAGTGAAGTTTGAAAAAAAAATTGGACAAACGAAAAGTTTCACACACAGTTCATCCTACGTTTTCTAAGATATGACCACCTTAAAAAGATGCACAGAAAAGTTCTATCATGTGAATGCAAGTTATACCAGCTTCTTTTTCTTCTTATGCCTCCTTTTGCGGCGTGGTTTATGAGCATCAGAATTTGAACTCAGATTACTGTTACTGTCCCCAGGACGATTTGGTACTCTTCTATTTTTAAATGATTCACCACTTGTGCTGTTTGAAGTATTGCTCGAGCTGGATATCACACGTTTATCTGCATGTCTGGCTATTTGGTGCTAATGAGCGTGGTGGTGGCATAAGAACTCGAGCATCTCTCTGACGCTGCAAAACAAGATAGGTTGGGTTGAATACAAGGGAATGCAAATTTCACAGTTTGCTAGAGCTCTGAAGAAAACTGAAACACCCCTAATAAAAATACCTGGTTCTTTTCATCACTTGACATACCAGATGCTGCCCTACCTGAAGCACTGGAAGCTGGTTCCCTGCACAAGTTAAGAAAGAAGTAAGAACATGTGAGCACACCAAGTAAAGAAAGAAACAAAAAAATACATTAGCACAGCAGTAGCAATGCTCTCACAGCACCAGAGGGTAGCATATGGCTGATATATCAGAAGGAAGCATTAGATTTAAGACCTCATATACATAAGTGATAGCATCATAGCATGTAGCATGTTGCAGGATATATCAGAGGGAAGCTTAAAAGCATCTACAGTGTCCAAGAGCTGTCAGCTGTAGGTTGTGAACCATACTTAGCACTTTTGTCAGTCCACTCATCATCAGCCTCTTCATCGCTTGAACTTCCAGACATAAAGAAGTCATCATCACTCACATCCAAGGTATCATCATCGCTTGCTGTCTCTGTTAAATGACCACAAATAAAATTTATTATTACATAACTTCATAGGTCATCAAGAGAAATAATAACACAAATAGGCACCTTCTAAATCTTTTCCGTTTGCTGCAGCAGCCATGAGATTCTCCTTGATCTGTTTATACCATTTATTCCTCTCTTGAACAATATCTGAACTATTCCCTCCAGTGAACAGTGGGACATATTTCTCATTCTTTGGGAAGAACTACACATGTTGAGTTGAGATATATAAACTTTATCAGCTCAGGATTCAAGAAGGCACAGATAAACAATGGTTGATTAGACCTTCTAATCTAATGCAAAGAGAACAATACAGCAAGCAAATGAAAGCTATATTGAATTATTAATACTAATGTAGAAAGCTTACTCTAACATATTCAAGTTCTTCTCGCAATTTTGATAGATCATTGCTGAAATCATCACCATTTGAACGTTGCTGCTTCTCAAGGCGCCTTATCGTCCTCTCAATCTTCCGCCTCTCTTTGTATTTTGAACGCCAACATCAAGAAAATGATAAATACGTATGTGCAGAGAAAAGGAACTTGAAATGAATAGGAAGTGATAACAGACCAAAGAATTTTATCTTTCTATCTCTCACTGTAATGTTCGCTGAACAGCGAGTTGATTCTGAAGCTCTTGTTGCCTCTTCAGTTCTTCCAGTTTCTTTCTTGAGCAACCCTAATGTCATCAGGAAGGTCCTGAAAATTAAACATGTAGCAGTAACATATCCATGGCTAGACAGAAAGGGGGCTGTGTATCATTGATATAATAAGAAGAATATAAACTGGAAGCGGACGTGCTATGCTTTTATATATGTAGACTGCTCACATAAAGTGGCCTTGATTCAAAACAGTGCAGACATGAGTAAGCTTATTCTCCCTGCCCCCCTCCTCCACCGTAGAAGTGAATTGTACAATCAGTTGTCACTTATGCCTACTTGCTTCCAATATAAGGTGAAGATTCTGTTGGCCAGCAACAGCAACTATATATAGTTGATGCATAGAAGAGGCATGAACATATCCATGACTATACTGTTCTAACTCGAGGTCAATTAGGCTTCCTCACTTCTCCTGTGATGAGAACAAATGCCCTTTCACAACATTTTTCTGACTAATCCATTTGAGCAGCACAGTTACCATTTCAGCATGTTAGTTTTCCAATCGATACTTGATACTTAATATCACCTACGCAAGCTGCAGTAATCCAGCTACACAATGAATTGGTTTACTGAGCCGAACACAATAAACAGAGGCCTCAGTTCTTATCCAAAAAAAAAAAAAAAAACAGAGGCCTCAATTGAAGCATCAAATAGCCCCTACCGTAGCAGCAAATGAAAAAAAAATCGTAGTTGAGCAATTCATCATTGAAGCAAGACTGTCATGCTAAAATTCCTAGCTACTGTACGTAACTACGTTCGGCGAGATGTTCCAATTAACTACAAAATCGAGAGGTTCCCAGGGAAACACCCAGCGTTCCACACGCAACAGCTAAACCCCATCTATGGGAGAAGAACAACGAGCATCTAGAGGGTTCCGAGCTCAGCCGAGCGCCCGAACAGACCCCAGGTGTCGGTAAGTACCTTGCGGAGGAAGCGCTCAGTGGAGCGGATCTGGTTCTTAAGGGAGGTGGTCTTGACGGCGGCAGTCCGCTTCCGCTTGCGGTCGGCAACTGCGGCAGAGGCCGAGGACTTGGGCCGGCGGACGGCGGCGCCGCGGCGCGGGTAGCCGCCGTGCGCCATCGCCGGAACCCTAGAGCCTGCCAGGAGCGTTTGGCTCGCGTACGCAAGGTGGGGGGCTTGGAATGGGCCGAGTGGGTCGCGCGTTTAGCCCCAAATTGCATTTGCCATTTGCCAGTGCCCACGTCACAAATGCTGGGCCTTCATGCGTGTTTAATGCACCACACCAAAGCAGTAAATGGAGACCGTTTCCTCAAAAATTAAGCGGATGTCCGATGATGAGAACACGATAGAAAAATAAAAATAAGATTCAAGTACCTAGGTTCTAGAATCTAAATTGAATATCTATTGAAACTCTGTTATCTGAAGACTTCTTAACATGCAAAGACAATAATCTAGGATCAAATATTCTTTTTTTTTACCGAGATTCCAGATTTTATGCCACTATCTAAAATTACTACGAGAAAAATATTCATACTGTTTATATATCTTTGTTCTTGGTACAAAAGGTATGTAATTTCTTCGAACGTCTAAGTTAGACAGCATGGCGTCTCAAAAAAAAAAAAGTTAGACAGCATGGGTATAATATGGGCCCGCATATTGATCCGGTAGTGTCAATTGGTATAAAGTAGATGCTTGTTACATTAAATCATCTACAACAAATTCTAGTTAAATTTGATAAAATTTTATAATATGAACATGAGCTTTTAAATCCAGGTTCCATCTTTTAACATGAACCCGTATATGTAACGCAAGTTTATATATACATTTTATGTAAACTCATAAATTCTTATAGCAAACTCGTGGGTTTACTTAGTTTATGAGTTAAAATGAGTTAGACTAATAAAACTATAAAAATATGAGATAAGGTGGGTTAAAAAAGAGAGTTAATTTGAAATGGGTTGGGTTGGATATAAGATGGATTTTAATTCATTAGTTGAATGGCGTTTAACAGTAAACAGCTAAAGCGAATTCTTGACCCATCAAAAAGTGTTTTTTGCCTAGCGCCGCTCTCGCTTTGCACAGTAGTGATTTTATTGATAATTCAGAAATTTCCGCAAACCTGCTCCAAAAGTTTGTGGTTCTGTTCTCAAACGTAGTACTGCACGCTCGACTATCGATTCATTTTTGTCAAAGAAAAAAAAATACAGGCATAGTCGCTTACTGAAGGATGGTTGTGTGAAGTCATAATAGCCCATCAGAGTAATAGCATTTGCGCAATAATATGCATATTGGAATGCTAAAAATGATTTCGAAACTCAGGCATATATAAATCATATGTTTCCTTTATTATGCGCGCCAATAACCTAGGACTAAACAAGAATGAAGGTTAGGCTTAGGCCTCAATCGGACTATTTGTGGGCTGTGGCTCATCAGCCGTTGCAGTTTATCTCCAGGTCCAGGACCTACGATACTAAAATTACAAGAATGGCCACTAAACTTATTTCTTCCACTTCGATACAAAACTAATCATCATATTTCCATTGTGATGCAATAGAACATTTACATTCACCAATTCATCAACCAGTGCGTGTAATCACTAGGACTCAAAGTACATAAAAGATCAAAGATCGGGTGCCATTCTGTCCTGAATTGTGTACATGCGCTCGTGAGGAACAAGTGATCCGACGCAGCACTTCTCCAAGAGGAACTCTGCATTCACCCAGGCATGATATTGATCTATGGCGAAGTCAAGGAGCCAACAGGAATTATGTACGCATGCACAATCAGTAGTCATAATTACATACTACATAATCAGGGTCATTAACAGGTCAATCACTAGAGAGGCCAGATCAAAGCAGAAAAAGTGTGCTAGTGATCATTTAAATATGGACTATGCAGTGAAGTTTGGTACCACACCAACTTGCATGGAAATACCGGTGTTCTAGGGCGAGTCTACAACAAGCAACAAAGCACCATGATAGTTTCCGTTACATTGCAAAAAAAAAGGATACTGAACAAAGCAGTGCAGTCCTTTCCAGCGGCTTCCATAAGCATATCAACTCCTGCAAACATGATCAAATATGATGAAGGTTAAAAAATATATGTGTTTTTATTTTATTTTGAAAAAAAGGCAGGAGACCTGCAGAATCCATCAAGAGAAGCGGACGTCTACAAAGCTTACAAACTGAGGAAGAGAGAACTCAAACAACAGCATGGCACTGTAAACAAATTCAAAGGACACTGACACACACAGAAGGCAACAGAATGACTCTGCATGAACACAAAGTTATGATTACCTCCTGGATGAAATTTCATGTATGGAGCAATATTGTACACACAATCTTTAAGAACTATCCAAATACTTTCTCCACTTTTATGCTGCTGAACTTCTTTCAAAGAAATTGACCTTTGTTCTGACTGCTCCTCAAGCCCTATAAAGGCAAGGAAACCAGCATTGTTTCATCAGTTGTCGGTATAATTGAATGAGGGGAGGGGAGGGTGGGGTCAGCAGAAATGAAAATGAGAAAACATTAAATCATATGTATGACAAGCATATAATCCTGGTCAATCTCAGTGATACTTAAGGTCCTTGGAAGGAGCTAGCTCAGTTGGTTTAGAGGGTGGATGTAGGCCCAAACCACTCTAGTCCTGAGGTGAATTTGGGTGCCTATTTTCTTCTTCATGTAAAGCTCCACCTAGTGCCTCCTGGGTTGGTCTAGTTCTTTTTTGTACTCAGATGTCGACATGATTTAAATCACGATCTAACTAACCTTTGAAAGCTTCTACTAACTGCACATTTACAAAGCTATTTATGCCACTAATATTAGCCTGTTTATACAGGGACAAATATTCAACCAACCTATCAAAATAATTTCTTGAAGACAACAGAGCTAAGCCTCAACATTTTTATGCCTGCTAATAACGTTACAAAATTAAAACACATCTAATTGGACTTTTCATGAAAACCTTGTCACTATGAGACATATCATTGTTCCCTTGAGCACAACGACAGCCTTAGATCCTTTATGAACCCAGTGGAACTTATCAGGCTACTTCTTTAAACATATGACTGAAAGCATAAATGTGGTGCTAGTATCGCCATCAGCCATTCAAGTCAACATTCAGAAGACTCTAAAAGACAGAACAAACAACAGGCATAAAGACCACATTATAAGGCAATTTATCCAGGGAAAATAACTAATTAAAAAATGATAGATCTCAACTAAAATGGTAAACATCAGATCTCTCAAGCTGGCAATGTTATGTTCTATGTTGAAGGAATCTCTAATCTCTAAGGACCAAACCAGCACAAAATATAGGACTTTTCTCTTTGACAAAAAGTACATGCATAAAAAAGAATGCATTAACTTGAATTGATGTAAAACGGAATGTTTTTATCTATGCCAGTTAATCATAAGACATTAAGTAGTATGGTAACGGCCCCATAACTGTCATTCTCAGACCCCGCAACAGGGCCTCACAGAGGCATTAATTATGCAGCAAGGTCAAGCCACAGCACTAATAACCAGATATGCAACTACCAAAGATAATCAGAGTTCAAAAGGTTAACGATTTTACCTGATAGATCAGGTTGTGTATCTCTCAGCAGCTTTAGCCAATCCATTTGGCTATAGCCCTTCTCAAAAGAAACATTTGCTTGCGCTACAGGTTTCTTTAATGAAGGTTTTACCTGATATAGCACATTTGATTCTGCTCTAGTAAATGCTTGTGTAACTGGTCCTTTAATGTTACAGTCATGTGTTAATGCACTGATGATGCTATCAGACATATCTTTATCTGAATCATTAGGTTTCACTTTGTAATCTTTGCAGTATGTGCAATATCAACAAAAATATCCTCAAGGATCATGCTTTCCACAGGAATGACTTTAGGAGATCCTAATTGACCATCATTTTCCGCAGAACCAACCTAGTGAACAGAAATAACACAAAGTTCTTACAATCCATATCAGAAAATAAACCAGAAGCAAGCAAACATAAACACAAAACCAAGTCTTTAAAGTCAACAATTCAACACATACAAAGGGCTGAGGGAGAACGACAACTAGACAATACATATTCAATATAAGAGCTTAAAGTCACTATAGTATCGAATGGACAAGTCATCATGCAATTAAGGTTATGTATAGAGCACTTCAGAGATATCCATGACTTTAAAAACGAACAACCTAAAAAAAAGGTAATGAAGTGAGTACCAGATACCAACAAAGACGAGTCTAAGATTTATTTATTTTTTTAAAAAAGAGCAACTGTTTTGATGTTTGTAGAGAATAACGTCAAGACAGGCATTTCCATAGAGAGAACAACAAGTTCCTCCAATTCTGCAGGACTTTATTAAGTATGTTTTTTGTGTTCTTATTTTCTCCCCTTGACATATTTCCATAGTTACTGTTTCTGGAAATGAACATATATCAATGAAATGATATTGCTGATTTGCAAATTCTTTAAGCATTCGCACCACACGTTTGAGGTTTCTAGTGATCAATTTAGTGTTTGGGAACAGATGGCATACACATGGTTAACTAAGCTACAGTAAAGCACAAGGTCTGTAAAACTGACCAGCCACAATCCATATGTTAACCCAACAACGTTATCATGAGTGGTGCCCCACATATATGTTCACTAGAGTACTAGACTATTATCACCCATCCCCCCCACCCCCACCCCAATACACACATAAACATGGTTACACGTTTAATAGTGGGAAAGGATCTTGGATCAGGAACATCACAGACATGTAATGATATGAAGCATAAACAACAAACCTAGCAGCATTATACAAAACAACTACTACAGTGCATGACACAAGCAGTTACCATTCATACCTCGCAGAAGGTCAAGTCGGATGAATCCCCATTGGTCATCCTTGAGTCGATGTCAGGTGTCCTACTGTACTTATTCTCAAGGTACTTGCGAACAACGCTCATGACAGCAGGACTGCAGGAGCACCCACACACCACTCAAGATCGGTAGTCGCTGGAATATTACATCACAAGACAATCAGAACGACCTACATTTTAATTACAAAGCAAAGTATATGTATCCATTCCTTCAACAAAATTTCCATCTCATTAACAATACTTTTTTTTCAGTACTGAACAAAATTCAGGCGACCTAGACGCTGACCCATGTGTAATTGGGGGTATGAAACCCTGAAATCAGGGGCGGATCTACCAGGGGGCTGCCGGGGCTGCAGCCCTCCTACGGCGACCACGTCCATGGAGCCCCTCCTTAGCCTCTCCATGAATTTTTAGTCATAAGACAAGATTAAAAAGAGTTTGGAGTCAAAGATAATGTCATAAAAAAAAGATTTAGGTCTTAATTTTGCTAAATAGTTTGAACTTAACTCCCCTCCTAAACTTTTATCCTAGATCCGCCACTGCCTGAAATTGACGTGGGACTTGTCCCTGCCCAGAGCCCCATAGTCCAGAGAGCACCCGATCGACGTGCAGGCACAGGAGAGCAAATGTGCGGGGAAAATTGAAAGAAAGCGACTACATCTAGCAGGAGAGAGAGAGAGAGAGTGCACAGACACCTGAGGTGCAGCCGGAGCGCCTTCCCAAGCAGCAGCACGACGGTCGACGGCCGCCACACCCCCACCAGGAATTGTACTCCCTTCGCCCGTCCCAGCACGACTGACACCTTCCCGCCCGCGGCACCGTGGCGAGCGCGAGGTGGGCGGACGATCGGGAGGCGCGCGGGGAGGTCGGAGGTGGCAGAGCTGGTCCGCCGGGCGTCGCGGGGGCCGCATGCGGAGCTCCGTGGCGAGCGCAACGTCCGCGTCGCCAGTGGGCTGGGCCTGGGCGGCGCGCAGGCTGCCAGGGAGGCAGTGGAGCGGGTCAGCCGGCCTTCGAGTGGCTGAGGTGTGGCGATGCTGTTGGGCCGAACTAGTCCCAGGAGGCCAGGAAAGTGTCTTTCTAAATATGCTTTTTTCATGAATATTTGAGGTGATGTTTTCAATTATATCGTGAGAAACTGAGAACAATGCAGCTCCAAAGTTATCGTGAAAGATGGAAGGAAGGAGCATACACCACAAAAAAGAATGGCTTACAATACAGAACCACCTCATGCATCTTAATTAACAGTACCCTCACCGAAATTATTATTGTTGCAGCATAGTGGGAGTCTCAGAAAGGCGAGGCATCACATCCTAGTTCATACGGACTTTAAATTCTTGAACTTTTGTTGGGTGTCTCTCTCTTTTTAGTCTGATGCATTCTCGGCAGGACATGACTAAAGACTGAACAAATCTTCCCATTATATCTAAGCAAAAAAAAAAAAAAAACAATTGATGCATGAAATTGCCCCACGGGCCACAAGTCCACAACACCTGTAAACTGTTGGGTCATTTGCTACCCGCTATGTATATGCAGCAGAGAAACAGGCAAACCATTTTCGCCATGATCCGTTCCAGTTTTCCACCCCTGCACTGCAGTTCCAGGCAATCGGCGATAGTTAACACTTTCAGTTTCAGAGCCCAGCATGAAACATGTTGCCAAATGATGTCAAAAGGAGAGCGGCAGCGCAACACGGGCAGAAGACACTGCTGCCACTAGGAACGAACAGGGCATCGCAAACGCAATTACGCAAAGCGACATCATCTCCAGGGAGCATCTTTAGCCGTGTTCAGCATGGAGCAGCATCAGGCGCTGCAGAATGTTGCAATAGCATTATCAGGCTGCACAAACAAAAGGCGCCATAGAAATGTACAAGTACAACTGTTACCAACCACCAAAAAGTTATTTCTCATGTAAGCATGAAGTTATTCAACATAAGTTCGGCTTTTATGAACTTTTTGTCATTGCTGAATGCTGACCCTATCAGTCATCAGAACGCGATCTCAGCCCACCTCAGTGTTGTACATGGAAGCAAGAGAGCTCCTAGATGCGTGTTTCAATTCTGTTCAAATTTTTCATGTTCCTAGATCTTGTAATAGGAGTGCTCATGAGATTGCTCGTTTGAGTCTTGGTTGGGACCCAGATCTTCCGCTTGTTTGGTTTGATCCCCTTCCTAGCTTTGTACTGAACTATGTGGTTCGCGATCTTGCTGAACCAAAAGTGAATGAGTAAAGTCTCGGCGAGGTTGTTTCAAAAATAAAAATAAAAATGCTGACCCTATCTGCATCGCAATACTCAATAGAATATAGGCTGAGGGGAAAAGATTTGTATAACACCACCGATATAACGATGAATCCATTTGGGAGAAGAAAAACACCACACCAGAAATAGTTTTTAACAACACTCTTCCTTGAAAACCAACATTTCTCAACCTAGTAAAGTAAAAGTTGGGGCAGCCGTCAGCCCCTTTCTTTTGCAAAAGGCTCCCAGATAGCATTTACAATTCCAACAAACAACCTAATAAAAGAAAAGAAATCAAGCTAAGGAAAGAGTGCTTTGTGGAAAATCCGAGGACATTTAGTCATTACCAAAAAAAGTTCAAGAACTACTGACAAGAATCAATCACCCAAGAAACAATCATCAGTCATACAACCACTCATTTTTTTCTTCTCAGACTAAAGATTCAAGGAACCAGTCCACAAGTTAACAAGTAAACAAGTTGTTACTGACAGTGACAGTGAGACCGTAAGAACACGGCTCCTGTCCACAAATTTGCATGTGAAACAGTAACGGTGATGAAGATAAACTCATAACAGAGAATGACAATACATTGAAGGATTAATCTCATCCCGACTTTATACGAATGTTCTTATCAAGAGTGTGGATCCATATAAATAAAGTATTGCACATTGATAGCAGATCCACTAGCATGCTGAAACGCATGCTCAGCCTCCATTGACCAAGCCTCTGCCCTCCACTTTGGAAAATGGAGAAGAAATAACATCGCTATCGACATCATCTTCCATTTCATCTTGTATTCAAACTTTGTCAACCCATTTGTGCAGGCCGCAGACACACTCATACATCAATCCCTTTTGATTAGTCCATACATCCACTACCAAAAAGCAGCCACCACCACAAAGTGTATGGCTAGTGCACTACAGACCCCAAAAGAAACATTATGAGAGCATGCCAGACTCTTTAGCAGCTCTCTCCATCACTCACACTCATAGGGGGCATTGAAAGATGTAGGAGCATGAGCAGGTTATTGCTTACCATATCCTTGCAATAAAGCACCTTTGAACAAAAGATCGGAAAGGGAAAGGCGATATCATATACCATTGGTACAACTTCAAGTGGAGAGGATCTTTTAGGTCTTTTCCTGCCTCCTTGTTAGTGAATCGAAACTGGCATTTCTATCTTACACTTTGATAGGTTAACCATTAACACCTGCTAGTAGTCGTAACGACTGCATGTTACGGTTGCTGCCACTATACTAGGAAGGAGTGTTGGGTTCTGGTTTCACTGGTTGTCCATCCTGTGAATGTTGTGTGTCATAGATTGCCATGGCAAGCGAGATGGGCATCATGCAGAGTGCTTTGGACTGGAGAAATTGCATCGCTGCCCCAATGTCTTCTTCCATCAGCTTTGCGACCTGTCTTTCTGTGCCATCCGTTGACCACTTTTCCCAAATCTGCTGTTTGCTCCCACTATCACTTGCTTCCCCCTAACGAAATCAAAGGAAGATCCAATTCAACAACCAATAGATACGAAAATATCGAGATGGAAAAGGACATTCAAATTAATTTTTCAAGTCACAACATGGTCATTCAAGAAAAAAACAAAGCTTTTTATATTATTGCAACCTGAGGATATGCGAGGTGTCAGAAATTGGGCTTTGAAGCAGGGTTAGGGCATATGCCTATGATGAAGCATGCCCGGGAAAAAAAACTAGATGACATAGAGATAGTGATGGTAAATCAAGAAAGTATGGCTGGTATACTTCCTCAAGCTGCTGTATAGTAAAAACAAACTCATTTGTTTGTTTAAACTGTAGGCCTACAGTGGTTGTCACTGAAAGCAAAGAGTAGAAACAGTCTGTAGTGACATAAAAACATATCATAAAATGAGTAAAAACTCATGATTCAATCAAGATGATGAATGGACTGCGCCTTTCAACACCATTGCCTAGAAAGCGCAAGGGAGAAACCTCAACAGGAGAAACATGTATGTCAGCAACAAATTTCTAAAGGCATTTACAAATTGTAAATGAAATTATTCTTGCAAGAAAAAGAACAACCAAAATGTATATCGTTTCCTGATAACAGGATATATAGCATATTTGAACCAAACCTTTTATTAGTTGCAAAGTTGCAATTCTAACAAAGTAACAACTATCAAGTGTCGGTATGAAAACCAGGATCATAAATGTTTCGAGTTTGAACAACAAGCTGATGTACAAGGTTATGCATTCCCAACCAGCATTCAACAAAAAATGGCAATGGTTAAGGGTTTAAACTTTGAAGAGTTATTATAATTAAGATTTACACAATCACACATAAGAGCAATTGGTTTCCAGTTTTATCACAGTTGTGCCGATACGATTATGCCTTGATTTTGATACGGCAGAACAAATAATCAAGAGCACAAGCAAATTATGCTGATAATCTCATGGCAGTAAAGTGAAGTTACCAGAGGGCCAGTAGTCACAAATCACAGGCTTACCTTAACGGAAAGTGGGATATCAGCAACCAGCTGTGCCACAGCACCAGCACCGCCCAGCCTGCTCATGCTTAGAACCTAATGTTACAGAATCAAGGTCCCATCAGTGATCAAACAAGTAACTCAACTGATGGTAGTTAATGATTCAAAGAGCATAATGAGCTGAACCTTGACTTGAAGCCTCAGAAACTTCACATAATCGAGGATCTCATCTAGCATAGCTGCCCTATCTGTCTGCATAGTTTAAAAATGAAACATAATATCAGAAGTTTCTCTGTGTCGTCTTTTAACCTTACAGGGTGAAAGGCACTCTGGATCTGTTAATTCAAAAATCATGTGTTGTCCCAAATATTTACATGATCCTGAAGATACATGCTTGCTTATTTCAAAACTAAAGGCATACGGCAATTAGGTAGCACATTTCCCAGTGAGATGACAATAAGTTCTTCAAAACCAAAATGAAGAACAAGCACAACAATAATATTATGGCTCTGTTCCCTTAGAGCAACTCCAAGAGAATAGGTAAAAATGGACAACAAAATTTTTGGTTATACAAACCTCTCTCAAAAGCTAGATCATTCCAACAGCCTATCCAAAATGCCGCTTTGCATATTCAAAACTGTCGCATCGTAGTTTATTTTTGTTTCTATCACATGTTGTTGCCACGGTTCGTTGTCGTACGCTCGTGCAGAAAGGGCGAGCGCTACGTGAGAAGAGGCGCCTGGAGGCGGATGGCGAGCGGCTGTGGCCCGCTTTCTTTACCCAGCGAGAAGCACAGAATAGACTGCTTGGTATTTTGGAACATCAGATAGAATAGCTGTTGGACGTCTGTTTTATGTGAAATTATCTAATTTAGATTTGACAAGCCAAATAGCTTCTCTCTTGGAGTTGCTCTTAAGCTATTCACATCCAGAATCAACCCTACTTTTCAGCCATGGAACATTATTTTTCTCTCCCAACAAATCAGACCTACAAATCAGCCACAGCCACAATAAGTCCTTCCAGCCAAATATTGTCAAAACATCATGAGCCTAGATCACTTGCTGAGATTCTGTCAGTGGCAGACTGGCAAGCATGTGAACTATAGAGTCTTCGCCTGTATAATAAGTTAATAACAACTGGAAGTATGTAGAACATTAATACCGTTTGTATTGGGCACCAATTCCTGTAGGGCCCTCATCCTTTCTGCTATTCTCTCTCTTCTTAGCTGCAGTAGATCAAATATGGTTCAAAAAACTGCTGAACCGAAATCTATAATAACCCTCTAAAACTACCAGGTTTTGACTTGTGCAGATCACATATCAGAACAACATTAATTGTGAAATGACACAGTTACTCGATTTTTAACTGCAGAGATCGTTTCGTTACCCTCTCTGCGATGCTGTGGGGGTCCGTCGCCTGCCCACGCCGCGCCCGCACCTTTGGCCTCGGCGCCGGCGGTTGTGGGCCGACACCCGCCCCGCCTTGCTTCGGCTGCTGCGCGTGGAACACCTAAAACCCACCCAGAACAAACCAAAAAAATGGTTACAGTCAGGGAGGGAAAGCGCTGCAAATTAGCCACGAAAACACGCATGATTCTACACCTCCGCTGCAGCGTGCATGGTACCTGGGTAGGCGGGTTGGGGGGGAGGTGGGGCGGCTGCACACCGCCGCCGAACACCGGCGCAAAGAGCCCGGGGAGCTGCACAGCCTC